>CM060680.1:153719125-153739712 GCA_030686995.1 Artemisia argyi | reverse complement strand
AAGGTGAGAACTAATCTTAGCCACTCATTTTATCCTTCCTTAGTTTTGAAAAAAAAAATTTCACATGTGAAGAAAAAAATTAAAAAAAAAAATCGAAAAAAAAAATTCGAAAAAAAATTTTCGATTTTCACATGTGAAATTTTTTTTCATTTTTTTCACATGTGAAAATTGAACATGTAATTTTTTTTTTTTTTTTTTTCACATGTGAAAATTGGAAATTTTCTCATGTGAATTTTTTTTTCACATGTAAAATTTTTTTTTTTTTTCACATGTGAAATTGAAAATTTTCACATGTGAAATTTTTTTGACATGTCACGAAAAAAAAATCGAAAAAAAAAATTTCGGAATTTTTTTTTTCACATGTGAAAAATGACGGAAAAAAAAATCGAAAATTTTTTGAAATTTTTTTTTGAAATTTTTTGAAATTGTTTTTGAAATTTTTTGAAATTTTTTCTGAAATTTTCAGAAAAATTGGTTAACTAGTATTAGGCATTAGATCAAAATTAAAGAAAGATAAAATGAGTGGCTAAGATCCCTTCTCACCTTCTCACAAAAATATGACTTCTCATTTGAACGCTTGACTATATATATATATATATATAACGAGTAGTTAAATTATGTTGTTAATTTTGTATAGGTTACAATTTGGGTGAAAAAGAAATTGTGCCACACATAAATACAATTGCTAGATCCGCCACTGTTCACGGATCATACACTTTATCATCGTGATAAAAACAATTACAAAAATAATAGCTATACTTTAGGGGTGTTTGGTTTATATTGGGAACACTATTGGTATGTTAATTGAAATGAGTTTTGTAACCCACTACCTTTGATGGGTATAAAAAATGTATAATTTCAAGGGTTTGATTCTATTTTCAAATTTAAACGGACTAACCAAACAACTACAATAAGAATGAAAGACATCCTTTTATAACCATACTCGCATACCAAACTTTGAAAGTCATAAGAAAGACTTGTGTAACTATTTTCTGTTCGTGTCTATCTTTAGAAAAATATGTGTTGATTTGTATTTGTAACATAGTCATGGACGGAGCTTCCTTAGGGCAGGAGGGGGTGCTGGCCCCCCCAAGATTTTATCTTCTAGTGAGTCGTTTATAGTAGTACCTACGAATGAAATTAGAAAAACAAGAGTGATTAGATCCAGTTTTGGCTTAAAATTGGTAATATTACGTTCTGAAACATAAAATAGTTTAGTTTTACCATGTATAAGTTAATTTTGGTCAGTTACAATCGAGTTACTGGAGTTTGCTTATATATGTTGAAACAGGGTATGGAGATCAAAAGGAGGAAGAAGATGACAATTTTGGTTCATGTGCACTTTTCACCCTATATTTTGATAGTCTTTACATGTTTTTCCTAATCATCTAGATGTATTTCATAACATGTCCAAAACAGTTATAAAAGTTGACATTTTCAACCCCTTTTTTAAGAAACTATTACAAATAATAAAATCATACATGATTGTGAATTTGTAATACGGAGTAACAGATTACTTGGGGGTGACCGTGCATAGCGTAATTTCGGCCCCCCCTATCAAACTGCTCAAGCTCCGTCCCTGAACATAGTATGTTCCAACATGTTGCATGGTTAACGATTTTCTTTTATATCTAATGGATGTAGAGGTGGAGCCAGAAAGTTATGGTCGAGGGGGCAAATTTTAATAATTTTTAAAAACTACACTATAAATCGGTTCGTTGGAGACAAATTAGAGTATAAAAATAGCCTTAGATATTTTAAATTTTTACACTATAATTTTTTTCGTTTAGGGGGCACATGCCGACACCTGCCCCTCTACTATCTTAATGAATGGATGTCTATTAATTAGTTGCTTCCAATAACTATTGATACGGATGAAGAAGTTGAAAGTTAAAGGTTATGAATTTATGACACGACTAGCTTCATATCTAAATATCTAATCCGTTGTCATGTGTGCTTGAAGCCATAAAAATGTCATTTATATATTCCATTAACGTCAAATTCCTAGAATTTTTTATGAAAATTCCCTGTTGTTATGGATGATCTTTAGTTTAAAACGAGTTGGAAAACCCGCGCGTTGCCGCGGGGTGTTTTCACAAAGAAATATTTCATGTTGTATTTAGTAAGTGTTGTGGATTCTAAATGTGTGTAACAATATCGTAAAAGCAGGAAAAGTGTGATAAAGGTCGTTAGCTACTTAAAGTCAAGTTAGTGACTAAGGACTGACTTTGCAATGGACGTATAACATGAAGGACCAGTTATGTAAATTATGAGAGCACTAAATATGCAACGAACCTTTGAGATGAAGGTCCAATTTCGTTATTAAGTTATATAATTTTTTTTGTTTATTTTTGTTATGTAAATTTTGTATTGGTCGGATATTTAAAAAAAAAAAATATATATATATATATATATATATATATATATATATTTATGATTCGTTGTTAAGCTATATAATTTTTTTTGTTTATTTTTGTCATGTAAATTTTGTATTGGTCGGATATTAAAAAAAAAAAAAAAAATGCTACAGTAGTAAATTTTGTATTGGTCGGATATTTAAAAAAAAATACATATATATATATATATTTATGATTCGTTGTTAAGCTATATAATTTTTTTGTTTATTTTGTTATGTAAATTTTGTATTGGTCGGATATTAAGAAAAAAAAAAAAAAAAAATGCTACAGTAACCGTGCTACAGTAACCGGAGAATAAAATAATAATATTACTGTTCATAGCACTGTTCACCCCTCACATAACACTGTAGCTGGGGGGGGGACAGCCCAAGGGATAGTATAGTATAGTAATAATATATAAACGGCATGTCGATAACGACGTTGATAAGGTAAAATAAAAGGCTTTTGTGGGTGCAGGTAGGTTGTGAATAATGGGCCAAATTTGAATGTTACACAACTGGCGCTTACCTTGCATCATGCCTTTTGGTTTATGACTTTGTGCATTCTCTTTTTTGAACTTTTGTCTAAGTCGTACCGACTTTAGGCCCATTTGTTATTAAATATTTCTACAACTAGTGTTGCTACGATTGCATTTTAAGTAATACTCCTTCCGTCTCATATTAAGTGTCCATAATGAAATCTTTTGATGTCCCAAATTAAGTGTCCACTTGTACCTTTCAATCAATAAGATGAGACTTTAGGAGGTGGCAATGGTGATGCATCATGATTCATATTTAAGCAATTTTAACCAATCAAATATGGCCAACATATTTCATAATTCACCATGTCTTTCCTTCATTTTTTAGTGGCAACCATACCTCACTTAAAACAATAAATGCCAACGTTCCAATTTTTTAAACAAGTTTGCCATGCCGAATCGGTATCACATATCGATTTCCATGTCTTTCACCCATGTCGATCGAGTGGCATTCCATGATGCCGAGCGGCATCGTATGCCGAGGTCCCATGCCGAGCCGGTTGCCACCCCCTTAGTGGGTAAAATAATATTTGATTGGTGGAAGGTTTAATTAATAGAATCTCTTAGAACTTTGTGCATTATGAAAATAAACACTTAATATGGGACGGATGGAGTATTAATCATGTCATTCTATAATTGTGGTTTGTTAACATGTGATTAGAGGTGGCAAAATAAGTAGGTCGGGTTGGGTCGAGTCACGGGTTTAAATGGGTTTGAGTTTAAACAGATCCGGGGGTCTAGATGGGTCTTTTAAAAGTATGGGTCTGGGTCCGGATCTAGATGGTTTTTGGTCATTTTCAATTTTTGTTTTTAAATTTTTATAGTAAAATATGAAAAAGGTAAAAAATAATAAATAAATAGTTTTGGTAGACCCATTGGGTAATTGTTACATAATTTTTCTATCAAATACCCAATTAGACACATATATAATATTTAGGAAGACCCAAATTTAAACTGTTAAAGTGACAAATCAAATCCCAAATAAAGATCAATCGAATCTCCAAGAAGTACACGAGACTAGAATTTCGTGTAGATTTAAACATTAAAGAGACAAAAGACACGAGTCAATTCGGTTGCTCTAAAAGCTAAGACAGGCCCAGAATCAGACCTTTTGACCTAGTCCCGGGCAAACATCTTTAAAATATACATTGTTAGTTTAAAAGAGAGTTTAGATCACGTGCGTTTGGTTCAACAAAAATCACAAAAAATCAAAAATCATGAGATAATCATATAGCCAATTTAAAACTCACTTACATTTTTTTTAAATAAATAAATATCTCATAAACTGTTGATCGTTAAGTAAAACTAATTACATCATCATGTCAGACATAATATCATCTTTCATTAAAAGAGCACTTCTATATATTTCTACGATTTTTTTTTTCTTTCTTTTTAGTGTTGTAATTTATGCCCATAAAAAATCACACGTGATTTCACAAAATTACACATGATTTCACCAAAAATGTATATAAGTATTGAACATTTCACAAAATCACACGTGATTTCACTCTTGTAAATGTAAATCTCTTTTTTGCATTCTTGTTTATCTCACTTGGTTAGTGATATTCATAAAATCACACGTGATTTCACCAAATTATATGTGATTCCGTATCGTGTAATATTTAATACTAATAAAAAAAAATAAAAAAAAACATTTGTTCCATTTATTTTTTTATCTTTCTTGCCCCCCCCCCCCCCCCCCCCCCCCCCCTCCCTCAGATCATATATATACTATATGCTTTACAATTTTACATTGATTTAACCATGACAATTAAAGTCACACTATATAAAACACAAACTCATAAATTTGCTTAACTAATTATTCTGTAGACCAAGGGTCGACTTTGGTATTAAGGTTTAGCAAACGCATTTTCAAGTCAAACTCAATTCATAGTTGTATATGTGGTCTAGCCATTGTTTACATATTGCAGGTTGGTTTTCTGGTCTTGCACCATTCAGCCTTGTAGCAACTGCTCTCGACATCCGCTACAAGTTGCTCCCATTCAATATCGAACAAAAAAGAAAACTCCTTGAATTTGCCATCATATTCTTATTAGGGATAATTCCATATTTACCCAATCTAAATATGAAAATGTCATATATACCCAAAGGTTTGAATGCATGATGTACTATGCAATTAAAGCATGTTTTGGGTAAATATGACATTATCATTTTTAAGTTGGGTAAATATGGAATTGCCCCCTTCTTATTAATCAAACAAATCTAATAGAATAAACAAATGAGATACATTACACAAAGGGCAGCCTGGACTACATGTTTTCAACGACTCCCATGTGTCCAATATCGCCAATCCAATCTACCACACGAACGGTTCCTTAAACTAACCAACTCCTTAAACTCAAAAGCCCTTCTCATATAGTTACCTCCACCACAACCCTCTTCTTTTACCGAGTCCATTTGATCCGGACCTTCTTCAGTCTCTTGTTCAACCACTTGGGTTTCGGTTTCAGGTTCAGTTTCCTGTTGAGGTGGTAATGTGTCATTAATGATGTTTCCTAGCATCTCGACCACTTCGCTCATTTTGGGTCGGGATTTGGGGTTCTTTGTGAGGCATTTATTGGCTAAAGATGCAAGTTTGTAGGCTGATGTTTAGAGAGTAGTTTTCTTCGAGGCGTGGGTCAATAATGAGGCGGAATTTTTTTGAATATGAATATACGGTTTCACCCAGTCTAAGAGCTTTTGTTCATTTTTTGGCAAGTTTCGTTCTACTGCTCGCCTACCTGTGATGAGTTCATAGAGAACCACCCCGAAGCTCCAAACGTCGCTTTTGGCTGTGAGTCTACCCGTTTGAACGTATTCTGGAGCCGCATAACCTACTGTCCCGACAACCTTTTGAGAAAAGCAAAGGAAGGATTAGTTATTAATTTCCATGGAGCATCGTGAAACTTTAGTTGCGGTCTGCTATATGTAATTTACAAAAAAGATGAGCTTACGACTGTTGAAACGTGACTCAATCCAGCAGGAGGGCCCTGTCTTGCAAGTCCAAAATCTGAGAGCTTTGGGTTAAAGTCTTCATCTAGAAGAATGTTTGATGTTTTGAAATCTCGAAAGATTAACTGCATCAGTTGAAAAGAATAAAATTCTGAGAATGCGTATGTGAAAACGAGTATCACGCATATCATTTCTTGGTATCACACTATCACTAATGGGAAATTTAAATTCACAAGATTTATGTAAATTTCATTAGTACCTTTACTCTTAAATATATGTCACGATCTCTTCACCTTATGATACTTTTACATGAAAAGAAACAAAAAAAAAAACAAAAAAACAAAAAAAACAAAAAACAAATTGCAGATAATAAATAAGTTTATTGATAAAGGTATCATATGACAGTTTGAGAACAAAATGATGGACACAGATTGGAGGGATATGTGTGAAATGGTATTACATCAAATCTAGACAACATTGAAGATAATTTATTAGGAAGATCATTATTGAGGATTTGTTGAAGTATTGTAATATGAACATAAACTAGGTGTTCAGGAATTCCTTTCTTTATTGGTACATTTTAGTGGCAGAAACAACTTAGAAAGAACATCCTTTCTTTATTGGTACATTTTAGTGGCAGAAACAACTTAGAAAGAACAGAAGAACTAGACGTGAAGAGCCAAGTCAAACTGTACCCTTAAACGCCATGTGCACATAGATACTGGACCTGTTGGAGTATTGGTTATTTGGTTATGAGCTTACCGATAAAATTCTTACTGATGTGTGGCAAAAAGCAGGTTCGGTTGGATTAGGTAATAGATTGAAACAAGTTAGGGTCAAAATGTGCAGGTTATTTTTTTTTTTATTTTTTTTTTTTATTTATTTATTTTTTTTTTTTCATCATGGGTCGTACAGGTGGTCAGAAGTTTGGTAGACTCGTTCGGTCAAAAGGTTTGTCTGCATACTTTTCCATTTACTAGAATAAAACAGAACAAACAGCCACATATCATGCAATTAAATCACTTTTGATAGATTGCAAATAAATTCTATAAAGCTTCCATAGAAAACTACCACAAACTCACCCCCTTCTCCTTAAAAATTCCACGACTACCCCGGAAAGGAAACACTGCACCTGCTGAAGTCTGCCGATGTCATTTCAGTTTCAACCTTCGACTCTAACTCAGATTCAAGGTATATATGTTCTGGGTTTAAGCAAGAATACTTGAATGGCTCATTGGACCCACACCTTAATTCAGCGATGGCCCATTGAACCCACAAAGTGAACGATAGTTACCAAAAGTGACCCATATTTAAAAACGTGGGGTTAAAATTGTCAGTCTAACAAGATGTTTTTTTTCCTTTACCATGGTATTATAAAATAATATAATCCATTATAAAGCACCATCTTATATAAGGCAGGAATGAAATAAAAAGAGGATGGGATAGCAATTAGTTCTAATATACTCTCTACATAATTTTTTTAAGAAAAACCAATCACCGGACCCCTATTTCAGTAGAATGGATGGTTCGGTTATAGTTTCTAGTATTTTCAGCTTGTTATCAAATGCAAAAGAAGCCCATGAGACCAAATTGAAAGTGAACTTACTTGTGATAAAATATTGTTGAAAGTAAGTTACGGAACTTTTGGTATGTTCATATTGAAAAAAATTAACGAGTATGATAATACATCAATAATACCATAGTATCATCCAAACAAGTAAACTAATGATATATAACCAGACCTTCAAATATATGGTGGATGATAAAAATTGATTCATCGATTTGATGATGAAAATCCTACTAAAACTGGAAACTTTCGTAACATATTTTCAAATTCTATTGATCCACCTTCAAGGCTCTACCAAGTATATTTGTAAATAAAGATTTCTCGATAATGCTAGAAAATTACATCTGTTTTAGTATTAAAACGCAACCTCCTTTTTCTATCAGTAGTTAGTAATTTGACTACAATATTGTACGCAAACCTACATTTGCAATTCGAATCGGTGTTTTTGAACATCAACTTGTCCCAAAACATGTCCCCCTTTGTATGAATCTACAGTATGAATGCAACGAGTCCCTAACATAATAAGCCCACAAAGTCAAATTTGAATATTTATGTCAATGGATAATGAATGGATTAAATTATTATATACCACACATATATTATCTGTATTAGAAAAAACAATTCAAGCATAGCAGCAATTATTATCTAAAATTAATCATCCAAATCTCGCAGCATATGAAGTTCATGACTTTAAATGAACATAAATTTTGTAAAATCAGCCAAGCATAGAACATGATAATGTACCTGAAAGTCCATTTCTTCATGTAGGTAAGCCAAACCACGAGCTGCACCTTGAGCAATTTGTAAACGTGTCAACCACAAAAGAGGAGATGTTCCACGAACCAATAGATGGTCTTCCAAGCTTTTATTGCTCATAAGCTCATAGACTAAAAGCCGCTGAATCCCTCTTTCATCGTCCTCTGCACAGTATCCCACTAACTTTACAAGATTTGGATGGTTAACCACTCCCAAAAAGTTCACTTCATTAATCCACTCCTTATGCCCCTGAAAACTAAAACATATAAGATACAAAGAGAACACATAAGATAACCCCCAACTTATAAAACAATCCTAAAGACAAACCAACACATATATCCCAGAGAAAACTTGATATACAAAAACGCCAAAACCAAGAATATAACAAATAGCATATCACTCCTCTTATCCATTATCAACTAATGATTCTACAAGCTTTATATTTAATTCCATTATTGCCATAATTCAAATGACGATAACCCTTGGATGTACCTAACGGATGTATGTTAATGTTAATAAGCTACAAAAAGTAGTTTTTATACTAAAACATAGCCAAACCCGCTTTTTACTTTGTGTCATTTTTATACTTTTCTTTTTGTATACGGGTGAAACCACACACCCGAGCCACCTTTTGGTGTAAAAGCCGAACTCAGAGACTATCCGGCATAACCCACCCACCATTCTGGATTATAATGCTAGAGTTTGTGACACAAGGAGTTGCATCTTACCTGATTTGAACTTGGGGCCTCTTAGGGCTCCTGGACTCCCAAGCCCTTATAGCTAGGCCACCCTCTTGGGGTAGTTTTCGGGGGTGTTTGGATTGCTTATCTTTATTCTGCTTATAGCAGAAGCAGATAATTGCTTATTCTGAGCTAAAGCAATTTCTCATAAGAACGTATGAAGCTGCTAATTTCAAAATGATCAACTGAGATGAAATTAAAATTATTCTTCTACCATCATATCTAACCTAAAACTTTCTTAAACAAATTTGATTGACTTTTCAACAAATCATTGTTTATTTCGAGTATATCGCATATTTTACAAATTAAGCAAACCCAAACACCATTTCCTGAAGTACTTATTTCTAAGCAAGTTATAAGTACTTAATCTTATACATAAGCAGAAAAAAACAGGCAATCCCAAACACCCCCTCATGCTTTTCGGTTAAAACAAGTATATGCAACTCAAACTAAACAACCACATCTGATTTTGCTCGAGTTTCTACTATGTTTTACAAACATACCCCTGAATCCCAAATGTACTTAATTACTGTAATAAACAAACTTAAGTCAATATACATTGTGCTTGAAAAAAAAAAAAAAAAAAAAAAAAAAAAAAAAAAAAAAAAGGTAAAACAAGAACATGCCTGAAACCCATTACGATTCAACTGCTTAATGGCAACATCCAAACACCCACCATTAGCATCATTATCATCATCACCACCATTAACATTAACAATGCCTTTATAAACACAACCAAAGCCACCTTCACCAATCATAAGCCCTCTATTAAACCCTTTTGTAGCACTTTTCAACTCACTAAACTTAAACACCCTTAACTCATTCCCACCACCACCACCACCACTTATAATATTCCAAAACCCAACTGAGTCACATAACTCGGTGGAGTACTTACACTCTGAACCAAACTCAGACCTTCGAGTTGACTCTACCCCGCCATTTGTACTTGATGCTATGCTTAGTGAACGTGCCCATGATACTCTTGCAGATGATCTTGATGATACTACGTTGTTGTTGTTGTCGGGTGTTTTGTCTGCGTTTGTGAAGTGAAAACACTTCATTTCATGATTTTTTTTTTTTTAGTTGTGGAGAGTGTGTAGAGAAATAGTCAAAGAGATGGTATGTTAATGTTTTATGTACTAAGATAGATGACGATGGACATGTGAGGAGTGGCAGAAAACAAGAGAAGTTGTTTTTGGTACTTCATGTCTTGTTAACTATGAAAGAGAAAAAACCAAACACACGGCCGTTTGGCATTGGATGTTTTTCCTTGTTTGAAAATTTTGCAAATATGATACTCGTAAGCCAAAAGTTCTTTATACATACAATTTTTATCATATAACCCATCAATCAATCTTAACCACTTATTTTTTTTATCAAAATAAAAAAATAAATTTTCACATTTTTTTAAAACTTAAATATTTCACAAACTGTAAATCATCAAGATACAAAAAAAATACCATCACGACGAGAATTAAATTATCTTTCTATAGACATGCATTGTTATATACTTTCGACGAAGTTTTTTTTCGCCCAGAAAAATCATATATGATTCGTAAGAATTATATATGATTTTTTACGAATCATATATGATTTTTACTAATCATATATGATTCTTTCTGGGCGGAAATTAAAAAAAAAAAAAAAAAAAAAAAAAAAAAAAATCGTCGAAAGTATATAACAATGCATATCTATAGAAAGATCATTTAATTCTCGTTGCGATGGTATTTTTTGTAGCTTGAAGATTTACCGTTTGCAAGATATGTTGTTTTGAAAAATATAAATGGGTGGCTATGATTGGTTGATAGGTTTTATGGCATGTATAAGTTCTTCATGGATCTCAACTCTACTCGTAATAGAATTACGCAACTTTGTGTCTAAAATTAAGAAATGTGAACTAGTCAGAATATGTTTATCAACGATTTATCATCGTAACCAAATATTTTATTAAAATATTATTTTCTTACTAATTAATACATACAACTAATCTTAACATTTTTATTATTTATCAACAACTCAACCTAACATATAATATTAATATTTTTTTATATTTAATTTAATTAAAAAAAATATGTATAGTCATTCATGTTATGACATTTTACAGATTGGGTCAGGAAAATGAAAGTCACTAAGTGACCAAGTTGGTGACCAGGTTGTTGCATTATTTTCCAGTTTTATACAAACTTAATATTATATTAAGTATTTATTTGATTTTGTACTCCAACCGGTTAGTGACCCTCACCAATAAACAGTCTTATATTTGTTTTTTGTAATGCATTTTTTGTCAGGGTTGACAGTTCTTTCTAACACTTTACATCGTTAACAATTAGTCATTCTTCTTTTGTATTCTGTTTGGCAGATTTATTCCTCCATTTTTAACCAAAAATTCTTCAAAGTAGTTAAGAAAATCGCTCGTGAAATTCTTAAGGCTTCTGGCAGGTCCAGAATTATCATTCTCAACTCAACGGTAAGATCAATATTGCGATAGCTTACATTTTATTGCGCGTAACATGGATTTTCATGAAAAAACCAAGCATATAAAGATTGATTGTCATTTCACTCGTTAGCATCTTCAAGCGTGACACCATTTTTTGCTGTTTGTTCTGTCTATTTTACACATTGCAGATATGTTTAACAAGCGCCACTCTAGCCGCTTTTTGTTATATAGTCTGACAAACTCTCAATGTTCTTCGATGTAACATTGTGAGCTTAAAGAAAAATGTTAGCTAATAAGACCCACTTGTATCAACTTATTAGTCTGTTTAGCATTACAGCATCGTTTCCTTTTAATGTTTTTATGTTCATTTATCAATTAATACAACGTTTCATAACTTTGTTTGTTTAGTTACATACTTTTTTGGGCGGGTTTAGTTACATACGATTAAATTACAAATGTACATTCAATGCCACATGTAATATATTAAATCACACATGGGCGACGAGTAGCGGGTCATGAACTCACGAGGTATGTACCGGCTAGAAAAACGATCAGATGTTGTCTGTGGGGACGTAACCATTGGTTCCACGTGCTATCTGGTCTTACTTGGCAGCCCACAAACTTTCAAACCCAAATTATTTTAATGAACAACAGCAAGCTATTCCCATATTTTCATTCTCTAGGGTGCGTTTGCTATGTGTTAATGGAATGAAAGACTACTTTCATTTTGAATAATGTTATTTGTTTAATGTTTGTTGAATATGAAATGGAAATTAATGATGAATCTATACAATATAATAAACGTGAATAATGTACTACCTTATTAAGCATCTTATGCAATTAATCTTTCTACGTGTCTTCGCTCTGATTGGTTCAATGTTTAATGCGTACAACATCCTTCTGCATTTGTTTTTTCACACCTTATCAACAAAAACGCTGCAACAAACTCATTCAATTACTCATTCAAAAAAATCAAATCAATGATCTTATTTTTGGTGGGCAAATTGCAAAAAAATGTATTCAACTTAGGTTCAATTTCAATTTAATGTACTCTACTTTTTTTTCTTCAATTTAGTGTACTCAATTTATTTTTTATTGCAATGTAAGACATATAATGGGTTTCTCAGTTGTTGAGGCAACATTTTCAAGATCTTCTAATGTTTTAATGATGACAAATAAACCTTCGAAACACATAAAATAACAAACAGTAGCCAAAATTCCCCGACTCCCATACCTGGTGCTGGAGCGTTGCCCGCGCGTTGACGCGCCAGGCTTCTGTATGGATCGGGATGAATTTTGAAAGTCGGCTTTCCCCTTACCCGACAAACGTGGATCTTTCAATACAGGTATGCATATGCTATGTGCTTAATTGAGAACACTCGAAACGAGTTTTGGGATTAGAGAGATCCAACTTTTGAAACACCCGCTTACGGGAAAACGCCAACTCATGTTTTCTAACTCTTGCCTCTAGCCAAGGTTTTTCTAAACTTAGGGAGCTTATATATTTCACGTAACATCACGTGAAAAAAGCATACATATGCTCATATCCCATGCTTACGTCATCTCTAATCACGTAACGGGTTTACTCCCTTATTGGTCAAACTAAGTCAAAGGTCACTTTGCGTAAACGCATCCTTTCCCGCTTGGGTTATGCTTTACATCATGGCAAAGCACTTGGCTTGTTTGTACCAAGGTGTTAGTTGAGTACGTCGAGTCGTGGAAAGTCACGAGTTATGAAACTATGGATTCTCGATGTTGTGTTACTTGGAATTATAAGTAACCTATGATTTTCTCAACTTATAATCTTAATTGTATAAACCTTTTCTTCTTAATGGCAATTAGATTATATCTTAATCTCTTCTTAATCACAAGAGACAAAGCCTCCAAACAACCCAACATCTTCTTACATATTCCCTAACACCTCTTACACACTCATACTTTTTGACTCACACATTCTCCCACACAAGATTCTCCCCACTTTATACATTCCCTATACATCTTTCTCATACACCAATACAAACACTTCCCTATACACACATACACTCTTTTCTACACACACCTTTATATTCAAAATACACACACTTCACTCACATACCTCTCTTCACACACACAAGGCTCCCTATCTTATCAAACTTACACATTTCTTACCCATACAACTCATTCTTACACAGATCATATCCAACCAACAACTTTATTTTCAAATTTACACACACTACTCACAACCATCTCACTCTCTACACACACTAGGCTCCCCATCACATCTATACTAACATATTCACTTACACACACACACAAACCAACTCACATATTCCTTATACCCTTTCACATCCCAATCTTACACTCACCCTCTTCTCCAAGGAAGGAATATTCCCTTTGATATTCTCTCTTAACCCAACCATGGTTTACATTTAACCAAACTATGGTTAGTTCCCAACTTACTTCATTCTCATCCAACCATAGTTAACTCTTAACCATACCAAGGATGGAACATTCCCTTGGATACACTCTTTAACCTAACTGTCACACCCCCAAAATACCTGAATGGCAGCGGAATAGAATACCTGGGGGTGACGGTCATAGCACCACAGTTACAATTATATTGAACGACCTAAAGTGTCGTTTTGAAAATACATCATTTGATTTTATTTAGAAACATTCAGAGTTACAAAGAATAGGTCCCAAAGTCTTGAAAGGTTTAAAGAAAACAAGTTTAGTACAATCAAACGATAATATATAAGTGCATGAAAATCCAAAATGAGACGCGTCATCCTTGCTACTCACTAAAATGACTCCATGCATGCCATGAAGGATAAACCTTAGTTACCTGAAAATACATTGCTAAAGCAGTCAACATAGAGTTGGTGAGAAATCATAGGTTTATAAGTTAAATCGGATGTACATTAGCCATAAGTAAAGTAAAGTGACAAAATGTCATAAAGAAAGCTACATTGGCTCTTAAGCTCATGACCCCGAAGCTAGACATAGTTACTTGGCCCCAAATGAGTGTTTACCAGACACTCTAAATATATTAGACATGAAATGCATCCGTAATTCCGTTGGAGCAACCCAAACACGGATGGGGAGTCACCCCCAATAGATCTATTCACTCACTCTCGCTTGTAGATTAGTTAACGGTCCATGATAATAAAGGGGACTTGTCATGACATGGTAATAAGGCAACTTAAGCAATGTAAGAAATTTAATACTTTGGCATGTACAAAAAAATAAGTGATGCAATGTATTCTCCCCCGTGGGATTTGAAATCAAAATATTGAATTAAAAATGGGGCTATAAAAACTCACCTCGAAGTGATGATACTATGAGATGAAATGATAGGGACAACAAGGAACGAATATCAACCGCAACCTAAGATGAATGATAATGATCTACTTTACATCATGAAATGATGTAATGAATGTACATGCACATGATACCTATACTGTAACACCCCCAAAATTTAAGTTTGTCGCAGCGGAAAATTAATTTGGGTGTTACGGTGAAGATCGAAGTTTTAACCAATAAAACGGTTTAAAAGAAACATTTTGAAAGTCATTTGTCATTTAAATAATAATTTTGATAAAAGATGAACCATTTGATTTAGAATCTTATGAAAAGATATAAAGGCTTGTAAAAATGACAAATTTGATTTTTACACCATTTTAATTTATCAGAGTAATAAATGCCTGATGCGTGGGAATCGCACCTTGCTTTACCTCTCGAGGGATCTCGCGAGGCTTACAACCCCCACCAGGCAGTGTACCTGATCGTTGTAGTATAGTATAGTGACAAGTACCGGGGGATTGATCGTTCAGCTTAGGAATAGTGTCGCTAGGATTAGAAAACCTAATTAATAGTTCTAGAGGTGAGAGATGATTATTTTTGTATTTTTATATTTTTATGAAAGCAAGTAAATCTCGGGTTTTGGAAGAGTGGGCGGAATTAGTTGCTATTCAACTAACCCAAAGCTAAGATGCAATCAAAATAAAATAATAAAAATGAAAACAAACTAATTATACTAAGGTTGTGAGCAGTAATTGGAGAAATTGTGTTTACTTAGACTTCATTACTCCCTAGATATTTTTTTTACATGTTAATTACTTGTTACACTTGTATGAATGACGGGTTGTATTCCTTAATACCATTCGTGGGGTGGCATACATAACTCCCCAACTCTATGAGCTCTTATCTCCTCCTACACCATGACCCAGCACAACTATAGGGATTGTAAACAGTGGCTCATGCATTAAATACAACCAATAAAGACCTAGTACGCCTCGGTTCATGTTTCTTAAGACGTTCAAGCATGTTACCATTTGGAGATCTGCCAGTTTTCTTAAGCCTAACATATAAATCATTCATTCAAAACAAGAATAGACAAGTAATCAACACATAATCAACATCTAGGTTTCATTAGATCTAAGCAAACACAAGAGATATCTAGCCTAGCATAGTAGAATTGAGACAAGAACAAGAGATAAACAACCAACACATAGACATATTGATTGAATTGAAAGTACACTTATCTCAATTACAATGCAAGGTCTCAAGGGTTTGGAACCCTTGAAAAACCTGTGAAAGAGGCACCAAAATCGTCTTTAGGGTTTCACCAAAACTTCTCTCTTCTTTAATGAAAAAACTAGAAAACTATATATAGGAAAAACAGTCTGACGGCGTCAAGAGTTAATTCTGACGCCGTCACCTCGCCGCCATAAACTTCCTCGGACGGCCTTGATCCACTTATGACGGCCTATGTGACGCCGTCACCACCTACGATAAATTATTCTTGGCCACATTGACGCCGTCACCAGCTACGATGTTTAATTCTCCATGTCTGACGCCGTCAAGAAGGTAGTCTTGACGCCGTCACCTTGTATCTTCAGCATGGATTTTTGGTACTTTGCCGTTTTCTTCACTTTTATGCTCCAAAAACGTCCAAAATAGCTTCTTTTCCAGAATTCACTCTCCAAACACCTAAAATCACAAAAGGAACTATTTAGGGCAATATTTGATCAAATAAAGTCGGATTCGGGCTTAAATGACCCCCTAAAAACGGATCATTTTTCGCCTTATCAATGCCCACTCCGTGTCTTGTCCTGCTCCGTTAAATTACCTGAGATACACATGCTTAAAAGTGTCAACACAAAGGTTGGTGAGTTCATAGAGTTTTAGGAAAAAACCCTTTATTTTGTTAGATTTCAGGAATATTTGGTATTAATAAAATACAAACTGTAACGAAACAAGTATCGAATATAATCACAAATAAATCATATAAATATTCAATCACATTCAATAAATCATCAATAATCTTAACATGAGCTGGAAACTCAGGATACTAAATCAATCAGATAAACAATTCACATATGGTCAAACCTATACAGCTGTATCTAAATATATGTTGAATACATATATATTTCCTTTATAGATATTGCACCAAGCCTCATGACACGCAAGACGTTAACAGGAGGGGTGATCTATCAAATCAATGACAGATTTTGCCCTCGTGTAATAGGTGATTTGCCAATTCCTATTTTTACTCAAATATAGTGTATCACGACTAATGCGACTAACCATATGCATAATGGCATTCCGTCAAGCACTAGTGGGATCGGAGGTCAATCCGAAACAGGTTTCGAATCTATTCACTATATTCGCGCTCACATTACAGTGATTAATGGCTCATGATAGAGGGACTATATGGCGATAAGCTAACTTAGGCAATATCAAGGACTAATGGGCTCATTTAGCATAACATCATGAAATCAAGTATCGTATCACAGAAATCAATTTGAAAACAGTATCGTTTGAGTATTAGAAATTCAGTTTGAAAAATATCATCGTTTGAGTATCAGAAATTCAGTTGAAAATAGTATCGTTTGAGTATCAGAAATTCAGTTTGAAAATATCATCATTTGAGTATCAGAAATTCAGTTTGAAAATATCATCATTTGAGTATCATAAATTCAATTTGAAAATATTATCATTTGAGTATCAGAAATTCAGTTTGAAAATATCATCAATTGAGTATCAGAAATTCAGTTTGAATATTTCGCCAGTAACACATTTATATCACATACCACAATAATCGAATTGAGAACATTTTCATATGAATATCAATATTTCAGTCAAGTAATTCTTCAATAAATATATATTTCACATACCACAATAATCACATTGGAAACATTAACATATTGTAAATCACAATTTATATTATTTTAATATCAATTAGGAAATTGATTTGAATCATGTATTTTATTTTATTTTATATACTTATCAAGTTATCAAAGTATATGTAAGCATGTATCTCTCCCAATGAGTTAAAAACAATTATTTGAAATGGGGCTATGACTCACCTGGATTGATTTGGAAATGATGAAAAGTAAGATAGAACGAGATTTATAGAAACGATTATGGAAACGTCGTTGATATGGAACCTGATAAATAAATTTATCAGAGAATATAAACAATACTATTTGGCAAATACGAACGAATAACGAATAAGATTTATTCGTTATGACGAATAGATGATGTGCAGTGAAATATTATGTCATG
Source organism: Artemisia argyi (assembly GCA_030686995.1). NCBI lineage: Eukaryota > Viridiplantae > Streptophyta > Magnoliopsida > Asterales > Asteraceae > Artemisia > Artemisia argyi. Next base: position 153,721,777 of record CM060680.1, on the reverse strand, counting down.
CATGATATGTTAAAATACTTTATTTAAAATATCCATCGTAGTTTTACCTTTTTAATCGTAATTAAAAATATTAACTTTTTAAATATCGTTATATATATTATTAAAGTAAAAATAAATAATATATATATATATATATATATATATATATATATATATATATATATATAACGTAATAAAAATGCATATGACGTGAGGGTTATCGAAAAATAGAAAATAAAATAAGAATGTCAAATAGATTATGTGTAGTCCTTGTCCTTTTTCCAATTTTACACTTTTTATACTAACGGCGTTAGCGTCACACCGTTAGTCCTTTTTATATATATTTACAATTATAGTCCACTACATGTCCAATATTACAATCTAATCTTGTAACAATCCTATATTATCAATTTTTATCCTAACTTTCTGTTTCTACATTTTTAGTCCTTTCTTTTCATAGTTTTCACTTTTAGTCCCTATAGGTGTCGCCGCGTTACATTTTTAGTCCAAATTTGCAAAAATGATTATAAAAATTTTATGAAAATTTCCATGGCTTCCTTTATTAATTTCAAGCTTATTTCAACTGCTTATTTTATAAAAAGCTTATTTATTTAGCTTATGGGCCTTAATTCGAATCAAACAAAAGCCCATTTAAAAATTTAAAGGCGAGGGCATGAAAATTATTTTGGGCTTGAACTTGGGCTTCCTTTGTGATTCTAAAAATATACTTTATGGGCCCTGTGGGCTGTTAAAGTGTGAAGTCTTATTGGGCCTTAAATTGAGCCCACTCGACCAAATATTAGTTTGTATATAAGTTTGGATTTGCAAAAACTGGTTTGTGTCGATTTACTTTGGCTCGATTGTCAGGTCAAAACGTGATTATTTTTATAAGTTATATAAACGAAACTAATAGTTTTCTAGGTGGTCTATTAGGTCGAGCAAAAATATTGGGTGCTTGTTATATGAAATTAAAAGTTATACGATGCTTTTGTAGAGTGTTTGAATCGTTTATATATTTTGAAAACTTGAAATATTTTCTAAGTCTTTTGGAAATTTATACGTGTGAAACATGGTTCGAAAATGAATAAATTTATGCATGTAACATGAGAATAAACGTGAAGTGTACGTGCTACGTGACTCCTAGGCCTACCAAGATAGAAGCTAGTCACGTTTCGTGTTCTAACAATAAATATGTACGTGTATATATATACCAAAATGATATACGATGAAACGAATATAGATATGATGCATGACCAATATTTAACGTATGAATTGGAATAGAAACGAGTAGAGGAGACTTACAAACACCTTAGAGGTGATCAAGAGTCGAGTGAAATAGAATGGAACACAAGGATTTCACGTTTCACTATATAACCCAAACGTTATATATATATATATATATATATATATATATATATATATATATATATATATATATATATATATATATATATATATATATATATATATATATATATATAAACCCGATTTCCTTTTCTTGAGTCCCTAACTAATATATCATTCGACTTCTGAGTTATAGAGGTGATGTTTAGGAAGAAACGAGTTTGTGAAAGAGTTTGAGAATGGAAGAAAACCAAGTGCATGCATGGTACGTATATATTACCATTCGAATTGATCGGGTGGTGCTAAATAACGCGAGTAAACATGATTTACTATACCATGTCAGTCTCACTTGGCTTCAAGGACGATTTTAATACTAAAGAAGTGAATTGTGAGAGCATGTTTTTAGGGGAATGTCTTGGTGACTCATGAATCAATGTCGACATCAATATATATGTACAAACGATTTACAAAATCGTTCACCACTCGTATACTTGATCATCTTAGATATTTGAGTATAAAATCATCTTAGAAACATTATTAGGATCATTTAGAAACAAACGGGGATTAAAACGGTTAAGAATTGAATAAGTTGTGAATTGGTTGAATCGATTTATAGTTAAACACTTTGCCTCGTAAAAACGTATCAAAACTCAAAGTGTGAACGTGAGATTCGACACACTAATAGTTGGCTAGGAGGTTAACTAGAATGTGCAAAAATATACGTAGGTTGTGTGTAGAAATTAAAAATGAACGAGACGTTTTGTAGCTTACTTAGTCGATCTATACGAAATTTTATAAATAAAAATTGGTTTTGTAATGGGTCGGTTGGGCTTAGGGATAGTGAAGGTGGTGTGGGCCGAAATAATTAAGGGTCCGGTTTATTAATTGGTTTTAGAAATTAGCTTTTATTAATTAGGTTTAATGAAATTTATGTTTTGTTAATTTTGTTGATAACTTGTTTTGTCGTTTGACGAATTTGACAATATCGTAATCGTGACCATTTTAATATACAAAGAAAATTTTAAATTTCCCCGTAAATTTGGTGATTATAATACTGACAGAGATTATTTATTTAATTAACCGAAGTTAATTATACGAATTTTCGTGAGGTTTTACAGTACCCACATGTCATTCTGAATTTCATCCCGAAATTCAAATTTAATGTGATTACTTGAGTAAAGAATTTTTGAACAGAGGTTGTCGGGAGATTTTTATTCCTAAAATTACGGATACGTGATTCAGTTAGATTTACTTGTACCCAACAAGACAAGGTAACTGAAGTATTTAAGGGTTGTGAATATTGAAAATAGTGGTCATGAATAGTAAAAT
>CM060680.1:153395943-153718625 GCA_030686995.1 Artemisia argyi | reverse complement strand
GTGGGTAAATGTTTAACATGTTCTAGAGTAAAGGGCAGAGACTCAGGAAAAACCATCAGGATTACTCGTGCAACCAGAAATTCCGGTCTGGAAATGGGAACGAATCACCATGGATTTTATTACCAAATTACCAAGGACTTCGACCGGATTAGACACAATCTGGGTTATCATCGATCGATAACCAAGTCTGCACATTTTCTACCTATCACGGAACTGACGAGATGGAAACACCTCGCTCAGTTGTATTTTAAGGAAATTGTGATTAGACATGGAGTTCCGATATCCATTATTTCTGATAGAGATAGCCGATTCACCTCAAGATTTGGGAATCTCTACAGAAATCTCTTGGTACTCGTTTAGATATGAGCACCGCTTATCATCCGCAAACCGATGGACAAAGTGAAGAACAATCCAAACCTTGGAAGATATGCTCCGAGCATGTGTAATTGATTCGGAAAAGGTTGGGATAAACACTTGCCATTAGTTGAATTCTAATACAATAACAGCTATCATGGCAGCATAAAAGCTGCACCTTTTGAGGCACTTTACGGAAGAAAGTGCAGATCACCAGTCTATTGGACAGAAGTTGGTGATATGCAACTCACCGGACCAGAGCTAGTACATGACACGACCGAGAAGATATTCCAAATCAAAACAACGCTTACAAGCTGCTCGTGACAGACAGAAGAGTTATGCTGATGTCAGGAGAAGCCTATGGAATTTCAAGTAGGAGACAGAGTCATCTTGAAAGTTTCTCCCTGGAAGGGAATGATCCGTTTTGGAAGATGTGGAAAGTTAAATCCAAGGTACATTGGACCTTTCAAAATTCTGGAGAGAATTGGTCCAGTTGCTTATAAGTTAGAACTTCCGGGAAGAACTCAGTAGGGTACATCCTACGTTTCACGTATCACAACTCAAGAAATGTTTGTCTGACGAAACCTCTCGTCATTCCACTAAAGGAGATTAGATTGGACGACAAACTAGGTTCACAGAAGAGCCTGTGGAAATAATGGATAGAGAAATAAAACAACTCAAACAGAATCGTATCCCCATTATAAAGGTAGATGGGACTCAAAGCGAGGACCAACTTACACATGGGAAAGAGAAGATAGATTCCGTGAGAAATATCCACATTATTTTCATAGATCACACTTGTTAGATTTCTTAAAAATCGAATTTCGGGACGAAATTCAGAATGACAAGTGGGTACTATAGAAGCTTGTAAAATTTCTTGTAATTATATCGTTATTAAATAAATAATCTTTCGTTACCGTACTAATTCCCATTATTTTAGAAAAATTTGAAATTTTTCTTATTATATTAGTTAGTCGTTATCACGACATATAATAAATCACGAAATGACGGAACAATCCTCGACACGTTACTCGAACCCTAAACATTTCATTTATACTAATTACATTTCACAAATCCTTAATTAATTTTCTAATTACACTTAAATACAAATGGGCCCTTAATTAATCTTTTCCAGCCCAACACCTCGTACACTATTCATAAGCCCAAAGTACAAAGCCCAACTTCAATTTATAATATTTCATACGATCGACTAGCTTCATGCCTACAAAATGCCTTTCGTATTCTTGATTCTTTCACACGACACATATATATTTTTACGTCACCTCGTTTATCACCTAGCCAACTATTAGTGTGTCAAATTGATTGGCTCCAAACGGTCAACCTAAATTGACCAGGTGAGTGGTCAACCAGGTCAAACAGCCTAAGAGTCAAGTTCCGTGGAAGTACAGGGTATTCCCGGGTCGTTATGTCCCAGCGAGGTAAGCAATTGTATTAAAAAACGTTTAAAGTGATCGGGTGACTTAACAGAAGGATCAGGAATTTGGTTATTATGATTAAACTACGAGATTATGAATGAGAATAGCTTAGAAACACTATTGGAACAATTACTGATAATCAGATAACCTAGAAACGTAAGTGAACCTAAAAACGCGCGTTTTAATTTAAAATAAACGCGAACGCGCAAGATAAAAAGTGAAACGTGAGCAAATAAAGTCCTACGAACGTGAAAATTATATTTTTACAATCCTAATGTTATAAGAAAATTTTTAGAAAAAGAAAAATAATTTTTACACTATTTAATTAATTACTATTAATTAATTACTAATTATTAATTAACTAAATTACACTAATTATTAATTAATTCTGAAAATTAACTAGAAAAATGAAAATTAAAATTAGAAAAATCTAAAATAATATAAAACTAATTTTAAAACAGAAAATCTATTTTTTCAACTTTTTAATTATTAATTATTAATTAAAACTAATTATTTAATTAATTTAAATTAAACTAAATTAAAAAAATACTAAAGAAAAAAGAAAAATCTGAAAAATTCCTAAAATTATTTTTAGTTATAAGAAGCCTAAGAAAAATTTAAAAATGAGAAGTGCTTATAAATAAGCAGAAAAATAAGCCAAATGGCTAAAATAGAAGCTATCACTTTATTTAAATTTGTCTTTTTCTTAATTTTCTTTTACAAAACTCTTAAACTACTTAAATTATGAAACTTTTATGAAGGCACTTTTGGTTGAACTCAAAAATAAGCACAATGCACTTGATTAAGCTCAACAGTTGACTTTTTTGGTCAAATATGCTTATGAAAGCTTAGCATAAGCTGCTAGGTGAGAACCAAGGGTGAACTAAAATGTAAACAAGTAAAATGCACTGAAAATAAGTTTGATCAATCATAAAAAAAACACAGAACAAGCTTAAAATTGCAAATAAGCTATTCCAAATCCAAACTAGCCAAACAGGCCTTGGGAGGCAACTGCAGCCCAAGGTGGGGCCCACCTGGGTGATCAAGGAACAAAAGCAAGGCTTAGTCCAAGAAGTAGGGGTGGTAGGCTTTCAAATGAACCAATTTGCAGGCCTTGGGATCCACAGATTAGCTCAAATTGAGCTTGTGAAACCAGCTTAATCACACTGATGAATCAGTGGACCAAGCTTAACTAAGCTGCAAGCAGGCCTCCAAAACAATGCAAGGATGGTCAATTTGAGCCAGGTACTGAGAGTCTAATAAAAGAGCTTCTCAAAAAGATCCAAGAACTCAAGAGAAGCTCAAGATCTAAGCAAGAAAAAGAGCTTATGGTGTGAGCTTGAAGCACACTGAAGGTGTAACCATTCAGTGTGAGCTTAAAAGCTCAGAAGCTCACAAAGGCTTAAATGAACTTAAACTACTAATTGGAAGGTACAATTATCTTATAAGACAGTGATATAAGCTTCAAGTTACAAAACTCAAAAGCTTATACAAGCTTATTGTCACAAACAGTGGTGAGATTGTTTGGGTTAAGAGAATTCATAGAGATAAGCAGTTAGACAAGTAAGCCCATAAGCATAAGCTAAAAGCAAAAACAAGCATACACAAACTCAATCACCCCTAATAAGTTAGAAACAACCATTAACAACCTAGGATCACAAAGAAATAAACAAGCTCACTGAACATACTCCCCTGGTGCAGGGCAGGGTCTGACCCTGCAAGCCTAATTAAGCCCTCCTAAAAGCTAACATAAAAATTCCTAAAAATAAGCTTATGAAGGATTCTTGTAGTCTAGGTGGGGTACTTCAAGCACAACAATTTTCAAGCCCTGAATCAATCTATAAAAATCAAGAAAAATCCCCCAAAAAGTGGGGTTCTGAACTAAAATACCATTTTGACTTTTGTCAATTTGCCGTATTTTGACTTTGATGAATTTCCAATGGATGTATGTTACTGAGATTGTTGTTTTAACCTAAACAAAGACTAATTTGAGCAAGCTAATCTAGATTTATACCTAATATGATGATATAGCTTTCTAACATTCTACCAGTGAATGAGGTAATGACCTAAGAAGCTGATTTTGACTTTTTAACAAAAGAGCACAAGCTTTTATGGTTTACATCTCTTATTATGACCTAATGTGACTGAGAGATACAACAAACAACAACTGAGATGGTCATGGGCTTAGTGGGGGCTTCTGAACCAAACACACCTTATATAGTAAGCTGTTTTGAGTTGTCAAATGATTCCACAGGGTTTAGTTCAAGAATTTGATTCAAACTTACCTAATATGTTACCTTAACTGTTTTTATGCTAAATTGGACCATAAACAACCATCAATACACTGAGATACAATTATTGAAATTGACACTGTTAAAAAAACAAAATGCTAGCAACTAAGATTTTTAATAAACAAACTCAATCTAAACTAATCATAAATCCCCTTGAACACATTTTCTAGACACTAAACACTGATTATCACAATTCTAAACAATCTATAGTAATAAGTAAGAAAGTGAGACTTGGAATCTTACAATAGCTTTCGTGCCAAACTGAGATGAACCAAGAACCAAAGTTATTTCCTATAAGCTCCCCACAGAGCCTCTAACCCACTGAATCCATCTTCACCTTTCTTTCTTCTTGCTTTTTTATTTTTATTTTTTTATTTATATCTTATTTATTGTATTTTCTTAGTAAACTAAAATTTAAACTGAACACTTGAATTTCTGAAACAATCACTTAAATTGATAATGAGTGAGTAATATTACAACTGAGACTTTGATTTAAAACTAAAATTATAATGCTTGAAATACTAAATTAAGACTAAAATTCTAACTAACTCTTTCTTCTACCTCTCAGCTTCAATTTATAGCTCCAATTAGGTTTCCTTAGGCTCTTGTCTCTTTCCCAGCAGAAATTGTGACCATTGGATTATCAGGTTTGATCTTGGCCGTTTAAAATTCTTGGCGCCAAAACTATCTTTGTCTGTTTCTTGGATTTAATTGATGCCAGGGGGTTATTTGGAGTCTTGCGTTTGTTTGAGTAGGCACGGGGGGGGGGGGGGGGGGTTTGAGTATGCAGGTGGTGAAGGTAGGGGTGATGAAGGGGGTTTTGGTGTTTAGCAGGTAGTGGGGGATGGTGATGTGGAGGGGATGGGTCAAAGTTGGGGGGTTGAGTGGGAGATATTATAAAAACGGGGGAAGTATTTTGGGTGGATGTTGGGTTGTGTGGTGGGCTGGTGATTGGAGTGGGCTTTTGGAGGGATAAGGTGTGGGCTTTGGTTATTGGGTGGATTGGATTGGGTTTAATTTTGGATTTAGGGAGTAATATAACTAGGATCCGTTTGGTTTGTATGTTGTTGATTTCACAAGGACCATTTTGTAACTTTGCCGAAACTTGAGGGCTTTTTCTGCCAAATTCCCAAAGTTGATATAAGGACCTATCTTGACATATGTGAATAGTACAAGGGTCATTTTTGACATTTTCCATTTTGAGAATACCCAGGGACTAATTTTGCCAATTTAGAAAGTACAGGGACCAAACATGTAATTTTCTCAAACTTTTTACCTAAGGACTTGTTTTGACAATTTTTGAATTCCAAAGGACTTGGGTTGACTTTTATTTTATTTCAAACCTCCAGGGACTAGTTTTGTCAATTTTTGAAACTTGAGGGACTGAAACTGCCAATTATGCAAACTTTGTTCGTTTTTCATTTGTTTTTAAACATTTTGCATCAGAAACATATAAAACACAATCATGGGATATTTTCAGTATTTTGATGCGTATTTGAGTATTTTTGGATGTTTTGGCAGTTCAGAAACGATAAAAATGATGAGTATTTACACACTCATCAATCCTCCACACTAAACTATTGCTAGTCCCTAGCAATCTTTTGAGAAAAACTTAATGGATTTTAAACTCTTTACCAAAAGCCATCACTTCTGGATTAGCCAGATGTATCGATTCAAGTAAGAACTATGGTCCACCTGATAACCATGTGATTTTGAGCAAACCACCAGCTGTCAACGGATTTGATTTGTGTTTACCAAAAGCCGTTTGCTTCTGGACTAGCCAACTCTTGATGGAATAGTCAACACCTTGGTGAGCTGATTACCAATTATGGTTTTCCCACGGCCTTTACCACAAGCCATAATCTTGCGGGCTAGCCAACTCATTCACTTTTTTGGATATGGCGAGTTGATTTACCATACAATTTTGGGTAAATTGCAAGCCATCAACGGATTTGAGATATCTTTACCAAGAGCCTTTTGCTCCTGGATTAGCCAATCCTTTTGTCGTTTAGACACGGCGGACTGATTACCACAAAAATTTTGAAATAAAGTGAAAATTTTTTGAAAATTTTGGGCCAAAATGGGGGTACTTGAAAGTATTTTGTGATAAAATTCACTAGAATTCCCCCCCCCCCCCCACTTAGAATTGAATATTGTCCTCAATATTCAAAGTCCCGGCTATTATGCCGAACCTATGAACGTAAAAAGATAATATTCTAAACTAACTGCGGAAATTATCATTTTGTATTTTTCACTTTATTTATCTGTACATACAATCACACATTTTTTTTTCAAAGATATATACACTTCAAATAGCTGCAAGGGACGACCACTCCCCCACACAAGGGTGTTAGAAAGTAGAAAGAAATCAGAGACACGGGTGAAAACCCATGTTGTTGCTACTGTTTTTGTTTGTCGAGTCGCTAGCTTGACTCGATCCCCGAATTCAATTGTCCTTGGGGAAAGTTTGGAGATCAGGGATAACCATAGATGGTATGTCCTCTCCAAAGTAATGTTTCAAACGATGTCCATTCACTTTGAAATTAGGACCGTCATTTTGAGACAACTCGACGGTGTCATAAGGATAAACCTTAACGATAGTGAATGGACCAGTCCATCGGGTTTTGAGCTTTCCCGAGAAGATCTTGAGTCTAGAGTTGAAAAGAAGGACTCGATCACCAACGTTAAAAACATGGTTCTTGATTTTTGAGTTGTGTATCTTCTTTGTCTTTTCCTTATAGATCAAAGAGTTCTCGTAAGCTTGATCACGAAGTTCATTTAATTCATTCAATTGAACTTTTCGATGATTACCCGCAGTTTTCAGGTCAAAATTTGCATGCTTGAGGGCCCAATAGGCTTTATGCTCAAGCTCAATCGGAAGATGGCACGCTTTCCCGTACACAAGCTTGTAAGGCGTACACCCAATGGGTGTTTTGTAAGCTGTACGGAAAGCCCAAAGTGCATCATCTAATTTATCCGACCAAGATGCACGATTTTCACCAACGGTTCTTTCCAATATTCTCTTAATGCCTCGATTGGAAACTTCTACTTGTCCACTTGTTTGAGGGTGGTACGCAGTAGAAAGACGGTGAGTTACACCATACTTTTGCAAGACTTTATCAAATTTGTCAATGCAAAAATGCGTACCACGATCACTAATTATAGCACGTGGAGTTCCAAATCGAGCAAAGAGAGCTTTCAAAAACTTCACAACAACTCGGGCATCATTAGTGGGTAAAGCTTTCGCTTCAACCCATTTTGAAAAATAGTCAACAGCCACGAGTATGTACTTATTTCCATGAGATGATAGAAATGGCCCCATAAAGTCGATGCCCCATACGTCAAATATTTCACAAACTTGGATTGCATTTTGTGGCATTTCATTCTTTTGTGAAATATTCCTGTGACGTTGACAAGCGTCACAGGATTTGACCAATTCTTGGGCATCCTTGTAAATTGAGGGCCAAAAGAACCCGGAATCAAACACCTTTTTGGCGGTGTAGTTTTGATTGTGGTGGCCCCCCGTGGGACCAGCATGGCAAGCCTTGAGAATTTCAGTGGCTTCTTGACCATATACACGCCGCCGGATGACTTGATCCACACAGACTTTGAAAAGGTAGGGGTCGTCCAAGAAATAATGTTTCACATCTTTAAAGAACTTATTCTTTTGTTGGGACGACATCCCTTTCACAATAAAGTTACCCGCAAGGTAGTTTGCAAAATGGGCAAACCATGGGGTAACAGAATCTCCATGAAAGGCAACCGCATTGAGTGTCTTGAGAGCGAATGTTTCATTAATTTCCTTCCTTTCGAAGACATCTTGATGGGGGTTTTCCAAACGGGAGAGATGATCAGCAGCTAGGTTCTCAGCTCCTTTTTTTTTTATCACGAATGATGATATCAAATTCTTGCAGGAGGAGAACCCAACGAAGTAGTCTCGGCTTTGCATCTTGTTTTGCAAAAAGGTACTTCAAAGCCGAGTGATCCGTATACACTATGCTTTTAGTCAAGATCAAATATGACCGAAATTTTTCAAAGGCATACACCATAGCTAATAATTCTTTTTCAGTGGTGGTGTAATAACTTTGAGCCTCGGTCATTGTTTTGCTTGCATAGTGTATAGGCTGAAAGTGTTTAGACCTGCGTTGCCCCAAGACTGCCCCTATAGCATAATCACTAGCATCACACATAAGTTCAAAGGGCAAGTCCCAATAGGGGGCAACAAGAATAGGTGCCTCAGTAAGCTTTTTCTTTAGAGTTTCAAAAGCTTCTACGCACTCAGATGAGAAGATAAAAGGAGCATCCTTTTCGAGGAGATGGGTCATAGGCCGGGCGATTTTAGAAAAATCTTGAATAAACCTACGATAGAAACCGGCATGACCCAAAAAGCTCCTAATACCTTTGACGGTAGTGGGATGAGGTAATTTTTCAATGACATCGAGTTTAGCTTTATCAACCTCAATCCCATTCTTTGAAATTTTATGGCCGAGGACAATGCCCTCTTTGACCATAAAGTGACTCTTCTCCCAATTGAGACACAAGTTTGTGTCTTCACATCGTTCCAACATATTTTCCAAGTGGGAGAGACAAGATTGGAACGAATCCCCAATGACCGAAAAGTCATCCATGAATACCTCCATTGTTTTTCCGATCATGTCGGAAAAGATTGACATCATGCACCTTTGGAACGTGCCAGGAGCGTTGCATAAACCAAAAGGCATGCGATGGTAGGCAAAGGTTCCGTAAGGGCATGTGAAGGTAGTTTTCTCTTGATCCTTTGGATCAATGGGGATTTGAAAGTATCCCGAGAAACCATCGAGGAAACAATAGTACTCATTCCCCGCTAATCTCTCGAGCATTTGATCCATGAAGGATAGAGGAAAATGGTCTTTACGGGTGGCTTCATTGAGTTTTCTATAATCTATACATACACGCCATCCCGTAACCAAACGAGTTGGAATCAACTCGTTATCCTCATTGGTGACAACAGTTATGCCACCCTTCTTAGGAACACAATGAATGGGACTCACCCAAGGACTATCAGAGATAGGGTAAATCAATCCAGCATCAAGAAGTTTTAGAACTTCTTGTTTGATAACTTCGTGAATTTTAGGATTTACCCTCCTTTGATGTTGCACCGCGGGTTTGAAGTCATCCTCCATCAAGATTTTGTGTGAACAAAATTCAGGGTTGTTACCCTTATTTTCGGAGAGTCTCCAAACAATTGCTCGTTTGTGTGACTTCAAAACCTTTATGAGCGCGGTTTTCTCCTCATCTTTCAAGTATTTGGCAATAATGACGGGTAATTTATCATCATCCTCAAAAAATGCATACTCAAGATGAGGAGGCAACTCTTTGAGCTCGACCTGAGGAGAATCATCAGTTTTTTCAACATATTTGATTTCCTCTTTATGAAGTGTTTGTGGTAGAACAGGAAGAGGAGAGGGATCTTTGTTTAGTAATTTCTCAAGCAGGAGAATATCCCTCTCGGGGTCAATCTCTTGGTTATCGATTCCATCGGGAATCGAATCACTTTTGAGAAAGGCCTCAATTTCTTCTAAGATGAAGTCACTTCCTTTAAACGGAGTGAGGGAAGGAGAAGAATTTGCAATGATGGGGTAAGAAGATGGAGTGAAGTTTTCACTCGAAGAATTATCATTGAAACCTAGAGCCTCTTGAGCGTACTCCTCAGAAGCAACATCAATGACATCGATTCGGTTAACCGATTCAGTGTCATAATTTGAGGAGTACCTCGAAGTTTGATCGAGGTTAAACGTTACTGCTTCATTACCAACAAGAAGAGTTATTTCCTCTTCGTGCACATCGATTAGAGCACGGCCCGTTCTCAGGAATCCTCTTCCAAGAATGAGAGGAACCCTTGGGTCAGCATCGAACTTAACAACAACGAAGTCAGCGGGGAAATGGAACTTTCCTACTTTCACGAATACGTCTTCAGCAATGCCGAGTGGACGAGAGATTAAACGGTCGGCAAGCTCAAGAGTCATGCACGTAGGAGTAAGTTCAGGAAGAGAGAGTTTCTCCCATATTGAGTGAGGCATCAGGTTGATGCTAGCGCCAAGATCGGCCAAGGCGAAGCATTCAACCATCCCAGGAAAAACACATGGAATGAGAAATCTCCCAGGGTCTCCAAGCTTCTTAGGAAGCTTTTTCAAGATAACTGCTGAGCAGTTTTCGTTCAATGGAGTCTTTGCCATTTCGTACAATTTTTCCTTGTTGCTTAACAAGTTCTTGATCATTGATGCACATTTGGGCATCAGGATGATAGCATCCGCAAGGCTTACGTCAAAATGAAAATCTTGAAAGATTTGATAGAATTTATCCATTTGGTGACTAGCCTTTTCGCGGAGCTTTTGCTCATTAAGTCGTGATGGGTATGGTATTGAAGGTTTGGATTTAGGGTTCTCAACAGGAGTTATTGGTGGTTTAAATACAACTCATGGTTTGGTCTTTGGAACATCCTGAGGGTGGACGTGTGCGGTAATTCGTGGGCTAGTAAATTGCACCTTGTCCTTGGTTGCCTTAGGTTCACTTTACACTACTTTAGGAGGAGAAGAAGTAGTAGGAAGTGGCGGTTCATCATAAGCTTTACCACTACGTGTGGTAATGGCTTTGAGTTCACCCTTAGGGTTGACAACTGTATTACCAGGAAGACCTCCCGAAGTAGAGGGTGGAGCGAGATGACTCATGAGACTAGCAAACATATTCTCAATCTTGTTTTGAGATTGATCAATTTTGTTGTTTGTTGCCATAAGCTCATTCTTCAGCTCGTTACCTTGCTTGGTTATTGAAGATTGAAATTCATTCTTCAAAGTTGAGATTTGATTCTGCATTGCCCTCATTTTGGTCTCATTAACTTTAATGTAGTTATTGAGCTCGTTAGGGAGAGTTTCTTGGTAATTAGGAGTTGAATACCCTTGATTACCCCTTTGGGGTGGGTATTGATTCACCGGGGCATGAGTTTGATTTTGCATGTTATTCCCCCTTGGTGGATTAGGATTAAACCTATTTGGATTTTGAGGAAATCCGGGTGGTCCACCTTGATTGCTAGCATGGTAGTTTGGTTCCACTTGAGGACGGTATTGGTTACCTCCTTGGTTGGAACTTCCGGCTATTGCATTGACTTCAAATGGATTGCCTTCGGTGGCAGTGCAATTGTAATACGAGTGTGGACCACCACAAGTGACACAAACTTCTACCTTTTTGATTTCAGCTTGTGGAGAAGGTTGAGAAGAAGAAACTATCTTATTTTGGGTGAGAACCAAAGCATGAATAGCTTCTGTGAGTTTGTCAAGTCTAGCATCGGTGCTAGATTGAGCCACGGGCGATGAGGTAGAAGGACTAACATTCACTTGAGAAACAACCGGCTTGCTTCGTGGAATGCGGACCTTAGACTTATTTTCAATGATCGCTAAAGCATCCTTTGTGGTTCGATTCAAGAAATTACCTCCCGCGGAGGAATTTAGAGAGTCTTGATCGAGTTGGCTCACACCATTGTAGAAAGTGTCAAGCTGCATGAGATCAGAAAAACCGTGATGAGGGCACTTGCGAAGCAATTCCCTATAACGATCCCATGCCTCACTGAATGATTCATCAAATTTCTGTGTGAATTTCATGATCTCATTCTTGAGACTCGTGGTTTTGGAAGGAGGAAAGAATTCATTCACGAACTTTTTCACCAAATCTTCCCATGTTACAATCGATCGAGGGGGTTGTTTATCAAGCCAAATCCGGCCAGCCCCATCGATGGAAAATGGAAAGAGAAGAAGTTTAATCGCCTTTTCAGGGACATTTTTGCATTTGATGGTTGATGTAATTTTGTTAAACCATCGAATGTGATCTTGAGGATCATCCCTCTCAAAATCGTAGAATTGACGTGAGGTGACCAGATTTATCAATCCGGTCTTAAGCTCAAAATTCTCGGCCACGATGGCCGGAACAACGATAGCATCTCCGTAACCCTCGACGGGTGCCTGGAGAAGCTCGTTCATAGTTGGCTCAGCAGCCATGATAACGGAAGATGTGGGAACAGTACTGATCTCAGATCCGACTGTTGGTGCTGAACATCTACGAGGTCTTCTAGGTTTTCTTACAAGCTCATGTAATGGGCTCATGGACCTAGAAGAACGAGTGCGCATGCACTAGGAATAAAACCAATCAAAACAAAATCGAGGCAAATCAACAATGAACTTAAACCGATAATCACAAGCAAGTGGCTTCTTTAATAAAGGTACACCACTCACAGGGATACAAAGGCAAGTTTTAAATCTTTGGTTTGGGAACTTATTATGTCCACACCCCCAGTTTTTAGGTGTTCTGTCTTGGTTTGCGACGGTTTATTTTTATGTAGAATTATTATTCACAAGAAAGAGATGAATGTTTTTGGGTTTTTGTGTATAGGTTAAAAACTTTTGGACAATATTTTTGGTATCGTTTCATTTACCAAAATCGTATCTTTTTAAGAATCACCTTAAAAGAAACACGATATAGAAAACGTAACGATCTGTTTTGTTTGTTTTTGATTTTTTTGGTGTTGTTAACACTTTAGGAAAAGTGTTAATGATGTTTTTGTTTTATGATTAAGATTTACAAAAAGTGGTGGGTTTATACAGTGATGAATGAAAAACCACTAATCTAAAAAAAAAACGTTTTGATTACGCAGCTACCTCCCCGGCAGCGGCGCCAAATTTTGATTGGCTCAAAACGGTCAACCTAAATTGACCAGGTGAGTGGTCAACCAGGTCAAACAGCCTAAGAGTCAATCTCCGTGGAAGTACAAGGTATTCCCGGGTCATTATGTCCCAGCGAGGTAAGCAATTGTATTAAAAAACGTTTAAAGTGATCGGGTGACTTAACAGAAGGATCAAGAATTTGGTTATTATGATTAAACTATGAGATTATGATTGAGAATAGCTTAGATACACTATTGGAACAATTACTGATAATTAGATAACCTAGAAACGTAAGTAAACCTAAAAACGCGCGTTTGAATTTAAAATAAACGCGAACGTGCAAGATAAAAAGTGAAATGTGAGCAAATAAAGTCCTACGAACGTGAAAATTATATTTTTACAATCCTAATGTTATAAGAAAATTTTTAGAAAAAGAAAAATAATTTTTACACTATTTAATTAATTACTATTAATTAATTACTAATTATTAATTAACTAAATTACACTAATTATTAATTAATTATGAAAATTAACTAGAAAAATGAAAATTAAATTTAGAAAAATCTAAAATAATATAAAACTAATTTTAAAACAGAAAATCTATTTTTTATACTTTTTAATTATTAATTATTAATTATTAATTAAAACTAATTATTTAATTAATTTAAATTAAACTAAATTATAAAAAATACTAAATGACAAAAGAAAAATCTGAAAAAAATCCTAAAATTATTTTTAGTTATAAGAAGCCTAAGAAAAATTTAAAAATGAGAAGTGCTTATAAATAAGCAGAAAAATAAGCCAAATGGCTTAAATAGAAGCAATCACTATTTTTAAATTTGTCTTTTTCTTATTTTTCTTTTACAAAACTCTTAAACTACTTAAATTATGAAACTTGTATGAAGGCACTTTTGGTGGAACTCAAAAATAAGCACAATGCACTTGATTAAGCTCAACAGTTGACTTTTTTGGTCAAATAAGCTTATGAAAGCATAGCATAAGCTGCTAGGTGAGAACCAAGGGTGAACTAAAATGTAAACAAGTAAAATGCACTGAAAATAAGTTTGATCAACCATAAAAAAAACACAGAACAAGCTTAAAATTACAAATAAGCTATTCCAAATCCAAACTAGCCAAACAGGCCTTGTGAGGCAACTGCAGCCCAAGGTGGGGCCCACCTGGGTGATCAAGGAACAAAAGCAAGGCTTAGTCCAAGAAGTAGGGGTGGTAGGCTTTCAAATGAACCAAGTTGCAGGCCTTGGGATCCACAGATTAGCTCAAATTGAGCTTGTGAAACCAGCTTAATCACACTGATGAATCAGTGGACCAAGCTTAACTAAGCTGCAAGCAGGCCTCCAAAACAATGCAAGGATGGTCAATTTGAGCCAGGTACTGAGAGTCTAATAAAAGAGCTTCTCAAAAAGATCCAAGAACTCAAGAGAAGCTCAAGATCTAAGCAAGAAAAAGAGCTTATGGGGTGAGCTTGAAGCACACTGAAGGTGTAACCATTCAGTGTGAGCTTAAAAGCTCAGAAGCTCACAAAGGCTTAAATGAACTTAAACTACTAATTGAAAGGTACAATTATCTTATAAGACAGTGATATAAGCTTCAAGTTACAAAACTCAAAAGCTTATACAAGCTTATTGTCACAAACAATGGTGAGATTGTTTGGGTTAAGAGAATTCATGGAGATAAGCAGTTAGACAAGTAAGCCCATATGCATAAGCTAAAAGAAAAAACAAGCATACACAAACTCAATCACCCCTAATAAGTTAGAAACAACCATTAACAACCTAGGATCACAAAGAAATCAACAAGCTCACTGAACATACTCCCCTGGTGCAGGGCAGGGTCTGACCCTGCAAGCCTAATTAAGCCCTCCTAAAAGCTAACATAAAAATTCCTAAAAATAAGCTTATGAAGGATTCTTGTAGTCTAGGTGGGGTACTTCAAGCACAACAATTTTCAAGCCCTGAATCAATCTATAAAAATCAAGAAAAATCCCCCTAAAAGGGGGGTTCTTAACTAAAATGCCATTTTGACTTTTGTCAATTTGCCATATTTTGACTTTGATGAATTTCCAATGGATGTATGTTACTGAGATTGTTGTTATAACCTAAACTAAGACTAATTTGAGCAAGCTAATCTAGATTTATACCTAATATGATGATATAGCTTTCTAACATTCTACCAGTGAATGAGGTAATGACCTAAGAAGCTGATTTTGACTTTTTGACAAAAGAGCACAAGCTTTTATGGTTTACTTCTCTTATTATGACCTAATGTGACTGAGAGATACAACAAACAACAACTGAGATGGTCATGGGCTTAGTGGGGGCTTCTGAACCAAACACACCTTATATAGTAAGCTGTTTTGAGTTCTCAAATGATTCCACAGGGTTTAGTTCAAGAATTTGATTCAAACTTACCTAATATGTTACCTTAACTGTTTTTATGCTAAATTGGACCATAAACAGCCATCAATACACTGAGATACAATTATTGAAATTGACACAGTTAAAAAAACAAAATGCTAGCAACTAAGATTTTTAATAAACAAACTCAATCTAAACTAATCATAAATCCCCTTGAACACATTTTCTAGACACTAAACACTGATTATCACAATTCTAAACAATCTATAGTAATAAGTAAGAAAGTGAGACTTGGAATCTTACAATAGCTTTCCTGCCAAACTGAGATGAACCAAGAACCAAAGTTATTTCCTATAAGCTCCCCATAGAGCCTCTAACCCACTGAATCCATCTTCACCTTTCTTTCTTCTTGCCTTTTTTTTTTATTTTTTTTATTTATATCTTATTTTTTGTATTTTCTTAGTAAACTGAAATTTAAACTGAACACTTGAATTTCTGAAACAATCACTTAAATTGATAATGAGTGAGTAATATTACAACTGAGACTTTGATTTAAAACTAAAATTACAATGCTTGAAATACTAAATTAAGACTAAAATTCTAACTAACTCTTTCTTCTGCCTCCCAGCTTCAATTTATAGCTCCAATTAGGGTTTCCTTAGGCTCTTGTCTCTTTCCCAGCAGAAATTGTGACCATTGGATTATCAGGTTTGATCTTGGCCGTTTAAAATTCTTGGCGCCAAAACTATCTTTGTCTGTTTCTTGGATTTAATTGATGCCAGGGGGTTATTTGGAGTCTTACGTTTGTTTGAGTAGGCAGGGGGGGGGGGGGTTTGAGTATGCAGGTGGTGAAGGTAGGGGTGATGATGGGGGTTTTGGTGTTTAGCAGGTAGTGGGGGGTGGTGATGTGGAGGGGATGGGTCAAAGTTGGGGGGTTGACTGGGGGATATTATAAAAACGGGGGATGTATTTTGGGTGGATGTTGGGTTGTGTGGTGGGCTGGTGATTGGAGTGGGCTTTTGGAGGGATAAGGTGTGGGCTTTGGTTATTGGGTGGATTGGATTGGGTTTAATTTTGGATTTAGGGAGTAATATAACTAGGATCCGTTTGGTTTGTATGTTGTTGATTTCATAAGGACCATTTTGTAACTTTGCCGAAACTTGAGGGCTTTTTCTGCCAAATTCCCAAAGTTGATATAAGGACCTATCTTGACATATGTGAATAGTACAAGGGTGATTTTCGACATTTTCCATTTTGAGAATACCCAGGGACTAATTTTGCCAAATTAGAAAGTACAGGGACCAAACATGTAATTTTCTCAAACTTTTTACCTAAGGACTTGTTTTGACAAGTTTTGAATTCCAAAGGACTTGGGTTGACTTTTCTTTTATTTCAAACCTCCAGGGACTAGTTTTGTCAATTTTTGAAACTTGAGGGACTGAAACTGCCAATTATGCAAACTTTGTTCGTTTTTCATTTGTTTTTAAACATTTTGCATCAGAAACATATAAAACACAATCATGGGATATTTTCAGTATTTTGATGCGTATTTGAGTTTTTTGGATGTTTTGGTAGTTCAGATACGATAAAAATGATGAGTATTTACACACTCATCACAAATCCCATGTTCATAGGTCGACGTTTGATACATTTTTAAGAGGCGAAGTGATTGACAAAATTCAATCCAATCGATTTACAATAAATTCAATTCTTAACCGTTCTGTTTCCCGTTTGTTCCTAAGTGTTCCTAATAACATTCCTAGCTTGATTTCATGTTTAAATGTCATTCATGATCAGCTATGTTCAAATGGTACCCGATTACTCAATTTCGTGTACAAAATAATATAGTGGTCGACATCTAGGTGAATCACCAAGACATCCACCTTATTTCAAGCACTCTCAATTGTTATTATAAGTATAAGACTCATCCTAGGAACCTATAGTTACTGACATTGCATAGTATTTTTGGTTTCCTTGAAAACTATTACACTTACGTGTGATAAAAAGGCACCATATATACTTCTTGTGCATGCATCCGTTCCTATCATTCAACATACTATCACAAACTTCCTTTCTTCCTAATAATTCTCTCTTGAAGGCCAGAAGTTGTTACAAGATCGTTTGGAAGCAAGAAAGGATAATCGGGTTTAATATATACGTTTGTTATTTGGGTTGAAACCATACGTACCTAGTTCTTATGTTTCATTCTTCCACTCTCGACTCTCTACCACCCAAGAAGTGTAGTAAGTTGTTTCAAACTCATTTACATTCAAGATTACACGTTCAATAAGTTTCATGCATCATATATATGTTATATCGATCGTATATAGTTCATTTATATTTATTTCGTACATATTCATATATAGAACAACAAATGTGGCTAGCCTTTATTTTGGAAGGCCTAGGAGTCACGCAGCACACATATTTCACGTTCATTTCAACGTAACATGCATCAAATAAACTTGTTTTGAACCTATCAAACTCACGAATGAAAACTATATAAACACTTAGAAATATTTTAAGTCTTTCACACACACACACACACACACACACACACACACACACATATATATATATATATATATATATATATATATATATATATATATATATATATATATATATATATATATAAACGACCCATACATGCTAAAAAACCCTCGTATAACTTTAAATATCACGTAACAAGCATACCATATTAGTACACGACCTATTAGACCTCCTAGCTAGCAAACGATTTTGTATATATAACATGTAAAAATAACTTGGTCTCGACACTTAATTTTCACCAAAGTGAATCGCTATCGATCACATTTAAAACCTATGATTTTTACCGATTGGGCCTAAAAGCCCAATAAGCTAAAAATAAGCTCCTATGATAAGCTAGCTTATCTAAACTTTTTGATATGAAAATAGAACAAGAAAAATGATATTTTTGATTAGCCCAACTCGTCTCACGATGTACGGATTTTAAAACGTTAATGGGCCTTGATTTCAACTCGTTAAAAGCCCATTTATTGAAAATAAGCACTTTTTATAAAATAAGCTATTGAAATAAGCTTATTATTTATTAAATAAGCCACGGAAAATTTTTATATAATTTTTCTAATCATTTTTGTAACTTTGGACTAAAAATGTAACGCGACGACACCTAGAAGGACTAAAACTGTAAATATTGAACAGTGAGGACTAAAACTGTAAAAACAGAACCATAAGGGTAAAAATTGATAATAGTTAATATTCTAAGCCTAGGTTTGACTATTGGACAATTAGAGGACTATAATTGTAATTTATTTATAAAAGGACTAATGGTATAACGCAAACGTCGTTAGGGTAAAAATGGTAAAATTGGAAAAGGACAAGGACTAAACATATTCTATTTAACATTCTTACATATTTTCTATTTTTGTAAATTTATTTCATATGCATTTAAAACTTTCATTTTTATTTATATATATTATTTAACGTAACGTTAATAATATATATAACGATATTTCAAAAATTAATATTATTACTTATAGTTAAAAAGATAAAACTTCGATGGATAATTTAAATAACGTATTTCGTCATATCATGCATAACATAAGAATTACACTGCTCATCATCTATTCGACATAACGAATAATTATTATTCGTTATTCGTTCGTATTTACCAAATAGTATTTGGTCAAATTCTCAGATAAATCTATTTATCAGGTTGTATTTCGAAGCCGTTATCTTAAATTTGTCCGACTTTATTTTCTTCATTTCAGTATCAATCAAGGTGAGTCATAGCCTCACATTTACTTATTTTCAATCTCCGTGAGGGGGATACATGTTATAAACAGATCACAAGTAATTTTCTGTATGCTACCTGACTTGATATATGCCTAAGTTACCTATTGCCAAAAGACCCTTGATCATGAGCCATTAATCACTGTTATGTGAACACGAATATAATGAATAGATCTATTTAAGGTTTGACAGCCTATCCCATTAATACTTGACGGAATGCCATTATGCATGTGGTTAGTCATATTAGTCGTGATATATTATATTTGAGTAAAAATAGGAATTGGCAAATCACCTATTACATGAGGGCAATATTATCATTAATTTGATAACACCTCCGTATTTACGGTATTTGTTAACGTTTTGCGTTTCATGAGACTTAGAGCAATATATATACTGCAATATCAATTTTTAACTGATTGTATTTCCAATACAATCTTACTTGTGTATCAAAATGATTACTAAATTCAAACTCTATGATATCACTCAACATTTTTGTTGACTTTTAAACATGTTATCTCAGGTATTTAGTAGAGGAAGCAAGCATGGAACGGGCGGAAAACTTCAAAATTTATCTACTTTATCTAAATTATGGTGTAAAATAAAAGATGTTTAATTTAGTTTAAAACATTAAGACTCTTAATATAATACTCTGATTGTGACCTCTTGTATTTGAATTTTTATTAATGAACTTATGTTTTAAAACGTCTCTTTCGAGCCGTTTTCTATCATTATGACTTCGATCCTCACCGTAACACCCTAACTACTATTCCGCTACCACATTTCAAATTAGGGGGTGTTACAGATTGGTATCAGAGACATAGTTATAGAGAACCAAATGTTTTCAAACATTGAACTATAACCACACTTTCAAATAAAATAAATTTACACCATACTATATTTTCGCCCGCCGTGCTTGCTTGCTACCATACTCAGTAAGTTAATCATTAAGTTTATGATACTTTAATCTTGGTATATTAGAATTTTACATTCTTTTATGATAATAAATTCTTATTCTGCACTATTTACGAATCATTACAGTATTATTTCAATATGAGTATATCAGACTCCGACTCTGAGATTTCCGTCGCATCTGTTACGTCGCCTGTTTTTTGTCCTACCTTAGTACCTGACGCTGTTTCCCAAGAAACAGAACCATTCGAGCAAGACGAAATTGTAACAACGCCTGGAAATCCCGATGTATTGGTCTTACCAACACATATACCATTACCACATCATGAATTTGATTCATATGCACCCGATCACCTATTCAATCTTTTTAGCCAAACTTATCCATATACTTTTCACCACAGAGAACAAATTCCTGAGGAAGATATACCCGCATCCAGCCGACTTCGTATTTCTGACTCTACTCATCCACTTTCACCATCACTACCATATCCTCCTGGTTTTACTCCCCCAGCTCATATCTATGAAACTGGCGAGAGTGCTAGGATGGAAATTATCCCTACTCTTTCACCTTCTGTAGTAGTGACGCGTTTGGAGCATCACGAAGAACAGATAGACTCACTTCTTCAGATGATTGATTATTCATCATTTGACCATTCGGATACTATCAACAATACCTTACATAATCTTATAACCAATAGGATAGAGTTACAGCAGGGTTTAGCTCAAATACATTCAGATATCTCCGAGACACGCTCTTTCGCGATATCATTGCGAAGAGAGGGACAGAACCGTACTTGGGAAGCCCAGCTAGCACATCGAAGAGCAGATACATAGGAAAACCTAGTAGGAGATATGCAGATTCAACCCCATACCGAGATGCAGGATCTCCGAACTCTGATTTTAGAGATGAGAGGACATGTGGACGTACCTAACCATTAGAGGCAGTTAGTATTTGTATTAGTAATGAGGCATCTAAGCCTGCCGCATGTGGCCATTAATAAAGAATCTTGTATCGTTTTGTTATGAAAACTCAACTGATCAAGTTATTAATGTTATGTTGTTGGTTGTGATATTACTATATACAAATGTTAATTTATGCTTATGGTTGTTCATGTGTATTAATAATGCATCTAATGTATCGGAATAGTTATGATTGTTGTATCGAAATAAAAACTACATATGGTGCCCAATTATTATTAGAACTCATAAATATTCATTTCCCTACTTCTCAAGATCATTTAAACAAAATTTTTGTTTAAAATTCTAAAGCTATATTTTGTATTATCAATAGAAATATGGAGCATGCAAGTAGCAAAAATTCCAACCCTGAAGTGATCATGACACCTACTGAGGTTCAAAGGATGATTGCTGAGGGTATATCTGCAGCTCGTGAAGCTGATCGTTTGAATAACATCAATAGAGCAAACCATGAAGCTAATACATCTACTCCTCGTAAATGTACTTACAGGGACTTCATGACTTGCAAGCCAACTAATTTCAAGAGAATAGAAGGAGTTACAGAAATGGCCCATTGGTTTGAGCATATTGAGACAGTCTTCAAGAGGAGCGGTTGTTCTGAAGATAGCAAAGTTACATTTGCTACAGGAGCTCTTCAGGGAGAAGCACTATCGTGGTGGAATACTACCGCGAATGCTATGGGTCAGGATGAAGCTTTCGAACTCTCCTGGAATGAGTTGAAGAATAAGATGCTTAAGAAGTATTGTCCCAGGACAGAGATCAGAAAACTAGAGGATGAATTTCATCAACTAGTAGTGAAGTACAATGATCTGAGGACATATGATAGAAAGTTTCTGGAATTGTCGGTGTTATGCCCAACAATAGTACCCGATGTTGAAAAAGCATTGGAGAAATATGTGGAAGGACTGCCACCATCTATTGAAGGGGATGTTACCACATCAAACCCACAGACAGTAGAAGAAGCTATGGGACTTGCACAGAATTGTTGACCCGAGTGATCAAAAAAGGTTCTACCTCCACGATCAATGAGCATAAGAGGAGTGCTGACAACCGTGGAAACAACAATAGAAACAACCGAAGCTACAACAACAACTACAGTGGTAACAGGAGCTACAACAACAACAATCAAAGCAGCAACCGCAACCGAGATCAGCAACATAACCGCAGTAATCATCATCAGCAGCAGAATCGTCGACAAGAAGCTGCCAGAGTTTATGCAACAGTGCCTGCAGAAAGTAAAGGTTATGCTGGAACTCTACCCCCGTGTAACAAGTGCAACATGCATCATACCGGATCATGTAAGGCTACTTGTGGCAACTGCAGAAGAATTGGACACATGACAAAGGACTGTCGAGCAACTGGAGCCAATACACAACCGATAGCAGTAAAGTGCCATGGTTGTGGTGAAGTTGGACATTACAGAACTCACTGTCCAAAGAATGCAATAATGTTGCCCGAGGAAGAGCATATGTACTCGGTGATGGAAACACAACTCAGAATTCTGATGTTGTTACGGGTATGTTCCTATTAAATCAACAAGATGCTAAGATATTATTTGATTCTGGAGCAGATAAAAGCTTTGTGTCTACTTCGTTTGCTTCAATTCTAAATATTACTCCTATAGAACTAGATACTATCTACGACATAGAATTAGCAGATGGAAATATCCTAAGTACCAATACCCTAATCAAAAATTGCACCTTAACTTTTCTAAGTAAATCTTTCCCCATCGATCTCATGCCCATCCAACTGGGAAGTTTTGATGTCATCATTGGCATGGATTGGTTATCTAAACACCGTGCCAGAATAATTTGTGACGAGAAAGTCATTCAAATTCCACTCAACGGTGAAACCATAATCGTCCAAGGTGATAAACCTAAACCCTCGTTCAATATTATCTCGTATGCCAAGACGATGAAATACATAAGCAAAGGAGGCCATGTATTCCAAATTCAAGTAACGGGAGGAGAAACAAAAGAAAAGAAGAAACAACTTGATGAAGTGCCAGTTGTAAAAGAATTTTTTGAAGTATTTCCTGAAGACTTGCCTGGAATTCCACCAACCCGACAAGTAGAATTTCGCTTCGATTAGTGCCTGGAGCAGCACCAGTTGCAAAAGCACCATATCGATTAGCACCCTCAGAAATGAAAGAATTATCTGAACAGTTGAAAGAACTAGCAGATAAAGGATTCATCCAACCAAGCTCATCCCCTTGGGGAGCACCAATCCTATTCATCAAAAAGAAAGATGGAATGTTCTGAATGTGTATCGATTACAGAGAGTTGAACAAACTCACGGTGAAGAATCGATATCCATTACCAAGGATCGATGATCTATTTGACCAATTACAAGGATCTAGTGTTTACTCAAAAATTAATCTAAGATCAGGATATCATCAATTAAGAGTCAGGGAAGAAGACATTCCCAAGACGGCTTTTTGAACACGGTACGGACATTATGAATTTCAAGTAATGCCATTTGGTCTTACCAATGCACCAGCAGTGTTCATGGATTTAATGAACCGAGTATGCAAGCCATACTTGGATAAATTCATTATTGTGTTCATTGATGACATCTTAATCTACTCGCGCAACAAAGAAGAGCGTGCCGAACACTTAAGGATTATTTTGGAGTTACTTAAGAAAGAAAAGGTGTACGCCAAGTTTTCCAAATGTTATTTTTGGATTTCTACCTTTCAATTTTTAGGCCATATCATCAACAACCAAGGTATCCATGTAGATCCCGCGAAGATAGAAGCAGTTAAAGGATGGACATCACCCACCACTCCAACCGAAATTCGTCAATTTTTAGGTCTCGCGGGTTACTATCGGAGGTTAATAGAAGTTTTCTCAAAGATTGCAAAACCTTTGACGGAACTCACCCAGAAAAACAAGAAGTATATCTGGGAAGAGAAGCAAGAGTCAGCATTTCAACTGTTGAAACAGAAGCTTTGTGAAGCACCAATATTAGCATTACCGGAAGGAAATGAGGACTTTGTTGTGTATTGTGACGCATATCATCATGGTTTATGTGCGGTACTAATGCAAAGAGACAAGGTCATATGATGCGTGGGAATCGCAACAGGCTTTACCTCTCGAGGGATCTCGAGAAGCTTACAACCCCCACCAGGCAGTGTACCTGATCGTTGTAGTATAGTATAGTGACAAGTACCGGGGGATTGATCGTTCAGCTAGGAATAGTGTCGTTAGTATTGAAATTAATCTAACTAGGTCTAAATGTGAAGGATGATTCTTTTTATGTTTTTATATTTTATGAAAAGCAAGTAAAAATCTCGGGTATTGGGAGAGTGGGCGGAATTAGTTGCTAATCAACTAACCCAAAATCTACTAATTAAACTAATAAACAAGAAAATAAACTAAGGTTCTACAAGATAAGTGAAGCATGTCTACCCATGATATGTTACTCCTTGCTAGATATCCAATCCTACCTATTGAATTGTAACCTTGTTTTAATTGACGGGTTGTATTCCTTAATACCATTCATGGGGTATCGCACATAACTCCCCAATTCTATGAGCTCTTATCTCCTCCTATACCATGCCCAACACAACTATAGGGATTGTAAACAGTGGCTCATGCATTAAATACAACCAATAAAGACCTTAGTGCAATAGGTTCATGTTTCCTAAGACGTTCAAGCATGTTACCATTTGGAGATCTGCCAGTTTTCTTAAGCCTAACATATAAATTCATTCAATCAAAACAAGAATCAATAGGAAACAAGAATTATAAACAAAACCAACTAGATCTATTGAAGTTGTCACGCCTTAATTGATGGAGATAGACACACACATCAACAAGCCCCTCATTGATGAAGATAGACACAACATCAACAAGAAATCAATGAGATCTAATCAATTATATACAAGTTTCACATAATCATAAGTAGACACAAGGTGAATTAGCAAAACATAATCAAAGAAAGACAATCAACAAGAATAATGAAAGACATAGTTGAGATAGAATCATCAAACCAATACATGATGTTTATGGAGTGATTGAAACCCTCTAAGTTGCTGGAAAAACACCCACCTAAACCCAGAAATCGACCTTAGGGTTTAGGGCTTACAAAAAGTGAAGTTATGAAGTTATATTTATAGGCATGTTTTCTGTCGGCCCTTCTTGACGGCGTCAGCCCGTTACTCTTGACGCCGTGAAGACCATTTTTTCTCTAAATTGTAGATCTCTTCATCCTCTTCGCGTGGGCTTTTGAATCACCTAAATCCGAGTTCGTATGCAAAAGTTATGACCAAAACAATATCAGCTACTTCGCGTGCAAGTTTTGACAAGTTAACACGTGACGGCCTTGAGTGACGCCTTCACATTCTCTCTGGGCCGTCACCACTTTTACTCTTGACGCCGTCAGGTACTGTTCCCAGCAAGGAAAATTAAGACTTTGTCGTTTTCTTCACTTTTATGCTCCAAAAACGTCCAAAATGCTTCCTTTTTTCAGAATTCACTCCCAAAGTACCTAAAATCATAAAAGGAACGATTTAGGGCAATATTTGATCAAATAAATTCGAATTCGAGCTTAAATGACCCCCTAAAAACGGTTCATTTTTCGTCTTATCATATATCCCTACACTTGGGATTTGCTTGTCCTCAAGCAAATGAACTTTTCCACCAATTAAAATACAAGTTAGGGGTCATTTAACACTAATATAAAAGTAATTACAACAAATGATCGTTCCACCTTAGTCAAAACAAGCACAGAAATTATACACTAGCACCTCACATTAAGTATTTGGATACTCTCATCTCTCGGGTGTTGTAAATTTATATGTCATAATTGGAAATGGATAAATATCACTCTCTACCTGTCATAGCAAATAGATTACCATAGGCTTGGGAAAGGATCAAACCTCCACCACTTGGCGTAAGCACCTAGGATAAACTATCAAAGAGGTATTTTAAAGGGTTATAACGTTAGGTGTAGGGGATATGGAAAACACGGTTTTGTTGGATAAACGGATATTTTACTGGTGGCAAGTCAATTATCTTAGTTAACTACATGTACAATGAGGCGTTGCTAAGCCAAGACTCGACTCAATTTAAACTAACTACGACTCTTTTTGGATTTTTTTTTCAAGACACTATTTGACTTAAACATAAATAAAAGAAACGGATGGTAGCCCGTATGTTTTTCTCTTTTCTTTTTCTATTTTTTTTTCTTTATTTTTTTCTCTTTCTTTTTTTTCGATTTTTTTTTTTTTTTTTTTTGCATACACTCTTACTCTACCATCCAAAACAATACATCAAAGGGAGCTCGTTTCCGCCCTACACTTGAGCTTTTACCTACTTTACAATCAACTATTCTAATGACTCGAATCAAGATAATCAAAACACTTGGAGTACTTTTAAATATTAACGCACATATGGGGGTAATAATTGGCATCATCCTCATTACTCCATAACACAAGTACTTTACCCATGAGTCCCAATCGTCCCAAAACAATATGTACAAGATATGACTCGACTTAGCAACCATGTAATCAATTAGACAACTAACAAAGGGTTTAAACAATTAACAATAATGCACTCAAGATGAGTGCATACAAGGAAGGTTGCGGCGATTTGGTTGCACATTTGGGGTGGATTGTAAACAAATTCTTCGTTTAAGTAAAATGCTTAAAGTTAGAAATGAAAAGATAGGCTCGGAGGGGTGTACTAGGGGTATCGTGTACTAAAAATGAGTACAACGCAAAGGTGTGGGAGAATTACTTGACCTATGAAGTCAATGTAATTATATTACAGGTGTAGAACAAGGGTTATCCTAATGCCTCTTATCATGTAGAAAATCCTAACTACACGAATGTAGTCTCACCAGCGGTCTCGGGATGCATCGCTATCACAAGTTCTAGAATCTAAATACTACCGGTACACTCATAAGCACCAACAATGAATGCTTTTTCCTAAAGATCTAAGGGCGAACCTCACATATTTGGGGTGGAAATTTTTGAGTGGTATGGTTTTTGTGCTAGTCATACAACTCCTATCCATGAGACGCTTATTAAGACTAAAGTTTCACTCCTACATGTTGCAAAAAAATTTAAATTTGGTGCTAAAATTGCCCTAACAAATATTTCTCTCAGTTTTATTACACATTCACTATTAAACAAAACAAAAACCAAGTGGAGTAATAGTTTCTAATATACCCTCCCTACACTTAAACCGAACATTGTCCCCAATGTTCTAGGTAAAAGATGTAAAAGTAAAAATAAATAAGAATGAAAGAAACTAATACTCCCCTGATTCGTTCACCGTGGATAACGTGACAACATGGTTAAATCTACCTCCAAGAAGATGAGCGTTGAAAGCTTCCCTCCAGAAATATAAATCATCTTCTTGTCCTGTAATCAACAAACACAAAAACCAAAGCATCAAACCGAACAAAAATCACAACTAGATGTAATTCCAGACTTAGAAATAGAAACAAGACAAAGCAACAAAAGGATAGGATACTTGTGGAATGAATTACAAATAGGAACTCATAAAACATATCCACAATTATTGACACACAAACAAGATAGAATATATGCTAATCATGAATTGTGAAGTTTTCATGTTCGAATTTAGTTCTTTTTAACAAAATATAAATTTCCCTACACTTATCTTTTTGTAAAATACCTTTATATGCAATTAAGACGATGTTAAAAACAAAATAAAGCATTTTCACAAATTATTCGAAACATGAAAATTAAACAACTATGATTAAGCATATATGACACAAACAAACAAATAAAATAAAAACATCAAACAATTAAAAACATGGGTTGGGTTGCCTCCCAACAAGCGCTTGTTTTTGTTCGAGTCACGAGCCTGACTCTACCCTTATTTACCAGAAATAGGGGAGGTTTTCCCTACACTTAGGATTAAGTGTGGGTGAAAGTAGCGATACACACCCTTAGGGTGTGAATATGCCATGTGAGGTGAAGGGGGTGAGTGAATGGCTTCCTTCATCATAAAACTACCCGGATAATATTGGTTGATGGGTGGGTCAGTTCCTCTTTTGTCTCTTAGAAATAAATCTAAGGATGGGAAGTTGTGTAAAGGTTGAGGTTCCGGTTCATCAACATTAGGAAATTCCCTAGAACTAGGAGTAAGGTTATCACTACAAGTATTCAAACCTATATCCTCTAGTGGTGCTTGGTCCAAGGGTTCTACCTCAATTGGGGTTCCTATAGTCTCATCTACTTCTTCCGGGTAAGTCACGGGCGGTGTATGTGCCTCAAATGATGGTAGGACTTGTGGGGTACTTTGTGGGCTTGGATTGTCCACCTCATCCTCCATTGTACCTAGATTACCTATATGTTTGTTTTGTACTATGATATTAGGTGCCATCCAACTAGGTATCTCAACATGAGTATATTCATCCCCCAACAAACTTGTTCCATGATCCTTCAAATTTGTTGTCAAATGATTTGTTATGTTGTTTGTCGGGTTGTCTAATCTATAATAATATTGGGCACAATCTTCTATGGCATCCCATGCTTCTTCAGCATTTAATTCCCTAAAGTCCCCATTGGCAAAATCCTCAATGCACATTTGGTCATATCGGTTAACACGATAGTAAAAGGTCTGGGTTAGGGATGCTAAAGCGAAACTATGATGAGGGACTATTCGGAGTAAATTTTTAAAACGAGTCCATGCATCATATATGGGTTCATCTCGATATTGTTTGAACATCAAGATGTCATTAGGGTAGAATGGGTTTCGTGGTCGGTAGTATGGTGGATTCGCATTCTCTATAATGGTGAACGGAAGAGTCAATGGAAAGGTTTCTACGAACAAATACACAAAGAAAATATAGACTACGAGAAAGCTAATAAAAAGAAAATAAAAATCTCACTAAAACGGGATCTAATGAGTAGACCTAATCAAAATAAATTTCAACCTAAACAATAACTATTCCCCGGGCTGCGGTGCCAAAAACTTGATGCGTGGGAATCGCAACAGGCTTTACCTCTCGAGGGATCTCGAGAAGCTTACAACCCCCACTAGGCAGTGTACCTGATCGTTGTAGTATAGTATAGTGACAAGTACCGGGTGATTGATCGTTCAGCTAGGAATAGTGTCGTTAGGATTGAAATTAATCTAACTAGGTCTAAAGGTGAAGGATGATTCTTTTTATGTTTTTATATTTTATAAAAAGCAAGTAAAAATCTCGGGTATTGGGAGAGTGGGCGGAATTAGTTGCTAATCAACTAACCCAAAAGCTACTAATTAAACTAATAAACAAGAAAATAAACTAAGGTTCTACAAGATAAGTGAAGCATGTCTACCCATGATATGTTACTCCTTGCTAGCTATCCAATCCTACCTATTGAATTGTAACGTTGTTTTAATTGACGGGTTGTATTCCTTAATACCATTCATGGGGTATCGCACATAACTCCCCAATTCTATGAGCTCTTATCTCCTCCTATACCATGCCCAGCACAACTATAGGGATTGTAAACAGTGGCTCATGCATTAAATACAACCAATAAAGACTTTAGTGCAATAGGTTCATGTTTCCTAAGACGTTCAAGCATGTTACCATTTGGAGATCTGCCAGTTTTCTTAAGCCTAACATATAAATTCATTCAATCAAAACAAGAATCAATAGGAAACAAGAATTATAAACAAAACCAACTAGATCTATTGAAGTTGTCACGCCTTAATTGATGGAGATAGACACACACATCAACAAGCCCCTCATTGATGAAGATAGACACAACATCAACAAGAAATCAATGAGATCTAATCAATTATATACAAGTTTCACATAATCATAAGTAGACACAAGGTGAATTAGCAAAACATAATCAAAGAAAGACAATCAACAAGAATAATGAAAGACATAGTTGAGATAGAATCATCAAACCAATACATGATGTTTATGGAGTGATTGAAACCCTCTAAGTTGCTGGAAAAACACCCACCTAAACCCAGAAATCGACCTTAGGGTTTAGGGCTTACGAAAAGTGAAGTTATGAAGTTATATTTATAGGCATGTTTTCTGTCGGCCCTTCTTGACAGCGTCAGCCCGTTACTCTTGACGCCGTGAAGACCATTTTTTCACTAAATTGTAGATCTCTTCGTCCTCTTCGCGTGGGCTTTTGAATCACCTAAATCCGAGTTCGTATGCAAAAGTTATGACCAAAACAATATCAGCAACTTCGCGCGCAAGTTTTGACAAGTTAACACGTGACGGCCTTGAGTGACGCCTTCACATTCTCTCTGGGCCGTCACCACTTTTACTCTTGACGCCGTCACCAAAATGCTCTTGACGCCGTCAGGTACTGTTCCCAGCTAGGAAAATTAAGACTTTGTCGTTTTCTTCACTTTTATGCTCCAAAAACGTCCAAAATGCTTCCTTTTCCAGAATTCACTCCCAAAGTACCTAAAATCATAAAAGGAACGATTTAGGGCAATATTTGATCAAATAAATTCGAATTCGAGCTTAAATGACCCCTTAAAAACGGTTCATTTTTCGCCTTATCATCATAGCTTATGCTTCACGACAGCTAAAGAAGAATGAAGAAAATTATACCACTCATGATCTAGAATTAGGAGCAGTAGTTTTTGCTCTTAAGATATGGAGACATTACCTATACGGTACTAAGTGTACGGTTTTCACCGATCACAAGAGTCTTCAACATATACTGGATCAGAAGGAGCTGAACATGAGACAACGCAGATGGTTGGAATTACTCAACGACTACGACTGTGAAATTCGTTACCACCCTGGTAAAGCGAATGTCGTAGCTGACGCGTTGAGCAGAAAAGACAGAATTAAACCTCTTAGAGTTCGATCTCTAGGAATGACAATTCATTCGCCACTTCCAGCTCAAATCATCAAAGCTCAAACAGGAGCTCTCCAAGAAGAAAACTGGCAATATGAGAAAATTGACAGAAGGTCAAACCATGAAGATCAGGTTGATAGAATGCCAAATAATGTAAAAGAATTTGTGAGAAGAGATGATGGAATGTTGTGCTTTAAGGAAAGATATTGGATTCCTCTCTTTGGAGGTATTCGAGACCTTATCATGCATGAATCTCATAAATCCAAATATTCTATTCATCCCGGTTCCAATAAGATGTATCAAGATCTTAAGAAGAATTATTGGTGGCCAAATATGAAAGCTGATATCGCAGAGTATGTTGGTAAATGTTTAACATGTTCTAGAGTAAAGGCAGAGACTCAGAAACCATCAGGATTACTCGTGCAACCAGAAATTCTGGTCTGGAAATGGGAACGAATCACCATGGATTTTATTACCAAATTACCAAGGACTTTGACCGGATTAGACACAATCTGGGTTATCATCGATCGATTAACCAAGTCTGCACATTTTCTACCTATCAAGGAAACTAACGAGTTGGAAACACTCGCTCAGTTGTATTTTAAGGAAATTGTGATTAGACATGGAGTTCCGATATCCATTATTTCTGATAGAGATAGCCGATTCACCTCAAGATTTTGGGAATCTCTATAGAAATCTCTTGGTACTCATTTAGATATGAGCACTGCTTATCATCCGCAAACCGATGGACAAAGTGAAAGAACAATCCAAACCTTGAAAGATATGCTCCGAGCATGTGTAATTTATTTCGGAAAAGGTTGGGATAAACACTTGCCATTAGTTGAATTCTCTTACAATAACAGCTATCATGCCAGCATAAAAGCTACACCTTTTGAGGCACTTTACGGAAGAAAGTGCAGATCACCAGTCTGTTGGACAGAAGTTGGTGATATGCAACTCACCGGACCAGAGCTAATACATGACACGACCGAGAAGATATTCCAAATCAAACAACGCTTACAAGCTGCTCGTAACAGACAGAAGAGTTATGCTGATGTCAGGAGAAAGCCTATGGAATTTCAAGTAGGAGACAGAGTCATGTTGAAAGTTTCTCCCTGGAAGGGAATGATCCGTTTTGGAAGATGTGGAAAGTTAAATCCAAGGTACATTGGACCTTTCAAAATTCTAGAGAGAATTGGTCCAGTTGCTTATAAGTTAGAACTTTCGGAAGAACTCAGTAGGGTACATCCTACGTTTCATGTATCACAACTCAAGAAATGTTTAACTGACGAAACTCTCGTCATTCCACTAAAGGAGATTAGATTGGACGACAAACTAGTGTTCACAGAAGAGCCTGTGGAAATAATGGATAGAGAAATAAAACAACTCAAACAGAATCGTATCCCCATTGTAAAGGTTAGATGGGACTCAAAGCGAGGACCAACTTACACATGGGAAAGAGAAGATAGATTCCGTGAGAAATATCCACATTTATTTTCATAGATCACACTTGTTAGATTTCTTAAAATCGAATTTCGGGACGAAATTCAGAATGACAAGTGGGTACTGTAGAACCTTGTAAAAATTTCTTGTAATTATATCGTTATTAAATAAATAATCTTTCGTTACCGTACTAATTCCCATTATTTCAGACAAATTTGAAATTTTTCTTATTAAATTAGTTAGTCGTTATCACAACATAATATAAATCACGAAACGACGGAACCAATCCTCGACACGTTACTCGAAACCTAAACATTTCGTTTATACTAATTACATTTCACAAATCCTTAATTAATTTCCTAATTACACTTAAATACAAACGGGCCCTTAATTAATCTTTTCCAGCCCAACACCTCGTACACTATTCATAAGCCCAAAGTACAAAGCCCAACTTCAATTTATAATATTTCATACGATCGACTAGCTTCATGCCTACAAAACGCCTCTCGTATTCTTGATTCTTTCACACGACGCATATATATTTTTACATCACCTTGTTTATCACCTAGCCAACTATTAGTGTGTCAAATCCTAAGTTCATAGGTCGACGTTTGAAACATTTTTAAGAGGCGAAGTGATTGACAAAATTCAATCCAATCGATTTACAATAAATTCAATTCTTAACCGTTTTGTTTCCCGTTTTTTCCTAAGTGTTCCTAATAACATTCCTAGCTTGATTTCATGTTTAAATGTCATTCATGATCAGCTATATTCAAATGGTACACGATTACTCAATTCGTGTACAAAATAATATAGTGGTCGACATCTAGGTGAATCACCAAGACATCCACCTTATTTCAAGCACTCTCAATTGTTATTATAAGTATAAAACTCATCCTAGGAACCTATAGTTACTGACATTGCATAGTATTTTTGGTTTCCTTGAAAACTATTACACTTATGTGTGATAAAAAGGCACCATATATACTTTTTGTGCATGCATCCATTCCTATCATTCAACATACTATCACAAACTTCCTTTCTTCCTAATAATTCTATCTTGAAGGCCAGAAGTTGCTACAAGATCATTTGGAAGCAAGAAAGGATAATCGGGTTTAATATATACGTTTGTTATTTGGGTTGAAACCATACGTACCTAGTTCTTGTGTTTTATTCTTCCACTCTCGACTCTCTACCACCCAAGAGGTGTAGTAAGTTGTTTCAAACTCATTTCCATTCAAGATTACACGTTCAATAAGTTTCATGCATCATATATATGTTATATCGATCGTATATAGTTCATATATATTTATTTCGTACATATTCATATATAGAACAACAAACGTGGCTAGCCTCTATTTTGGAAGGCCTAGGAGTCACGTAGCACACATATTTCACGTTCATTTCAACGTAACATACATCAAATAAACTTGTTTTGAACCTATCAAACTCACGCATGAAAACTATATAAACACTTAGAAATATTTTAAGTCTTTCACATATATATAAACGTCCCATACATGCTAAGAAACCCTCGTATAACTTTAAATATCACGTAACAAGCATACCATATTATTACACGACCTATTAGACCTCCTAGCTAGCAAACGATTTCGTATATATAACATGTAAAAATAACTTGATCTCGACACTTAATTTTCACCATAGTGATTCGCTAACGATCACATTTAAAACCTATGATTTTTACCGATTGGGCCTAAAAGCCCAATAAGCTAAAAATAAGCTCTTATGATAAGCTAGCTTATCTAAACTTTTTGATATGAAAATAGAACAAGAAAAATGATATTTTTGATGAGTCCAACTCGTCTCACGATGTACGGATTTTAAAACGTTAACGGGCCTTGATTTCAACTCGTTAAAAGCCCATTTATTGAAAATAAGCACTTTTTTATAAAATAAGCTGTTGAAATAAGCTTATTATTTATTAAATAAGCCACGGAAACTTTTTATATAATTTTTCTAATCATTTTTGTAACTTTGGACTAAAAATGTAACGCGACGACACCTAGAAGGACTAAAACTATAAATATTGAAAAGTGAGGACTAAAACTGTAAAAACAGAACCATAAGGGTAAAAATTAATAATAGCTAATATTATAAGCCTAGGTTTGACTATTGGACAATTAGAGGACTATAATTGTAATTTATTTATAAAAAGGACTAATGGTATAACGCAAACGTCGTTAGGGTAAAAATGGTAAAATTGAAAAAGGACAAGGACTAAACATATTCTATTTAACATTCTTACATGTTTTCTATTTTTGTAAATTTATTTCATATGCATTTAAAACTTTCATTTTTATTTCTATATATTATTTAACGTAACGTTAATAGTATATATAACGATATTTCAAAAATTAATATTATTACTTATAGTTAAAAAGGTAAAACTTCGATGGATAATTTAATTAACGTATTTCGTCGTATCATGCATAACATAAGAATTACACTGCACATCATTTATTCGTCATAACGAATAGTTATTATTCGTTATTCGTTCGTATTTACCAAATAGTATTTGGTCAATTTCTCCGATAAATCTATTTATCAGGTTGTATTTCGAAGTCGTTATCATAAATTCGTCCGACTTTATTTTCTTCATTTCAGTATCAATCAAGGTGAGTCATAGCCTCACATTTACTTATTTTCAAACTCCGTGAGGGGGATACATGTTATAAACAGATCACAAGTAATTTTCTGTATGCTACCTGACTTGATATATACCTAAGTTACCTATTGCCAAAAGACCCTTGATCATGAGCCATTACGTGAACGCGAATATAATGAATAGATCTATTTAAGGTTTGACAGCCTATCCCATTAATACTTGACGGAATGCCATTATGCATGTGTTAGTCGTATTAGTCGTGATATATTATATTTGAGTAAAAATAGGAATTGGCAAATCACCTATTACATGAGGGCAATATTATCATTAATTTGATAACACCTCCGTATTTACGGTATTTGTTAACGTTTTGCGTGTCATGAGACTTAGAGCAATATATATACTGCAATATCAATTTTTAACTGATTGTATTTCCAATACAATCTTACTTGTGTATCAAAATGATTACTAAATTCAAACTCTATGATATCACTCAACATTTTTGTTTACTTTTAAACATGTTATCTCAGGTATTTAGCAGAGGAAGCAAGCATGGAACAGGAGGAAAACTTCAAAATTTATCTACTTTAACTAAATTATGGTGTAAAATAAAAGATGTTTAATTTAGTTTAAAACATCAAGACTTTTATTATAATACTCTGATTGTGGCCTCTTGTATTTGAATTTTTATTAATGAACTTATGTTTTAAAACGTCTCTTTCGAGCCGTTTTCTATCATTATGACTTTGATCCTCACCGTAACACCCTAATTACTATTCCGCTGCCACATTTCAAATTAGGGGGTGTTACAGAATGTACATTCCCCTTACACTTGAATTTTTACATACTTTACAATAAACTAATCTAATGACTCGAATCAAGATAATCAAAATACTTGGAGTACTTTTTTAAGATCAAGGCACATATGGGGGTAATAATTGATGTTCTTCCCCATTACTCCATAACTTAAGTACTTTACCCATGAGTCCCAATCGTCCCAAAACAATATATATAAGATATGACTCGACTTAGCAACCATGTAATATTAGATAATTAACTAAGGGTTTAAACATGTAACAATAATGCACTAAAGATGAGTGCATACACAGAAGGCTATGGCGATTTGATTGCACATTTGGGTGGGTTGTAACAAATTCTTCCTTTAAGTAAAATGCTTAAAGTTAGAAACGAAAAGATAGGCTCGGAGGGGTGTACTAGGGGTATCGTGTACTAAAAATGAGTACCACGTTAAGGTGTGGGAAAAATTAGTTGACTTTACTAGTCAAGTAATATGAATTAAATGGTCAAGTAATTATGATACGGGTTTAACACAAGGGTGATCCTAATGCCTCTTATCATGTAGTAAATCCTACTACACGAATGTAGTCTCACTAGCGGTCTCGGGATGCATAACCAACGCAAGTTCTAGAATCTAAATGCTACCGGTACACTCATAAGCATTAATAACGAATGCTTTTCCTATCAAATCTAAAGGCGAACCTCACATATTTGGGTGGAATTTTTTTTTGAGTGGTACGGTTTTGTGCTAGTCATACAACTCCTATCCATGAGACGCTTGTTAAGGCTAAAGCTTCACTCCTAAATGTTGTAAAAAATTTCACATTTGGCGCTAAAATTACACTAGCAAGTATTTCTCTTAGTTTTATTACACACCTACCATCGAACAAACAAACTCAAGTGCAATTGTATCCTATAAGGTATCATCATTTACCCTCCCCTTACACTTAGGATGAACATTGTCCTCAATGTTCAATTAAATGATGTAAAAGTAAAATAGGTAAAAGAATGAAAACAAATACTCCCCTGATTCGTTCGGTGTGGATATTGTGGTAACAAGGTTATGTCTTCCTCCAAGAAAGTGAATGTTGAAAGCTTCCCTCCAGAAATATAAATCATCTTCTTGTCCAATATAACCTGTTAAACCTGAGAAAACAATCACAAAAACCCAAAGCATCAATTCGAACAAAGGAAACTCACAACTAGATGCAATTCCAGACTTAAGAATAAAAACAAAACAATTAAAGATATAATGCTTGTGGAATGAATATTTTCAGATTTCCTGGAGTTTATAAAACTAAAGATTTAACAAAAACTTTTTCGACTCTGGTATATACAAAACTCGCAAAAATTTTCACAATTTATGTACCTGACGCCTTCTGGTTATAACTCCTGACGCCGTCAGAATGTTCCTGTAAAAATCTCATGTTAAGTTTCCAGAAAATTTCTGGAAAAACTTATGCCTTACTTCTTGGAAAATCCTGCAAAACATCATTATGACTCGATACAAGCATTTGACTCAAACAAATACTAATATACAACAACAACAACAACAACAACAATACCCAATCCCGCGGAAGCGAGGTATGGGGGAGGTAGAATGTAGGCAGATCCTACCCCTACCCCAGCAAAACTGGGAGTAGAGAGACTGCTTCCAGGAGACCTCCGGCAAGTGCAAAAGTGCGAGTGATAGAAAAAGAGAGACCTGCAAACAAAGCAAAAACGCATGAGCCAACAAACAAGGAACAAAAGGAAGACAAAGCAAAGCAGCACACCACACAAACGACAAGAGGCACAAAAAAAATAATAAAAATAAATAAATAAATAATAATAATAATAAATAAAATAAAATAAATAAAATAATAATAATAATAATAATAATAATAATAATAATAATAATAATAATAATAATAATAATAATAATAATAATAATAATAAATAAATAAATAAATAAATAAATAAATAAATAAAAAAAGGCAAGGGACAAGCAAGCGGGTAAAAGGGCCTACAACTAAGGGAAAAAGCCCTAAACAAAGGCAAGGCAAACGCACGGGGCCTACAGCTAAGGCAAACGCAAAGGGCCTACAACTAAGGGGAAGAGACCTAAACGAAGGCAAGGCAAACGCAAGAGGCCTACAGCTAAGGAAAACTCAAAGGGCCTACAACTACCACCAAGCCCGAAACTAGTCGCAAACTTTAATCCTGGCTCTCAAGGCTTTCCTATCTGAGATCATGTCCTCGGACAAGAGAAGCTCCTTTATGTCTTGTCTAAGTCTATCCTCCCACCTAAGTTTTGGCCTACCCCTCCTTCGTAAACCGTCGACCATTAGCGCTTCTACTCTCCTTACTGGCGCTGTTTGTGGCCTCCTCCTGACATGACCAAACCACCTCAACCTTCCTTCTCGCATCTTCGAGATAATAGTTTTAACTTCGAGTTCTGCTCTAAAAACTCCGTTCGGAATCATGTCAAGCCTAGTCTTACCACAAATCCACCTTAGCATTCTCAGTTCTGCCACTTCCACTCTGTTAGCTTGAGCTTTCGTGATAGGCCAACACTCTGACCCGTACAAGATAGCTGGTCTAATCGCCACCTTATAGAATTTTCCCTTTAACTTAAAGGGAACTTTCTTATCGCAGAGTACTCCTGACGACGCCCTCCATTTCGCCCAACCTGCTCTAATACGGTGGGTAACATCATCATCTATCCTCCCTGACTTGTGGATCACCGAGCCCAAATATCTAAAAGACTCCTTTGGTTGGAGAATCTGGTCGCCGACCCGAACTTCCATCTCCTCGTTGAGGCCGATCTCGTTGCTACTGAAATCACATCTCATGTATTCAGTCTTCTCTCTGCTAACCCGGAGGCCATTGTCTTCCAGTGCTTCTCTCCAGTGCTCCAGTCTGTAATTTAGCCCTTCCGCCGATTCTGCAACCAACACAATTACTAATATACATGTTCATTTAATATTGTTGTGGTTCATGCTCAATTTCGTTCTTATAAACAAATTTGGGTCTCCCCTTACACTTAGCTTTTGCAAAATACCGTTATATGTAATTAAGACGAAGTTAAAAAAAAATAAAGCATTTTCACAATTTACTTTGAAACATGAGCCACAAACAATAAAAATAAAGCATGCATACGGAAACAAATAAAGTCAAATAAACAAACAAACAAACAAATAAATAAAGCTTGGGTTACCTCCCAAGAAGCGCTTGTTTTTGTTCGAGTCACTAGCCTGACTCTACCTTTATTTAACGAAAATAGGGGAGGTTTTCCCTACACTTAGGATTAAGTGCGGGTGAAAGTAGCGATACACACCCTTAGGGTGGAAATATGCCACGTGAGGTGAAGGGGCTGAGTGAATGGCTTCCTTCATCCTAAAACTACCCGGATAATATTGGTTGATGGGTGGGTCGGTTCCTCTTTTGTCTTCTAGAAATAAATCTAAGGATGGAAAGTTGTGTAATGATTGAGGTTCCGATTAATCAACTCTAGGAAATTCCTTAGAACTAAGAGTAAGGTTATCATTACAAGTATTCAAACCTATATCTTCTAGTGGTGCTTGGTCCAAGGGTTCTACCTCAATTGGGGTTCCTAAAGTCTCTTCTACTTCTTCCGGGTAAGTCACGGGCGGTGTATGTGCCTCAAATGATGGTAGGACTTGTGGGGTACTTTGGGGCTTGGATTGTCCACCTTATCCTCCATTGTGTCTAGATTACCTATGTGTTTGTTTTGTACTATGATATTAGGTGCCATCCACTTAGGTATCTCAACCTGAGCATATTCATCCCCCAACAAACTTGTTTCATGATCCTTCAAATTTGTTGTCAATTGATTTGTTATGTTGTTTGTCGGGTTGTCTACTCTATAATAATATTGGGCACAATCTTCTATGGCATCCTATGCTTCTTCAGCATTGAATTCCCTAAGGTCCCCGTTGGCAAAATCATCAATGTACCTTTGGTAATACGGGTGGACACTATAGTAAAAGATTTGAGTTAGGTACCATAGATCGAAACCATGATGGAGGACTATTTGGAGTAAATTTTTAAAACGAGTCCATGCATCATAGATAGGTTCATCTCGATATTGGTTGAACATCAAGATGCCATTAGGGGTGAATGGGTTTCGTGGTTGGTAGTATGGTGGATTCGCGTTCTACATAATGGTGAACGGAAGAGTCAATGGAAAGGTTTCTACGAACAAATACACAAAGAAAAGATAGACTACGAGAAAGCTAATAAAAAAAATAAAAATCTCACTAAAAAGGAATCTAATGAGTAGACCTAAATCAAAATAAATTTCAACCTAAACAATAACTATTCCCCGGCAGCGGCGCCAAAAACTTGATACGTGGGGATCGCACCAGGTTTTACCTCTCAAGGGATCTTGAGAAGCTTACAACCCCCACCAGGCAGTGTACCTGATCGTTGTAGTATACTATAGTGACAAGTATCGGGGGATTGATCGTTCAACCCAGGAATAGTGTCGCTAGGATTAGAAAGCCTAATAAACTAGGTCTAGAGGTGAGGGATGATTCTTTTTGTATTTTATAAAAGCAAGTAAAATCTCGGGTTTTGGAGGAGTGGGCGGAATTAGTTGCTGGCCAACTAACCCAAATGACTAAAGATGCAATCAAAATAAAATAAAATGAATGAAAACAAAACTATTATACTAATGTGGTGGAAACAATAATGAGGAAAGTTGTGTTTACTTAGGTTTCATTACTCCCTAGATATCTTTTATAGGTTGATAGCTTGTTACAATTGCATGGATGACGGGTCATATTCCTTAATACTAGTCGTAGGGCCGTGTACAATATTCCCTAACTCTATAGGATCCTACTTCACTCCTATGTCGAGCCGTTAGAAGCTCCTAACATGGGATCAATAGAATTCTCCTACGCATTAAATACAACCAAAAATCGTAGTACACCTCCGATCATTTTTCTTAAGACGTTCAAGCAAGTCACCAATGGAAGTCTGCCAGTTTTCTTAAGCCTAACATCGAATACAATCATCCGTAACAACTATAAACAAACAACCAACCCATAATTAACATCTAGGTTTCACTACATCTAAGCAAACACAAAAGAAATCTAGCCTAGCATGTTAAATAGAAGACAAGCGTAAGATATAATCAAACAACACATAGACATATTGATTGATTTGAAAGAGTACTTATCTCCAGTTGAATATGAAAGATTCAATGGGTTGAAACCCTTGAAAAAGCTAGAAAATTCGACCTAGGGTTTTTCCCTCAAAGTTGCACACTAATGAATGAAATTTGGAAAACTATATATAGATTTTACAGGGTGATGGCGTCATGTATTAAGTTGTGACGCCGTCAACTCGCCGCCATAATGAAATCGTATTGCCTAGATCCACTTGTGACGCCGTCATGTGCGATTTTCTTCTGGGCCGTCACTAATACTTGGACCATGATGGCCTTGGGTGACACCGTCATCTCCAATGCACAAAAACTCTCTGGATCGTAACATGTATTTTCCACTTCCACCTCTTTTGTAACTCTTGACGCCGTCATGTAGAAGATCTTGACGCCGTCAGGTACTGTTCCCAGCAAGGAAAATTGAGACTTTGCCGTTTTCTTCACTTTTATGCTCCAAAAACGTTCAAAAGGCTTCCTTTTTCAGATTTCTCTCCAAAAGTACCAAAAATGACAAAAGGAACGATTTAGGGCAATATTTGATCAAATAATCACGAATCCGGGCTTAAATGACCTCTTAAAAGCGGTTCACTTTTCGCCTCATCACATACCTTAAGTAAAACTTGGTCTTTTAGCATGTATATGAGGAGTTTCATCTATACTGCATACTGGTCTTATTCTGCTAGAATGGCTATTTGTCTGTTGGTTGTCTGTAGGTGCATAATTGCGCGAAATTCGTCGTTGACTTTTGAAAGTGGAGAACCAAAGGTACCTGTGGAAGGCATCATCAGTTGTACAATAGTTAGAAAGGTATGTATTGTTTGTCGATTTAATAAAGTGTATTAAAAGAAAGTGTAGCTTATAACCTTGTA
Organism: Artemisia argyi; assembly: GCA_030686995.1. Classification (NCBI taxonomy): domain Eukaryota; kingdom Viridiplantae; phylum Streptophyta; class Magnoliopsida; order Asterales; family Asteraceae; genus Artemisia; species Artemisia argyi. The sequence continues at coordinate 153,677,101 of CM060680.1, read as the reverse complement.
TGCGACAACTGTATTCTTTTGACTTAGGCGTAGTTACATTGCTCAGTGCATTAAGTTGCCGTGGCTGAGTATTCTGTAAATCAGATATAGCATCTTGAACTGCAGATACAAACACAATTTAATCACGTCAAAACAAAACAACATAATACTATTTGTAGGGGATGAAAAATAATGTTACAAACAATAAGGAAAATTAACTCACACTGAGAAGGCATTGTGCATGAACTTGTAGGATCATCAGCCACCTTGTTCTGTCTTGAAGCCATTTGCACAGTCTCAAGCCTATTCTGCTCAGGTAACATACTCTTTTCTGTGCATATTTTCTTGCCACTGTTTGCATTGCATGCATGAAGACCCATAACATCTGATACTAATCGCTTTCTTTTCAAATATTCGGGCTGACAATCCATATATTCAACATCCGGGGGGAGATCCAAAGGAGGTGGGCAATTAACAAAAGGAATGCGACGAATCTCCTTTTGTTTGGTCTTCATAATTGTTATTATCAATTATTTGTAGCTTTAAAAGTAGGCATACATATGAAGCATAATATTAGCAGTTCTAGGTTGTAAGCATGTAAACTATTATGAATTTAACCATGTAAAGCATACTTATGGAGCAGTGAACAACATAAGGCATAGAACATGCGAAGCACAATGCAAAAACAAGTAACGTGCAAAAGCAAAGGCAACAAACAAATATAACATTAACATCACCTTTTCTACTGAAATAACTTTGATGATTCTGGAACTGGTTTCTCTTAATTTTTTTTCCCTGTATTTTTTTTCCTGCTGCTATCTGCTATTTTTTTTTGCCAGTGATAATGGATCTACATACATTGTATAGAAGCTTCTTCCTTGGAAAAGGGAAAATTGTACATGTTTTAGATTGTACTTTGCAAAATCTTAGCCACAAAAAAAAGTATATGATATACCGATGATCGACAGGTGTAACCTAACACCTGCAAATATACTCATACATATAGAAAACATCAAATGGGCCAGAAAACATGAAATGGGCCGAGCTTATACTTTGGACCAACAGCCCAGCGCTTGCCAAGGAAACGGCCGCGTTCACTGTAGCGTGAACGACGACGTTTCATTTCTCTTTTAATATATATAGTAATTAACTGATGTGGAAATGATATTTGTAAGAAAAATAAAATAAAAAAGATGACCGTCCAAGTAGGTAATTGTGTACAAATAACCGTCTTTCAACCAGTTTTATAGTTAAGAATGAGTTTTTTTCTTGTTCGTTATTCATTTTAGTCATTTTCAGTAAGTATATAAAGCGTCTTTAGCATTTACCTTTTTAGTAAAACATATCAATATGGTCTAAGTAATACTAATTTGCGAATCACAAAGTACTACTGTATCATGTTCCAAGTTATTTCTTAATGTCGTAGAGTCAATAGGTAATCGATTTAACAACCAATTTGGGGGTTCATATCTCCTTTTTTTGGTTTTTTAATTAGGGGGTTGGCAACACTTGTGCCACCATACCACCATCCCTCACTCCCAACCAATCCCCTTGTGCCACATCATTCACCCATTTTTCCCATCCCTCACCCTTTTTTTTGTTGGCATCACTTGTGGCACCACACCACCATCCCTCACTTCATTTTTTTTTCTTTTTTTTTTAATTCCTTTAAAATAAAAATAAAAACTAAAATTTCATTAAATATCATAAAACATTACATAATATTCCTAAAAAAACATAAAATAACATTACATAATATTAAAATACTAAATTTCATAATACTAAAAAACTAAACTTCATCGTCGGAATCATCCACCTGGAGGTATGGTAATTGTTGAGCGTGAATATGCTCCATAAGATCAAATCGAAGATGAAAATGGGTGTCCTCATCTCGTATCTCGGCAAAGGCTGCTTCATCAAACACCGGTTGGATCGGAGGATCCCGAATATGAACTGGCGAGATTGCGGGTACCGGCGTTTTTTATAATCATGTTGTGCAAAATCACACACGTATACACTATTTTGCTAATTCTTTCTACTGTGTGTGGCTGTAAGGGTCGATTCAATATACCCCATTTACCTTTAAGAACACCAAATACTCGTTCAACATCCTTTCGAGCCGACTCTTGTACTTTCTTGAACTTTTTCTCTTTCAGGTCGGTTGGATATTTGAATGCTTTAACAAAAGTAGACCACGTCGGATATATGCCATCGGTTTGATAGTAGCCACGCTTGTACATACGACCATTCACAACAAATGGTCACTTAGGTGCCGTACCATTACGCTCGGTGGTGAATAGTGGAGATTGCATCACAACGTTTATATCGTTGTTTGAACCCGGCGGTCCAAAGTACGCGTGCCATATCCACAAATCCTGAGACGCCACTGCCTCCATCATAATCGTCGGGTATTGATGATCACCTCTTTTAAATTGACCCCTCAATTCCACTGGACAATTTCTCCAAACAAAATGTGTGCAATCCAAGCTACCTATCATACCCGGAATGTGATGTCTCTCTTCGTGTGCTTCGTACAAACGTGCAACATCATGGTTTGTTGGCGTACGTAGGAATTCTCGAGCGTACAATTGAATAATAGCATCACAAAAAAATTGAAGGCATTCACTGACATTCTTTGTGCCATTTCTAAATATTCGTCAAACTCATCCGGTGGTGCACCGGTTGCGAGTTGTTTAATGGCAGACGAACATTTTTGTATGGCTGTGAAACTTTTTTTCGATTTAGCATCATAACCTTCTTGAAAATACTTGAATTTAGCCTCAATAGCGCGCGTTATTTTTAAAAATAAACTTTTAGGCATACGAAACCTATCTTCAAAAAACTCATCGTCGAATTTGGGATCTTCACAAAAATAATCAAGATGCAATCTTTCTGAAGCTTTGATCCGATCGCGTTTTATTGATTTGCGTTTCGACTTTGCCGTATCAGCTACCTCATCTTCGTCAATCGCGTTAGCAAAAACCTCGAGGCTACTATCGTTGGACCACTGAAACGGCTCATCCAACAATAGAGTCGAACCAATTCTTTTAAATTCCATATGGATTTTTTTTTTTTTTTTTTTAGATTGGATTGAATGGGGATTGAATGGGCAAGTATGTTCTTTTTTTTTGTGTGTTGTATGACTTTGTATATATATACCAAAGTAAAAAAAAAAAAAAAAAAAAAAAAAAAAAAAATTTCTAACCGTTGCCTTAAACGGTCGATTCCAACGTTCAAAAAAGGATTCCAACGTTCAAAAATTGCTTCCTTCCCGTGCCAGAAGACTCCCCGTGCCAGAAGGCTACCGTGCGGTACCGCGGGGATGGCGGCGGTGTTCCCGCATGGTAGCACGGTACCGTGCTATCCTTCCCGTGACCAATGCCGATCCCCTTAAAGATGAATCTTATTCCAATTCCTTCATATTTGTAACTGTTTACACCTACTTTTGATCATAATTTATGCGCTAAAATATATATCTGGTAAAAGGATATAGGCCCCAATAAACTGCTCACCTTGGTCCCATGGTTAGACACCATGGGTCTATTTGTGTCTCGAGCCAGCTTCAAATGTAAAGCCCACATGTACGACCCATGTTTACTCCTGACACTAATTGTGCACATCACATGACTCATCCCGACATTAACAAACGTGGATTCGTTGGTAATCGTTTGTTCTTATTAAAATAATAATTATTCGGGAAATTTGAATTTTGTGGTTCATATTTTAGATGTCAGTAGATTTAAGTAAAACAATTTTAGAATAAACTAACAAATGGAGTTGAGTTTTGGGTATAAAGATATGTTCTTTGTCCATTTAGTCATGACTACTAGCGGGAGTGTATAAATTTGTTTTAAAGTTTCATGAAAACGCGTATATTATTATCACCATTATAAGGCTACCTGTAAGAGAACATCACAATCAACTTAATCATCATCGCCTTAACGTCACAACGTCACATCAGCTTTTTCTCTCTACAACCAATTTCATACAATAAGACAACCAACTTCACTACCACAACATACCTCACTTAAACACAAATACACCGCACACAAACCATTTAATAAAAAAACATACACAATAAATCTCGCACAACTCGGTCGTTTGCACGACCGGGTCTTCGTTTTTTTGGTCTTCAATACGTCAAGTGAGTGAGTGTAGTAAGTAAAGACGCATGCTATTTTGCCAACAAGGACGAAGACGCGTGCTGTGGCATCTTATTATGGACGGTCTAATAAGTGTGTTTCGTTTAAGGGGAAAAAAGACTATAACAAGTGTGTAAATGTTCAGTTATACATGTGAAACATAAGATGTGTGTAATATTTTGGGCTATCGTAAAATTCGTCCTTCTATACTTCCACCGAAGGAATGGTGTGTATAGTTGTTAGAATTTTTTTCCTTTTTGATTCATTCATTCAGGTTTAAAAGTACGTTAAAATCCCTCGGAATTTCAAACAAGATTTTCGGCACATTTTTAAGAGGAGGTATTTGCACTTAAACTAAAGTTTTAAATCACACTTGAAAAAATGTGAAAATCTAAAAAAAGAATCTTATCCATAAATTCTTGATAAAGTGCTTTCAGATTTACAAATTAAAGTCCGTAAGATGTTTGTACTTATATGGTTTTAATATGGTGCATGTCTATTATATCATGGTTGATATAAGCTAACTGCTAACCCATGTGAATGCTATACTGGTTGTTTCCAACATGCACCAAATTATCCCATGTGTGGTAATGTTCACATTTTCTTTTCCATTGGCTTTATCTAGAGAGTGTCAGAGTACAGTTGATATATATAAATGTTGTTATATCATACGAGTATCATTTTAACCATTATCAAGTAACATATTCGGTTCTTTACCCTTAACATTTCAAGTGTCATAGGCATATAGTGAGGAGGATATATAAATAGAAATTAGGAGACAATAACATTTCTTTTGCGGAAGGCACAGACCTACAAAGAACCAATCAACGGTCGGTAAAGGATTATTTATTTATTTATTTATTTTTATTATTACTATATTTTATGTTGAAAACAATTAGTCAATATCCACCTTTAAATTACACATCTTGTCTATGAGTGTTTGCTCTAATTTTAAGAAGTGGGAATCCACTTGTGAGAGGACCACTTAAGTTTATCTGAAAACATTGCGATTTACCTCTTCATAATGACACTTATAGACCTGTTGACAGGGACGCAACGGGCTAGCGGTCACCTTATTCGAAATCAAATATTTCCATTCCCTATTCCTTTTGTTAACAAACACACATACATATACTCCTAACATCTCTCACTTATTCGCTCATTCGCTCACTAGAATTCTCTCTCTTTAAAGAGCAAATATGGAGAAGAAATGGAAGATATCAAAGAAGGATTCAGCAGCATCATCATCGTCCTCATCCTCGTCACACAAGACATCCAAACCTCTACAAAGATCATCCTCACTCAAAACCACTCTAAAGCCATCAGATTCGCCGTCTCTTTCTAGGGCCAAATCCGCAAACTTTACAACCAAATGCAGCAGCTTCACTAAGGAACACAAGTCAAGGTTCTACATTCTCAAGCGTTGCATCACCATGCTTGTTTCTTGGAACAAGCATAACGATGATTCTTAATCTTCTTTATGTGCTTTGTTCAGTGTGAGTTATAATATTTTATAATGTAAATTAGTACTACGTATATGAGTTTGTTGATCGTTTTAGAAAAATTCCATCTATTGGCCTATTGCTACTTCTAATATTTGTTATATAATTCAAAACACATACAAGTCCACATTATGTTCTTTTTTTTTTTTATGTACACATACCTTTTTTAACATTGTTTAGCACACGGTGAAACCAATAAACGGTGAGAAACTTTTATGTCTTTTATCTGACATATGGCTATATAATTCATTATACAAAATATATGCATTAGATAACAAGTTTCAACCGATTAAAAAATTGCCATTTTCTTCTCTATCTGACATATGGTTATAATTCATTGTAAAAAATTGCCATTTTCTTCTCTATCGACATCCATGTAGGGTAGAGCACAATGCAAAACTAATGTGTGAAAACAACATTGTAGACCCAGCTCTTACAATCAATTTTTTTTCTTCTCCGAAGAGCAATTATTTGACAATCAATATATATAGAGATTAAAATTTAACTTTCGTTGTAACTTCATATATTGATTTTGCTAGTTAAAATTTGACCTATTTAATTTTATCACCACCTAAAGTATTTCGCATGCATTTCTGACCAAAAGTGTTATTTTATACATATAGAATATAGTTGCAGAAACAATATGATGGGTGTCCAAAGCCCTCTATAACACTACGATTCATGTATCTAATTGTGTTCAGTATTGTTTCTGACAGTATAAATAAAACAAATACGTAGTAAACAGACAAAATTATATGCATACAATCTATAACATGTTTAAGGTATATATTTATCCAAAAAAGTGCGTGTGTACTATGTACACTATGCACTTGATCGCGACATATAATATCTATTGTCCGTTGATTAATTAGTTTATACGTGGAGCAAAACCTTCCACGCAAGAAGAAAGAGATTTGCTACGATGATATAAAATTTAAATGAATTGATTCACGCATTCTATTTTTTATTGCACATTAAATAAACTTTCAAAGCAGTATTTAATAAATTTACAATTACTTAATGTATACATTAAAGCATGCAAATAATAAATGAGATTGCAAAAATCACTTTCCAAAATTTAAGATTAAGTCTATATAATATTAACAAATTTTTATTTTTATTTTACAAAGTTAGATAATATAGTCATTTTATTATCAAGCTAGGTAATGAAACCTTTTAATTTGTGTATATATTAATAATATTACCGGTTGAATTACCATCTCATTTAAATATCTTTAAATAATTTTCACACCATTATTTTTTTGCACCTCACATTTTTTTACCCAATCGTCTCACCCGATCCAACATATCATGAACTAACACCCCTAATTTCAAACCGTCTCACAATTTTGCATCAAACATGAACCCTAATTTCTACAAAACCTTAACCTACATTTAATTCTTCCCTCGCATCCTCGCAAGGTTATTTTGAAAACTAAGTTTACCTACATCCTCCTTGCATCCTTCTTGCAAGAAAGTCTAAAACATCATACCCAAAAATTATTCCAAATAAAAGTCAGCAATCAAACTATTCATATAACCTAAGTTAATAAAATCATCAACAACATTTTATGTTATAAGTATAAACAATCAATTGAACTCTCAAATATATAAATTATCATATATATTATCATCTAGTCACTAACCTTTAACCATCACGATTTCAACCGGAACAGTTACTCTAAATTGAACGAATTAAGGATCTTTGCAAATTTGGTGGAAAATAGTTCGGTGAAAATAAAGGTTGGACTAGGTTGAAGTGTTAGTGTATATGAACAAGGATTTATTTTGATTAATTCTTTTCCACCTCATTATTATATTTTCCACCTAGATTTTTTTAACCCATTTAATGCTTTATTTACTCGGTCCAAATGATTTACATCAATACTCTAAAACATTTTCTTCCACTCCATCAAACCAAGATCCAATCAACTCCATCTCGAGTCACACCACCATGTTTAATTTACTAATCGATGAAGAAAAACATAAACCTACAATTGAGGTTTGATTCAAACTTTTTGTTTACAGATTGATGATGGGTCTCGAGTAAGCTTTTTGTTTACAGAACGATGATGGGTTTGATTCAAACTTATGGATTTGTAAAAAAGTAAAAAAAAAAAAAAAATGATTTTATTTCATTTATGTTTTTCTTTGTTGTTTGGAATGGGATAGAGCTTGTGGTTTGATGTTGTAATTGAATGCTGGTGAACTTTGTTGTTGTAAAATGGGATAGTTATTGATTGCCGCCGAATAATATTAAACGCGCCAGAAAATACATTGACAAAACGTAAACTCTTGTTGTATGTTGTATGTTGTATGTTGATATGTTAACGGGTGGGAACCTTACCTGGGATGATAGTAAGTTGATAATTTAATATGACATGGTTAACTAATCACGTCAAGTCATATAGTTCTTGCACAATTTAGTTCTAATAGAGACCTATTTTATTTTTGTGTTGAATATTGTTGGTTCCATTATGATTGGGCTAACCTCTTAAGGCATGAATGATATAGTTTTATAGAATAATCCTGAAATGCCTTATCACCCGATGAATCATGGTGAAAGAGTAACTCATCCATCTCACGTCCAACATAGTTGGAAACCTAGAGCTCCTTGGGATATTCATCCTGAATCAAGGTATGCGAGATGTTTGCCCTCACATATGAGTTAGGAAATTATCACATACAAGTTGGCACATTTACAAAGTTTCACTTCACTATGAAGGAATGATTTCTCAAGAGTATATGGAAGATTGGTAATCTTATGAGTGAGGCATTTATGGTATTATGTATCATGCAATCTCTACCAGTGGAGTACGGTTAATACCTACTTTATGGTGGCTTGCGAAGAGCCTACACTAATGAAGCTTTACGAGATGGTATGTAAAGAAGAGGATGACTTAAGGGTCAAGACTAACATGGTTAGAAAGTGGAAGGCTGAAGAGGTAAATAATGAGTGGGTTATTGGAAAGATTGAAGGGTTCTTCTTTAAACGAGTAACCAGAAAGAGAAGGACAGTTCCCATATGCTTGAAGTATTTGCTCGACCAGAAGCTCGCAACAATATGAGAGGTATCTATATTTTAAAGATTGTTTTAATTTTCCTCCATTTTTGTTTCTTGAAGTTCACAAGAAGGTAAATTGATGCTTACAATGTGTATTGTAGAGCTTCAAGAGGAGGAAGACGCACATTGTAGATTTAATGATTGTCGGGCTTCATCAAGCACAAAGGAAGATGAGACTAGGTCATCATCGAGTGTATAAAGGATTTATAGAAGATAACAACTGGGATCGGTCATTGAGATAACGGCTAGGACCATGCATCGCTTTGGGATATAGGATTATAATACATTTAAATTTCTGTAACTTTTAAAAATGGTTGTTGCTTGCTTTAGGGCTTGTTTTAAATCTTTTATTTATTTACTATTTTAAGTTTAAAACATTTAATTTGAAATTTAATAAATCCGGTATTTTCTGTTTTAAAAACCTGTAACTAGTAAGTTTGAAAAACTTAGAATTATCCCAAATATATGTCTCTAAATAACCAAACAATCTATCTGGTTTGATCAATAAGTGATCATACTATATGGGTTCTTTGAAAAGAACTGGTGAAGCAAAACAAATGTTCATAAAAAGCGTTTAAGAAAAATATGATAAACTTTGACATAATCTACATGGGATAGAGGATCAAAGATAATCATAGGCTTTGATGCAATCCTTCTGGGATGGAAGGTCAAAGATAACAAAAGTCTTTAGTTTGGTAAATCTATATGGGATAGATTTGATCAAAGAAGAAAAGTCAAGGAATGACTTGAAGAACATTTCTAGAAAAATCTAAAATAATATAAGATTCCCAATACATGAAAATAATGCCTAAATCTCGAGTCTTGATGGAATCAAGGCATACACCTCACTTATAATACAATTAAATATCTGGGATATTTAGTGAGGAAGATTTCTTATAAAACAGGAATACTTGAGTGATGGTATTTTTAGAAATCTAGAGATTGAGTAAAGCTCGTATATTACTGGGTAGTATTTTAGATCTTGAAGTCAAACTCAATGGGCATGAGCTTTCAGATCATGAGTGAAATCTCGTATCTGCTTTGGAATGCTAAGGTAAAGCTGGGAGATGCTTTACATAGGGAACAACTAACCATGTTAGTATAAGTTAAACAATGTAGGTCCAAAAATTCTGAATCTAAGCAGCCTTTGTAAGACAATAGATACCTTAGATAAATCCAAACTATCTATGTGTGAAACTCTTAAAGAATGTAAACTTGATGTTAACGCGGAATATTAACACAGGCAGCAAGAACAACACAGAGATTTACTAACTTTGTATTCTACTAATCTTTAAAAAACTTGGCATTGAACATTATGCCGTAGAGTTCCTTTTATACTATAAGGAAACCCTAATTCTACAAAACGTGTGAAAGGATGCATACATATCTTCTCCTAAGATATCTAACCCTGTGCATATCCTTTCCTATAATATCTCCTAAGATATCTAACTTGTTAAGCAAAACAGACTTAACCATCTAAACATAAATAGACTTAACTATGTCTGCCAGACTTAACTTAGTTCTGGCCATACTTAACTATCTACCCGACGTAACTAATCTACCAGACCTAAGTCTGGTTACAATAATTCCCAACAATCCTCCCCTAATTTGATATTCATGCTTTATGAACTTTAAGTTCCTTTCTTCAGAAATGCCTTGAAGATTTTGAATGTAAGCTTCTTGGAATTATTAATGAGCTGCAACACTTTGTTGATTCTTGATGTCTTTGCAACAACATTTATCATCAAATCTTTTGCACCATATTTGCAGCAACATTGACAATATGTACATCAAATCAAAAGTTTCATACTATTCTCATCACATCCAGGTGAATTAATACCTGTGAGAGGTGAATCATTGAAAATTTAATGGATTTGATGTCTCTTTACCAGTTAGCCATTAACTCTGGAGTAGCCAATTTTTTAGTTCAAGACCATGGTACACTGATAAGCATATGATTTTTAGCAAACCATCAGCTATCAACGGATTTGATTTGTCTTTACCAAAAGCTGTTTGCTTTTGGACTAGCTAACTCTTTGATGTAGACATCTTCTTGGTGAGTTGATTACCAATTATGGTTTTCCACAGCCTTTACCACAAGCCATAACCTTGTGGGCTAGTCAACTCTTCACTATATCAGATATGGTGAGTTGATAACCATTCAATTTTTGGCAAATTGACAGCCATAAACAGATTTGAGACATCTTTACCTAGAGCCGTTTGCTCTTGGATTAGCTAGTCCTTATGTGGGTTAGACATGGTGGACTGATAACCATTTGTTGTGTTAGTGCAAAGCACCTTCGCCAAGTGTTACTTATCTCAATCTCATTGACCTCTGAAAAATTTATTCAAACATAGCCAAGGGTTCATAGCAACTTAAAGCAATCTGTTTCAAACCCTTCTATAACTTTTCAAAGATGCAGTCATGCTTGCTTCTTTATTTTGAATTCTTTCAATCTCAACAAAACTAGCTTCATCCTCTCTGATTTACTTTGATCTCTTTGGTTGAGAAGATGCTTGAACAATTTTCTTTCCTTCCCTTTAACCAGTATTAGAAGGAACACTTTGAGCGAACTTATCCATTGAAGCAGACTTAAACTGTATCTTTTGTTGCTGATCTTTCTTTCAACTTTTTCCTTTGCTTATGACTTCTGCTCAGGTTAATAATCAACTCAGCATCTTCTAATCTTGGAGAACTAACAGCTGTATCTTTAGAGGATCTGCTTTCTGTTGCATGAGCCAAATACCCTTTGTTTGGATGAATTTTCTAATCCAGCATAATCAGACTCAGTTAAGTGAACCCCTAGTTCCTTCATAATAACTTCCAACTTCTTAACCTTCTTTGTGGTCTTGGCCAAATTTTGCTCCAAATCATTTACACGTTGGAGAAGTGATGGAACTAGCTGGAGAAGATCATCCATAGTCATGTTGGAATGCTCTTTATGAGTGGAAGGTGGTGATGCAGAGGAGCTAAGTTCAAGTGTATAAACTGGGGTATATTTAGCTTCATGTCTTGTTGATGGACCTGGACAAACGTTAGAAGAAGCAAACAACATAGCCATAGATAATGGCATTTCAGCCCCTGTAAATTCACTCCTCGTGTTGCTGAAAACTTTTTATCTGAGAGGCACACCATGATAAAGTGTTTTATTTGTTGTTTCAACATTTAAAACCATTTGCAGAAAATGACGGTACATCGGAAATTTGTATGTACTTTTCACATTATCCACCATTCCATTAAAAATCAATTTAGAAAAATTAAAAGTTCTTCCAAGTGAAAGATAGACCATTGCAGATGCAAGTTTGGCATCAAATTGATCCCATCCTCCACTCTTGGAACTTAAACATTGAAGCAGATGGTGAGCGAGGAATCTCCATTGAGGAGAAGGATTTATTTTTAATAAAGTTTGTGTATTATCAATGGGATATCCTATGTGTTTCATACCCTCAATAAGGATTTTATGTGGCAACTTAAAATCCCCTGAAGCATCATTCAATTGAAGACAAGTTCTAATTGATGCTTCAGTGATCGTATAGTCAATATTATCAATAGTTGCTCATAACTGTAGGTTCCCATTAGCAAGAGTTTCGGAAATGGTAGTGTTCCAAAACTGTTTTACCACGGAATCATATATAGTGGGACTACACGTCAACGCATACCTTATATATGAGCTATTCAAGAAGTTGACTATCTGCTCAAAACCTTTATTTTTTGCTGACTTCTTTAAATAACCCACTTGATTATGCCTTTCATTATAAGCTAGCTGAGCCATGTAAAGTCTGGTGGAGTACGAAGTTTTGATACTGGTGTGTAAAACAGAGTAAGTATGAGCAAGGTGAAAACTTTTTACTTGTGTATAAAGAGTATATAATGAATAAAGATGAAAAATTAATCAAAATGTATTCATATATATACCATTTGGTGCCAGAAATAGTAACGGCTCAATTTAAACAATAAAAGTCATTATGCATATAATCATACTTAACGGTAAAAAATTAATTGAAGATTTAACACTACCAGAATTAAAAATAGTCAACCCGTATGAAAATATTCTCACCAGACTTAACAAATGGTCAACCATTATACCAAAACTTACAAGTCCAAAGATAGAATCACAACTTCCATTTGGCTTGAATGCTTATCCTGAAAAGATTAGTTGAAAACCAAACAAAATATAGCTATGTATAGACAACCAGAATTAACTCTAATTGACCAGATTTAACAACACTGAGATTTTGAAATCCAATACAAACTATACATTTAACCTCCCCTTAAATGTAGCTATGGGTTCACCATACCAATATTGACCAATAAGTAGTTAAACCTTGGTCCATCAAAAGCTTTTGTTAACAAATCAGCTACATTGAAATCAGTATGAATCTTTTCCACTTTAATTAATTTCTTTTCAAAACAATCTCTTATAAAGTGATGCCTGATTTATATATGTTTGGTTTTAGAATGATACACGTTATTTTTGACAACACAAATGGTGCTTTCATTGTCAATACAAATCTTAGTATTCATGAAATTCAAACCATAATCCATCATTTGATTTTGAATCCACAATACCTGACCATAGCAATTTGCAGCAGCCACATACTCAGCTTCAGTAGTAGAAGTGGCCACGAGAGTCTGCTTCTTGCACAGCCATGAGATTAACCTTCTGTCAAGAAACTGAAAACCACCAGTTATGGACTTCCTATCAAGACTTGCTCCAGCATAGTCACTATCTGAGTAAGCTTCCAGGTTAAAAGATGACTCTCTAGGATACCAGAGGCCCAAATTGGGTTTTCCCTTAAGGTATCTAAAGATTCTCTTTACTGCATGAAGATGTGAAGTCTTGGGAGTAACCTGAAAACAAGAACAAACACACACAGCATACATAATATCTAGTCTAGAGGCTGTTAGGATCCTATCATGGATATGTATTGATGCACATCCACATCATCAACATCTTCATCTTTTAGTAAGGGCACTTTGTTCTTAATTGGTGTAACTGTTGTTTTCACATTTGTAAAGTCAAACTTCTTCAGCATGTCAGCTACATATTTGTCTTGAGAGATAAACAATCCATCTAATTGTTGTTTGACTTGTAAACCAAGGAAAAAAGTGAATTCACCCACAGAACTCATTTGGAACTTTCTTTTCATCAAGGCTTCAAATTCATCACACCAAGCCTTCTTTGTTGAGCCAAAAATGATATCTTCAACATAAACTTGCACAAGTATGATATCCTTCTTGTCCTTCTTAATGAACAAGGTTTTGTCAATTACACCCCTTCTGTAGCCATTTTCCTCAAGAAAAGAGGATAGTGTTTCATACCAAGCTCTAGGAGCTTGGTGTAAGCCATAGAGTGCCTTGATCACCTTGTAGACTTTCTTAGGATGAGCAGGATCAACAAAACTAGGAGGCTGGTGAACATACACTTCTTCTGTGATTTTGCCATATAGGAAAGCACTTTTGACATTGGTGTGTGCTTATTCACACACCTTTTTCTGTCCACATTAAGACCAAAACAGAAAAAAACTAACCATAAATGCCAAAGATATTGTGTTTTTGTGTTTGTGATCGTGCAGGAACGGATATTTCAGAAATTGGCAAACATGAGGCCAAAAAGGACAAAAACGAGCACGAGTTTGGAAAACGTGTCAAAAGCCAGAGCCAGGGAAGCAAATTACCACTTTTGAGCTCAGATTGTCAAAACACACCTTGTGGAATCACAAAATGTCAAAAATAGTCCTTGGAGCAAAAGTTTGCAAAATTGGCAGATATGGTCCCTCAAGTTTAGAATTTGACATGAATGGCCCCTGAGCATTGGGTATTGGAAGAAAAAGTCAAAAATGGTCCTTGGGAATTCACAAGTGTCAAGTTTGGTCCCTAGGTGAAAATTTTGAAGAAATTACAAGTTTAGTCCCTGAAGTTTTATATTTGGCAAATGTAGTCCCTGGAATTTCAAAAATGGAAAATATCAATTGCGGTCCTTATACTATTCAAGTTTGGCAAGTTACACCCTTGTGACAACTTTGGAAAAATTTCAATTCAAGTCCTTGTATTTTCAAAAAATTACAAAATTGGTCCTTCAAGTTTCAAGTTTGACAAGAACGGTCCCTATGCAAATCAAATATGGAAAATTGCAATATGGTCATTGGATTATTAAACCTTGGCAAGTTTTACCCTTGAAGTACTTTGGAAAAGTTACATGATCAGCCCCCCAAATTTTTAGAAATTACAAATTGGTCCTTGTGATAATTCCTACAACCAAACGGACTCCCTTATTATTTAATCCAAAATCCAATCCAAAACCAAACACAAAACCCACCCAATACCCAGGCCTGATCCACCACTCAAGCCCAACCTTAAAAAGCCCACTCCCGTTTTATTATTTAGAACGGTCAACAAAAGTCAAACGAGCACCCTGCTTCCCTCCTTCTTCCCCACTTGTGCCTGCAACCATCACCATCACTGCCCAATCCACTACCCAATTCATCATCACCATCTCCCACCATGTGCCTAACAAGACAATCCCCATTTAATGCACCCCCTATATATGCAAACACAGAGCAAATTGGCAAATAGATTTTCCCGCCAAAATCATCCAAGGGCCTATATCACTCAAAACTCATCCAGTAGTCCACATTTGTGATGGGATTTGCTCAGAGGGATGCAGGAACACTAATTGGTGGCTATAAAAGGAAGAATAAGGAGGAAAGCAAAGTGTGTAGTTCATTATTTTTAAATTAGTGTCGATTAGCTTAATCTATCAATTTCTTGTAATCTTCAGTCATAATTAGCATTGTACTCAGTCTTTTAAATGTAATTTGAACCTTTTTCAAGTATCAATTTCAGTTAATCAGTTCTAATTCAGTTTATTCAATTGATGAGGCAAAAAGTGTACCGCTTTTAAGGGGTCATTTAAGCCCGAATTCGAGATTATTTGATCAATGATTGCCCTAAATCGTTCCTTTTGTCATTTTAGTTACTTTTGAGGAGAAATCTGGAAAAGGAAGCATTTTGGACGTTTTTGGATCATAAAAGTGAAGAAAACGGCAAAGTCTCGAATTTCCTTGCTGGAACAGTACCTGACGACGTCAAGAGTTTGCTAGTGACGGCTTAAAGAGTGATAAAAGAGGTGGATGTGGAAATTATAACGTGACTACCCAGAAAGTTTTTAGGCTTATTGGCCTAACGGCGTCACCTAGGCCGTCAGGGTCCAAATACACGTGACGGCCCAGAGCTCATTCCTACATGACGGCATCAGAAGTGGATCTAGGCTGTCACACCCCCAATTTACCTGACTTGCAGCGGAATGGACTACCTGGGGGTGACTGCCATAGCATCACAGTTACAGTTATATTGAACGACCTAAAGTGTCATTTATAAAATACCTCGTTTGATCATTAAAATATTCAGAGTTTACAAAAATAAGGTCCCAAAAGATGTTGCCAATTTAAGTAAAATAAGTTCAACATGATCAAACGCTTCATAAGTGCAGAAAATGTATATAAGTGAGACGCGTCGACTTCGCGACTCCACGTAGGTCCAAATGCATGCCACATGAGCTACCTTAATAACCTGAAAATACATTGCTAAAACGTCAACACGAATGTTGGTGAATAATCATAGGTTTATGAGTTAAATCGGATGTGCAATAGCCATAAGTAAAAAGTAAGGTGACAATATATCAAAATAATTCTACATTGGCTCTTAAGCTCATGACCCCGAAGCTAGACATAATTGAATTGGTCCCCACATGAGTGTTTATCAGGCACTCAAAATTGATTAGACATGAAATGCGTCCGTTTTATGTTGGAGCGACCAAACACGGACGGGGGAGTCACCCCCAATAGATCTATCCACTCACTCTCGCTCCCTTGCAATTAACGGTCCATGATAATAAAGGGGACTTAACTTGATAATAAGGCAACTTAAGCAATGTATGGAATTTAATACTTTGGCATGTACAAAAATAATTGATGCAATGTATTCTCCCCCGTGGGATTTGAAATCAAAATATTGAATTGAAAACGGAGCTATGAAAACTCACCTGAAGTGATGGTACAATGTGGTGAAATGATTGGGACAACAAGGCGCGAACTCTAGCCGCAACCTAATATAAATGAATATGATCTACTTTAGATCATGAAATGATGTAATGAATGTACATGCACATGATACCTATAACACTCGTAACTTGGAAATAATAGTTATTGTTGAAGTATAATGTTTTCCATAACTTGTGAAAAATATGTCTAATTAGACTTGTAAAATTAATTGTAATATATCGTACATAAAATGTTAGTGTCTAATTCATCGCTTTGAAAACCTTGAAACGACGTCTAAAAGTCGCGTAGATAAACCTTTGGTTATACGTGCTTTCATGGGTAAGAAATACGGCTCTTCAATGTTGTTACTAGAAAATATAGTTTTTAGTACGTTAGAATATTATTTCTAATAGTGGCTGTCAATTATAATAGAGTTTGTCGGTTTTGAAACGTGTATATCTTTGTCGATATAAACTCATTTCCTTTGTTCTTTATATCCACGGATTCGTCTTAACATGTACTAACATATTTTTGATAGTTCGGCTCCTTTAGGTTACGTCCAATGCCTCTCTTTGTCCGTCGAAAATCGTCCAACAGCACGTAAAATTTTCAGAAAATAGTTTTCGTCGTTAAACTTGTAAAAATCATAACTCCTTCGTTATAAGCTTGTTTTTATCCGTTCTTTTGCCCACGGCTTCGTTTTTGAAAGTATTTTCTAAATATTTGGTCAAAAATTACCCCTGACTCCCTGAGTTTTCTGGGTTTGGCGTTTTGGGACAGTAGGTTTATAGATGGGTTTTAACTCATTTCTAGTGTTCCAAACTTGCTTCTAATCCAACCAAATCACTTTCAATCACCACCAAACTAATCTATTCCTACCATACACCTTCCTAAGGTGTCATGGGTTCCTAAACATCATCCACCAAGTTAATCTAACAAGGATTTCCATGTTATCCATTTCTAGGGCTTAAAAGATATAAAAGTTTAAATAGAGTGGTATAAACTTGCATATGCACGTAAAACTTGTATAAAAATCATATGATCACTGAAATAACTTGGTAAAATTATAAAAATGGTTTTGTCAAACTTACTTTGAAGGATTAATGAGCTTTGATTATAAAAACCTAATAAACCTTGAGTTTATATTTCAAAACCCTAACAAGGATTACTAAAAGAGCTTGTTTATGTCTTGATCTTGGAAAATTGATGATCCTTGCTCCTTGTTTCTTTTTTGGCCAAGCACACAAAGGAAGAAATGAGAGAAAATATTGCTAGTTACTTGAAAATGATTTAAATGAAATGAGATGAGATTTTAGATATTTTGTTAAGTTTTTAGGACAAGTTTTGGCTAGCATTAATGGTTGGTTGGTGGAAGGCACATGAGAACCTAGGGGGGGGGGGGGCTTGGCCGGTTCACAAAGGAGGAAAAAGGGGGGCATTGTCCCTTGATTTAATTAGGACTTAGTGTAGTTTTTAGTGGTTATTAGCTAGTTTTAGTTATAATCGGGTTCCGGGTTTGCTAGAAATAAATTTTAACGAAGTTAACTGGGACATAATAAAGTCATAAAAGTTGTGAAAATATGTTGGGTACAAGTATTGAGTGTTTGGATGACTATTGTTTAGTTTTCACGAAAACCGGCGCAATTATATTAAACTTACGATATAATTTAAGTAAATTTCCAAAATACCGGGTAAATGGATTTTTTTTAATCTTTGTGATGTTGTAAGAGGTGTAAAAACATGTCGGGACCATTGGGGAGATTGTCGGATATGTTAGTCTCGTTTATTGATCGCGTGTTCACGTTTATTTAAAAATAAACATATGTAAAACGTCAAATATACCAAAAATATTAATTTGAATATCCTACGATTGGAATAGTATGTAAATGCTATTATGATGATATGCAGACTATTCCCACTCCGTATGAAGTGTCCCTACTGATGATGCATGAATTCGCAGCTAACCCAACCCGATTACGCGAATTTAAATATCCGTAAACTAAATTTATGATGAAATGAGTGATGCACATGAATAGTGTTTTCCCTCCGGGAATGAATAGTTTCATGTGAATAGAATCTCAAATTGCCACAAAAAATGATGAATAGTAAATTGATGAATAGTGACTGATGAATAGTGAATGATGAATAGTAACATGTTGAGGTTTTGGAAATTGACCTGAAATGGTGAGTTGTGACAGTCGCCCACCCAAAAAGGAATTCAGTCCCTGAATTCAGCTAGTGTTGGTCTCTGAAATAGGCTTGGTGAAAAAATGTGGATACTTGAGTCGCATCTGGTCCTCTCATACCCTAAGTAAACTCGGGTCCTCCTTGAGAATTCCAGCGATCCTTCACGATAGGAATTCGACTTTGCTTCAACTGTGTGACCTCACGGTCCCTGATTTCGATTGGTTCTCCCTCAAGGTTTACGTTTGTTTGTGGGTTGGATTCCTTCCAAGGGAGTCATGAGTGACTCACCTGAAAGATATTCCCTTGAGATTTGGAAAAAAACGTGAAATATATTTATGTAACCTACTGCTCTCTAATCAAGGCTCAAGTCTGACGGCCACTAGGCCTACTCTGTCTGGAATATTAAATGGTCCAGTGTTTATCGGGTTTAACTTCCCAATTTTTTTTTTCCTGAATGGAATCATGCCCTTCCTTAGGCAGAATTTTCCACATGACTCTGCCACCAACTTGAAATTCTAAGGGTGTGCAACTTATCGAACTTGTAACTGATTCTTGATTTGTAGGAAATTCCTGGTTATTCCATGAATGTCTACTAGATTAACGAGTTGACCTTTTTCCGAGTTTGGTCCGTCAATAGATGGTCGGCATTTCCTGAGGTTTAAATGTGATATGGGTAATATATGTTGTTGAACTCTGCCAGAACTCAAGTTTGCATGTTAGCTGGTCGATTCCAAAAATGAATCTCAAATGGTCCAATATACTAAAGGTTCAATCTCTCATGTTACCCAAATTGTATCATGCCTCTCCAAGGCAAATCTTTCAACTTAGTTCGTTCTCCCACTTGAATCTGGATGGTCTGCTGTCCAGGGATACCCAATCCGAATGATGTGCGTCATGCACCAACCTAACTTCTACCAGTTTCTTGTGGTTTGTAACTGGTTCTTAACTTGTGAAATTTCCCTTGTTGTTCCACGGTTTAGTTATAGACCGGTGAATTTAACCTTCCGGTTTTGGTCCGTAAATGGATAATTGGTATTTCGACTGTAAGGTGTCTCCGATGGTGTAGTCTCTACGTTTGTGTGATAACTCTTGTTGTAGATGAAGTTGGATTTCTGTTAAATGGTTAGTCCAACTATTTCTAGAGTCAATCCTTCATGCTCTGAACATAACTTCCTATGTTTGAATGGTCCTTTCGCTTTGACCATTGATCTGTAGGTGGTAGGCGGTGTTTGCATTTAGATGGGGTTCTGAAGGAAATCTTAAATGATTGCCAGGAGTCTGAGGCGATTCGATTTCCTTTATCGAGGATAATTGAAATGGTTACAATAAATCTCGTGACTAATTCCACAACGTTACGTCTTTCGAACAGAGCGTTATTTGAAGGAGATAGGATATGGGTAACAATTTTGATTACTTGTGTTTTGTTCCAACGGATGCTAAGACCTGTGTCTTTCTTTGCCTATGGTGATTGGTCTCTATTACTGACGTTTGTAATTGATCTATGGTGTCCCTCCTAATTTTCCTTCATCACATGATCCAATATTCTTTATTGTCAAGTCACGAAACTGTAAATGCATAAGCGATGTATTATGGTTATTGGTTTCCAAAGTTTATCTCGCGATTGTGAGTTTTGGTCGAAATCTTTTTCTGAATATACGAATTTAGGAAACTGAACAAATGGTTTACTAAGTGATATCTTTCTTGATGATTCAAAATTTAGTAGTTATGAAATATGAAGCTGTTTTCAAACATGTTGTGAATAAAACTATTTACCAAGGTTTGTTGTTTATATATTTTTCGTTGTACGATGGTTTTGCTAAATATTGACCAAAAAGGATCGTACTTGTTCAAAATAGGAATTTCAGAATTTTTTTTTTATAAGGTAGGTGATTCGTATGAATGTATTTTAAATCAAATCCATTTAAAAGTGAAAGCATTTGGCGAGAATGAAACGGTAGGATAGGTATGTTCGCATAAATGCATAGGTGTCTAACGTTTAGTTCCTGATATTGGATAATGCCTATTAGTGGGTATCAGGCAAAGCTACAAGCCTAGGTATTTAGACTAACTTAAGTCCTGAAATGGTTTATCGTTGAAATTGGCAAAATGAAGGTATCAATTGATACCATGTCGATGAATGTCTATTCTGTTTTCCCATGTAGATGAGGAGACATGTTCGGGTCTGATCCCTTTCTTGGTATGAAGGTGAGGCTCTCTGAAATTTCTAGAGAACACAACGTCTTAGGGGAATCTATATCGATGTTCTTAATTCGAATCAATTATCCTTTGCGAAAACTTACTGCAGGGAAGTTTGCGTATCGATGAGGCCATGTTTAATTGAAATGCTCTACCGTGTTGGTTAGGAGGTTTGGTTTATTTCTATAGTGTTGTTTAGCGGACATTCACATTGAGTTCGATCCTGTAACTCCGTCTAGCTAGTACCCTTGAATGATAAAATTTTACAACTTGGTCAGAGATGGGGATTCGGATGGTCTCGTGGTATCTTAGGATTGTTGTTGAGTTATGAATTTTCTTACATATACTTCTAGCCCTGGTTAGTGGTTCCGCAATCCTTTCATTGCTTTTCTCGTATCGAGGAATCCTACTTGTAGTTGTTATGGAAAGTCTCTCCTAGAGAAGTTAATGGAAAACTCCACCTTAAAGGCCGAGTGGGTGACAGGTGGGGTAAGTATCCAGGGAGGGTTTGTCAAGAAAAGATGTTTATGAAAGAGTTTCTTTGTTTACAAAGCTTTTAAATGAAGATTGTTATTAACAATACTTTAAAAGGTAATTATTTTCTTCATGGCATAATCATTCCTGAATTATACATAGGTGATCTGGCTATGTATAATTGAGGACTAATGATGCGATGCTTTATTTAGTCAAAATAGCATTACTCTTCTCAAAAGTTTTTGATGGTGTTCAACGCGTTGTTTTGAAAATGATATCCTAGTTATTTCCTTTCAATATAACATGAAAATTGTTTCGCGTAATAATAGTAAATACTTGATGTAATGACGGAAAAATCAATTTATTGGGTGGTAACAAAATAGCTTATTTTAAAGATTCCGTAAAATAATTTCCCCGTATGGTAGTAAAATAGCTTGAAGTAAAATTCGCTGAATGGTTTGTTGGATACATAGATGGAATAGTATAAGACAATGGTATGATGTTGCGAAACGATTGAAGATTGAGCGATTTGAAATAGAAAATGGAATAAACGAAGGTTACGATTATCATGGAGATAACAAAAGATAGCTATTACATTGGATAGAAAAGTGCTTAATACAACTAGGTTATACCAACGTACCTATGGAAAGTACAAAAGAAAGATACAACCCTAGGGGGTTCAAACTATGGTTTACACATTAAAACATGAACTTCTTCCTCCAGTTCTGGTCTCTCAACTCCGGGCATTCACTCTTGAAGTGTCCAACTACTCCACACTCACGGCAGGTTAGCATGACTTTCTGATGCTTTGCGAGTGTGGGAGCCTTGCAATCCTTGGCTTTGTGTCCGACCTTTTGACAGTTCCCACATTGAGTGGGGCAAGGTCCTTTGTGATGGAACTGACACTTGTTGCACTTGGGTAAGGTACCTGCATATCCTTTCTTTTGGCTTGACCCAGCAGCAAGGCTCTCCACCACTTTTTGTACCTTATATGGTTGTTGGGTAGCATTAGCATCCTGATTGTCGACCCACTTTCTCTTGTTGTCACTATTGCCTCCTAAAGTCTTGGTGTGAGTTAGGCGTTCCTTTGCCTCGATCGCCATTTTGATAGCTTTAGACACGGTATCGGGTTCCAATGAGGTGACCAACATACGAATTTCAGGGGAGAGTCCCCCGATGTACCTTTCAAGTTTCTTGTTTTACGGTTCATCCATTGCAGGGCCTAGTCGTGTTAATTCATAGAAACGAGTAGTGTACTTGACAACATCATCTCCTACCATGGTAAAGTCTAGGGCTTCCTGTTCCATTGTTCGTATTTCGCTTCTTACACAAAATGTTATACTCATCATCCTTTTTAGTTTCTCCCAAGAGTGTGAGTAAGCAGCATCAACTCCCACTATCTTAACATGTTTGGTCCACCATTCCTGGGCATGATCCTGAAAAGTGCAAGTGGCAAACTTAACCTTGTCTTCCTTACGGCAGTCGCCACATCGAAATATTGTTTCTATTTCTTCAAACCATTTGAGAAATTCCTTTGTGTCTATAGTTCCGCTAAAGGAGGGAAACTCATAAATTCTACGTGAGTAAGTTCCTTGGTGAGGGCGGTTGCTATGTTCTTGGCAATGAATGGTCCAACAGTGGCTTGCGTCATGCTTGGATTGGTTTGCTTGAATCTATCTTCATCAAATCATAAGAGACCATGAGAATTTGTAGTTAATAAAATAATCATATTCACAACACATGAATATAATACATGAAAATTTCGGTCTGCGTGGACCGATATCATTGATAGCACAACCATTCCTTACATAGTAGAGTCACACTTGATGTCTTTGTTTGTACAACAACCAAAAGACAACCAGTTCTTTAGACTATGTTCTATACTTTCCGTGGTTAGGATAATAGTAAAAGCTAGTAAAGATATAAGTATAGTCCAGAGACTTCCTGGTGTCCCTCTGAGTGAAACCAGGGTTGTGGCATCATAAGGTCGAGATAGTCCTGAAGTGGGGTCTGGAGTTGTGCATAGATCAAGTCCTAGATAGTGTAGGTTCTAAACCATTCTTGAGGAATCTGCGGATGTTCCTGTTGAGTCCATGATCTTGGTATTATCCACAAAGTGTTATCTAATTCATGGCAAGTGGGAATGGAAAAGGAAAATAACAATGGTTGTACTCTAGATGACGAGAATAAAATTGATGACGATGAGATCCTGGTGGTGAGTTAGCAGATGATGGTGATAATAGTGAATGGAATACTACCCTCTTTCGCGCTATCTCGCGACATCTAAGAGGTAAAACTAAAGTACGCACTACTAGACGACCAATAGTGTAATAAGTAGCTGATGGTGGTGGTAGTACCTGAGTAGTGAGTGCTCTACTAGTGAAGGAAAGAAAACATACTATCTTCCTTGCAATAAGCATCCTAATAGGTCCATTAAGATTAAGTCTGAATACTCTACCTAACGGCATTCTATGTATGGGCTGAATGATAGGAAAACCCTGTTCCTATGACAAATCAATGGTGCTAATGGTGGTGTAAGTGTGACTGGTGGTACAATGGTAGTGAAACATGACAAGGCATCTTCGATGTCGGAATCCGGTGAAAGGATGACAGGGCGGTTATCCGAAGACATGTCACTTGTGAACCAGGTCAATATAATTATATATGAGTATAAGTATAAATAACCCGCATAGGGTGTGCATGAAAAAACATGTGTAGTAAATATGCACTTATGAGGAAATGATGAGATGCTATGATGATGTGGTTATAGTCTAGGGTCCAAGATACATCCTAGTTCGCTATAACCTTAGCTCTGATGCCAATTTGTCACACCCCCAATTTACCTGACTTGCAGCGGAATGGACTACCTGGGGGTGACTGTCATAGCATAACAGTTACAGTTATATTGAATGACCTAAAGTGTTGTTTATAAAAAAGCTCTTTTGATCATTAAAATATTCAGAGTTTACAAAAATAAGGTCCCAAAAGATGTTGCCAATTTAAGTAAAATAAGTTCAACGTGATCAAACGCTTCATAAGTGCAGAAAATGTATATAAGTGAGATGCGTCGACTTCGCGACTCCATGCAGGTCCAAATGCATGCCACATGAGCAACCTTAATAACCTGAAAATACATTGCTAAAACGTCAACACGAATGTTGGTGAATAATCATAGGTTTATGAGTTAAATCGGATGTACAATAGCCATAAGTAAAAAGTAAGGTGACAATATATCAAAATAATTCTACATTGGCTCCTAAGCTCATGACCCCGAAGCTAGACATAATTGAATTGGCCCCACATGAGTGTTTATCAGGCACTCAAAATTGATTAGACATGAAATGCGTCCGTTTTATGTTGGAGCGACCAAACACGGACGGGGGAGTCACCCCCAATAGATCTATCCACTCACTCTCGCTAACTTGCAATTAACGGTCCATGATAATAAAGGGGACTTAACTTGATAATAAGGCAACTTAAGCAATGTATGGAATTTAATACTTTGGCATGTACAAAAATAATTGATGCAATGTATTCTCCCCCGTGGGATATGAAATCAAAATATTGAATTGAAAACGGGGCTATGAAAACTCACCTGAAGTGATGGTACAATGTGGTGAAATGATCGGGACAACAAGGCGCGAACTCTAGCCGCAACCTAATATGAATGAATATGATCTACTTTAGATCATGAAATGATGTAATGAATGTACATGCACATGATACCTATACCACTCGTAACTTGGAAATAATAGTTATTGTTGAAGTATAATGTTTTCCATAACTTGTGAAAAATATGTCTAATTAGACTTGTAAAACTAATTGTAATATATTGTACATAAAATGTTAGTGTCTAATTCATCGTTTGAAAACCTTGAAACAACGTCTAATAGTCGCGTAGATAAACCTTTGGTCATACGTGCTTTCTTGGGTAAGAAATACGGCTCTTCTATGTTGTTACTAGAAAATATAGTTTTTAGTACGTGAGAATATTATTTCTAATAGTGGCTGTCAATTATAATAGAGTTTTTCGGTTTTGAAACGTCTATATCTTTGTTGTTATAAGCTCATTTCCTTCGTTCTTTATATCCACGGATTCGTCTTAACATGTACTAACATATTTTTGATAGTTCGACTCCTTTAGGTTACGTCCAATGCCTCTCTTTGTCCGTCGAAAATCGTCCAACAGCATGTAAAATTTTCAGAAAATAGTTTTCGTCGTTAAACTTGTAAAAATTATAACTCCTTCGTTATAAGCTTGTTTTTATCCGTTCTTTCGCCCACAGCTTCGTTTTTGAAAGTATTTTCTAAATATTTGGTCAAAAATTACCCCTTAGTCCCTGAGTTTTCTGGGTTTGGCGTTTTGGGACAGTAGGTTTATAGATGGGTTTTAAACTCATTTCTAGTGTTCCAAACTTGTTTCTAATCCAACCAAATCACTTTCAATCACCACCAAACTAATCTATTCCTACCATACACCTTCCTAGGGTGTCATGGGTTCCTAAACATCATCCACCAAGTTAATCTAACAAGGATTTCCATGTTATCCATTTCTAGGGCTTAAAAGATATAAAAGTTTAAATAGAGTGGTATAAACTTGCATATGCACGTAAAACTTGTATAAAAATCATATGATCACTGAAATAACTTGGTAAAATTATAAAAATGGTTTTGTCAAACTTACTTTGAAGGATTAATGAGCTTTGATTATAAAAACCTAATAAACCTTGAGTTTATATTTCAAAACCCTAACAAGGATTACTAAAAGAGCTTGTTTATGTCTTGATCTTGGAAAATTGATGATCCTTGCTCCTTGTTTCTTGTTTGGCCGAGCACACAAAGGAAGAAAGGAGAGAAAATATTGCTAGTTACTTGAAAATGATTTAAATGAAATGAGATGATATTTTAGATATTTTGTTAAGCTTTTAGGACAAGTTTTGGCTAGCATTAATGGTTGGTTGGTGGAAGGCACATGAGAACCTGGGGGGGGGGGGGGGCTTGGCCGGTTCACAAAGGAGGAAAAAGGGGGGCGTTGTCCCTTGATTTAATTAGGACTTAGTGTAGTTTTTAGTGGTTATTAGCTAGTTTTAGTTATAATCGGGTACCGGGTTTGCTAGAAATAAATTTTAACGAAGTTAACCGGGACATAATAAAGTCATAAAAGTTGTGAAAATATGTTGGGTACAAGTATTGAGTGTTTGGATGATTATTGTTTAGTTTTCACGAAAACCGACGTAATTATATTAAACTTATGATATAATTTAAGTAAATTTCCAAAATACCGTGTAAATGGATTTTTTTTAATCTTTGTGACGTTGTAAGAGGTGTAAAAATATGTCGGGACCATTGGGGAGATTGTCGGATACGTTAGTCTCGTTTATTGATCGCGTGTTCACGTTTATTTAAAAATAAACATACGTAAAACGTCAAATATACCAAAAATATTAATTTGAACATCCTACGAGTGGAATAGTATGTAAATGCTATTATGATGATATGCAGACTATATCCGGTCCGTATGAAGTGATCCTACTGATGATGCATGAATTCGCAGCTAACCCAACCCGATTACGCGAATTTAAATATCCGTAAACTAAATTTATGATGAAATGAGTGATGCACATAAATATTGTTTTCCCTCCGGGAATGAATAGTGTCATGTGAATAGTGAATTTTTTAAAAATGCTTCTCAGAATCTCAAACTGACACAAAAAATGATGAATAGTAAACTGATGAATAGTGACTGATGAATAGTAACATGTTGAGGTTTTGGAAATTGACCTGAAATGGTGAGTTGTGACATAGGCAATATGAATTTCATCGTGGCGGCGAGTTGACGGCGTCAGAGGTTAACACATGACGCCGTCAGGATGCAAAGTCTATATATATTTTTCCAAATTTTCATTGTAAAGTGTGGAACTTTGTGTGGGATATTCGGGCATAAACCCTAAGACGAATTTTACAGCTTTTTCAAGGTTTCAACCCCTTGATTCTTCCATGTTCAATTGAAGATAAGTACTTATTCAAATCATTCAATATATCTATGTGTTGTGTGACTATATCTTACGCTTGTCTTCTCTTTAACATGCTAGGCTAGATTTTTATTGTGTTTGCTTAGATGTAGTGAAACCTAGATGTTGATTATGGGTTGATTGTTTGTTTATAATTGTTACGGATGATTGTATTCGATGTTAGGCTTAAGAAAACTGGCAGACTTCCATTGGTAACTTGCTTGAACGTCTTAAGAAACATGATCGGAGGTGTACTACGATTTTTGGTTGTATTTAATGCGTAAGAGAATTCTAATGATCCCATGTTAGGAGCTTCTAACGGCTCGACATAGGAGTGAAGTAGGATCTTATAGACTTAGGGAATATTGTACACGGCCCTACGACTAGTATTAAGGAATATAACCCGTCATCCATGCAACTGTAACAAGCTAATCAACCTGTAAAAGATATCTAGGGAGTAATAAAATCTAAGTAAACACAACTTTTCTCATTATTGTTTCCACCACATTAGTATATTAGTTTAATTTTCATTTCTTTGATTTTATTTTGATTGCATTCCATACAATATAAAAATACAAAAAGAATCATCCCTCACCTCTAGACCTAGTTTAGTAGGCTTTCTAATCCTAGCGACACTATTCCTAAGTTGAACGATCAATCCCCCGGTACTTGTCACTATACTATACTGCAACGATCAGGTACACTGCCTGGTGGGGGTTGTAAGCTTCTCAAGATCCCTTGAGAGGTAAAACCTGTTGCGAGGGTGCAATTACCACGTATCAGCAATTTTGCTTGAAAATCTCAATATCACTTGTATTGGTTAAAACTATCATTCAGTGGTTCTATAAACTCAATTAGGATCATTTAGAAGCTTTCTTAAGTTTCTATGGTGGATCATTCAGTTTAGCTCATATTTACAAAAATTACCAAAAATTCCAAATAAATAGGTAATAATTCAAAAATCAGTGTAAATGGTGAAAAAGGCTTGGAGCATGGCTCACTCTGGATTGCCATGGTATTAGTGCATCATGGGAGGCTTTAGGAAGTAATTTTGGTTCTTGGTTCTCAATTCTCAGTATGGAATCACTTTGTAAGCAATTTCTAAGTTTTTAGCATTTTATTGTAGATGAGCTTGTGTCCTGCTTATTTGTGTTCTTAAGTGCTCATTAGGTATTGTGGATAATGTTTAATGTGTTTGTGTATCTATTTATCCATTGGAATCTTGTGTTGGTCAAATTCTTGGATTTCACAGTCAAAAAGCATAATCTTAGTTCATCTGGTTTTGTTGTTATTATTGGTGTTTAAGGGTTCATTTTAGCTTATATTATCATGTTATAATCTTAGTCATCAGTGTCTTGGCCTACATCATCCATTTTCTTTAAAAATCACAAAATCAGTTTGTGAAAGGGGTGTTTGGATCCTGATTGATAACTGTGTTCTAGTAGTTTGTGGTTGGTATTTTTGGTATAGACATATTAGTTTAGGTATAGCTTAGTTAAGACATGAAATCCAGTGCTTGTTAGTAGAAAAGTCAAAATTCCTTGTAAACTTTCATTTGAGCTTCACTGTTAGGATTTAGGTGTCTTGATTTCATCATTTCATCACATAAGCAGTTTATATAACTTAATTTCATATCATTGTAACTTGTAACATCATTTTCAGTAACTAAGGACCAACCAAAGTTCATCAAAGTCAAAATAGGATCAAAAATCAAAAGTCAAATTTGCATAGTTTGCAGAAATTCAATTTTTCCAAGAATTTTCATGATTTTAGTTTTCATAGATAATCCCTGATCTTTTTGGAGGTTAATATATCCCATCTTAACTTGTGAAATCTCACTTTGGCTTATTTTTAAGATTTTTTTTAGTGGCTTATTACACAGCTTCTTTAGGCCTGCAGGGAAAGTACTTCCCCTGCACCACAGTTTTCACTCAATTTAATAAGCCCACAACTAGCTTATTAGTAGACCTTAGGAAGTGATTATTGGTTTATTGGAAACCCCTACTAGCCAGCTTTTTAGATCACCCTTAAACCAGGACCCCTGATCACTCTTGTGGGACCCACGTAGGCTGCAAGTGCCTCCATTTGACCTGTTGGTCTGAGTAGTTTTTTGGATTGCTTATTGTTGCTCTCCGGCTTATTTCCTTGTTCTTATTGGTTCATTCTGGCTTATTTGTGTGCATATCACTTGGTTAGTTCTTATTGTATCTGTGGTAGTGATGAAGCGAAAAGTGTACCTCTTTTAGGGGGTCATTTAAACCCTAATTCGAGATTATTTGATCAAATATTGCCCTAAATCGTTCCTTTTGTCATTTTAGGTACTTTGGAAAAGAAATCTGGAAAAGGAAGCATTTTGGACATTTTTGGAGCAAAAAGTGAAGAAAATGGCAAAGTCTCCAAGATATGCTGAAAACAGTACCTGAAGGCGTCAAGAATTTCTCTTGATGGCTTCACGACATGGAAATGGGTTGGATAAATAAAATACACGTGATGATCCAGAAGGTTTTTGAAGGGGTTCGTGACGGCGTCACCCTTTAAGGTGATCAAAGCCGTCATGTGTAAACGCAAGGAGTGATTGCCATTAGGATTAAAGAGTGACGGCGTCACGTGTTAATGGAGGTAGGCCATCATGTGTTAAATTAAAGAGTGATGGCCCAGAAGACTTCCTGAAGGCGTCACGTAGGCCATCACGTGTTAACTTGTCACACCTTGCACGCGCGGTAGCTCTTACTGTTTTGGCCATAACTTTTGCATACGAACTTGGATTTGAACGATTCAAAAAAGGAAACGATTGAGATGAAAAGATCTACAATTTGGTGAAGAAAATTTGGTCTTGACACCGTCAAGTTTGGTCTGACGCCGTCAAGATCGGGCCGGCCAGAAAAGAGCCTATAAATACAACATCATAACTTCATTATTTTCAAGCCCTAAACCCTAAGGTCGATTCCTGGGTTTAGGTAGGTGTTTTTCCAGCAACTTAGAGGGTTTAAATCACTCCATAAACATCTTGTAATGGTTTGTCGATTCTATCTTAATTCATGTCTTCAATTATCATTATTATTGCTTGTTCTTCATTAATTATGCTTGGTTAATTCATCTTGTGTCTACTTATGATTGTGTGAAACTTGTATATAATTGATTAGATCTTATTGATGTCCTTGTTGATATTTGTGTCTATCTTCATCAATTAAGGTGTGACAACTTCAATAGGTCTAGTCGATTTAGCTTATAATTCTTGATTCCTATTGTCTCTTGTTTGGTTGATTGAATTCGATGTTAGGCTTAAGAAAACTAGCAGACTTCCAATTGGTAACTTGCTTGAACGTCTTAAGAAACATGATCGGAGGTGTACTACAATTTTTGGTTGTATTTAATGCGTAAGTGAATTATAATGATCCCATGTTAGGAGCTTTTAACGGCTCGACATAGGAGTGAAGTAGGATCTTATAGAGTTAGAGAATATCGTACACGGCCCTACGACTAGTATTAAGGAATACAACCCATCAATTAAACCAAGGTGTGGCAATTCAATAGGTAGAATTGGATAGCTAGCAAGGAGTAACATATCATGGGTAGACATGCTTCACATCCCTTGTAGAACCTTAGTTTATTTTTCTTGCACATTATTTTAATTAGTAGCTTTTGGGTTAGTTTATTAGTAACTAATTCCGCCCCTCCTTCCAATACCCGAGATTTTTACCTACTTTTCATAAAATATAAAAACACAAAAAGAATCATCCTTCACCTATAGACCTAGTTAGATTAATTGTAATCCTAACGAAACTATTCCTGAGTTGAACGATCAATCCCCTTGTACTTGTCACTATACTATACTACAATGATCAGGTACACTGCCTGGTGGAGGTTGTAAGCTTCTCAAGATCCCTTGAGAGGTAAAACCTGTTACGAGGGTGCAATTCCCGCACATCAAGTTTTTGGCGCCGCAGCCCGGGGAATAGTTATTGCTTAGGTTGAAATTTTAATTTTATTAGGTCTACTCATTAGGTTCCTTTCTAGTGAGATTTTTTATTTTATTTTTCTAGGTTTTCTTTAGTCTATCTTATTTCTTCATTTCTTTGTTCGTAACAATTACCATCCGCCATCATGGAAGGTGGTAATATCTTAGATCCCATCATCCCACCACAACCAAACCCACAACAACCGAACCAACCTCCTAGAGCCTGCACCCTAGGAGAGTACTCCCAACCAAGCCACCAAGGTTACCGAAACGCCATTGAGCTTCTTAAAGAAACCATTGTAGCCCACCTGCGACCCGACACCATCCGGTTGGTGCAAAACGGATGTGCATTCCACGGAAATATGTCCGAATTCCCAATTCAACACCTTAAGGACTTTTTTAAAATCGTAGATGCCATTGGCCTTAACGGTGCTACTAGAGATACTACCCGATTGTGTCTCTTCCATTTCTTTCTTCGTGAACAAGCTGTCCTTTGGCTTGATCGTCTACCCGCGGAATCTATCTCGACTTGGGATAATCTCACCACTCGTTTCCTTGCTAAATTTTTCCCACCGGGGAGAACTACCAAGCTAAGGAATGACATCTGATGTTCCAACAACGTGAAGGTGAAACTCTTTATGAAGCATGGAATCGTTTCAAGGAACTACTCCACAAAGTCCCCCATCATGGCCTCGATCTTTGGTTTCAAATCTAAATATTTTATGATGGAGTTAATCACCAAACTAGAAAAGCTATAGATCACGCTGCCAATGGTATACTGAGCAAGCTCAGTGTTGATAAGTGCTGGGAGGTCATTGAGGACTTAGCACAATACGAAGAAGAAGAATGGGAGGATCCAATGTTCTTGGAGGAAGGAAGTTTAGATTACATGAATGCAACCCAAGAACAGTTATTTGAGAACATCAAAAGGCAGGTTGAGGAATTGATGAGAGCTGAGATGCCCATGGCTAATCCCTTTGGATATGTGAATGCAGATAGTAAATATACGTTTCCTGAATATTCACGACAAGAGGAATTCGAAGGGATAATGTTGACTTTTGTAAACAACCAAGAGAGGCAAATCCAACAATTAGAAACCCGCATGGAAAACACCCGAAGTGTTTTCATGGACTTGGCTGATAAGTTTATATCAAGGATTAAGGAGAAAATTAGGGAAGAAGCTATACCCAAGAAGATTGAAAAGATTTTTGAACTCTCAATCCCTAATGAAACAAGCAGCGATGGGCACAATGAAACACCTCTCTCTGTGAGTTCAACCCAGAATAACTTCTATTCTCATAAGCTTCCTTTTGAGAAAGGGAACTCTCACGCCTATACCATAACCTCTAAA
The DNA here is from genome assembly GCA_030686995.1 of Artemisia argyi. NCBI lineage: Eukaryota > Viridiplantae > Streptophyta > Magnoliopsida > Asterales > Asteraceae > Artemisia > Artemisia argyi. The sequence continues at coordinate 153,644,194 of CM060680.1, read as the reverse complement.
TCACTCAAACCAACCTTGATGCATAGGGTCTCGATGATTTCTCAAACCAAAACCCATTACCCATAAAACCTCTTTCCAACATTCTAGCTTCAAAACACCAACACTCCACTTCTTTGATGAAAGCAAGTTTGAGTACGAAGATGAAGATGAAGTTGAATTAAAATAGATGGGAACCAGAGTGGATGAAGAACCCTTAGAGCATACTATTTATGAAAATGGCAAGAGCTCAAATCTTTGTCATAAAACTCTTCTAACTTCAAATCCACCCATCAAACCAAAGGATTCGGGTAACCTAACAATGAAGGTGGTAGACTCTTTCCCCATTCACCCACCCCCTTCACCTCACGTGGCATATTCCCACCCTAAGGGTGTGTATCGCTACTTCCACCCGCACTTAATCCAAAGTGTAGGGAAAACCTCCCCTATTTCTGTTAAATAAGAGTAGAGTAAGGCTCGTGACTCGAAGAAAAACAAGCGCTTCTTGGGAGGCAACCCATGTTTTTAATTGTTTGATGTTTTTATTTTATTTGTTTTTTTTGTGTCATATATGCTTAATCATAGTTGTTTAATTTTCATGTTTCGAACAATTTGTGAAAATGCTTTATTTTGTTTTTAACCTCGTCTTAATTGCATATAAAGGTATTTTACAAAAAGATAAGTGTAGGGAAGTTTATATTTTGTTAAAGAGAACGAAATTCGAACATGAAAACTTCATAATTCATGATTAGCATATATTCTATCTTGTTTGTGTGTCAATACTTGTGGATATGTTTTATGAGTTCCTATTTGTAATTCATTCCACAAGTATCCTTTCCTTTTATTGTTTTGTTTTGTTTCTATTTCTAAGTCTGGAATTACATCTAGTTGCGATTTTTGTTCGGTTTGATGCTTTGGTTTTTGTGTTTGTTGATTACAGGACAAGAAGATGATTAAATTTCTGGAGGGAAGCTTTTAACGTTCATTTTCTTGGAGGAAGATTTAACCATGATATCACATCGTCCATACCGAGCGAATCAGGGGAGTATTAGTTTCTTTCATTCTTATTTATTTTTACTTTTACATTTTTATCTAGAACATTGGGGACAATGTTCAGTTTAATGTAGGGTGGGTATATTAGAAACTATAACTCCACTTGATTTTTGTTTTGTTTGATAGTGAATGTGTAATAAAACTGAGAGAAATATTTGTTAGGGCAATTTTAGCACCAAATTTAAAATTTTTTGCAACATATCGGAGTGAAACTTTAGTCTTAATAAGCGTCTCATGGATAGGAATTGTATGACTAGCACAAAAACCATACCACTCGAAAATTTATACCCCAAAAATGTGAGGTTCGCCTTTCGATCTTTAGGAAAAAGCATTCATTCTTAATGCTTGTGAGTGTACCAGTAGTATTTAGATTCTAGAACTTGTGATAGCGATGCATCTTGAGACCGCTAGTGAGACTACATTCGTGTAGTTAGGATTTACTACATGATAAGAGGCATTAGGATAACCCATGTTTTTACACCTGTGTTTTATATAATTACATTGACTTCATAGGTCAAGTAATTCTCCCACACCTTTGCGTTGTACTCATTTTTAGTACAAGATACCCCTAGTACACCCCTCCGAGCCTATCTTTTTTGTTTATAACTTTAAGCATCTTACTTAAAGATGGAATTTGTTTACAATCCATCCCAAATGTGCAACCAAATCGCCTTAGCCTTCCGTGTATGCGCTCATCTTTAGTGCATTATTGTTATTTGTTTAAACTCTTAGTTAGTTGTCTAATTGATTACATGGTTGCTAAGTCGAGTCATATCTTGTACATATTGTTTTGGGACGATTGGGACTCATGGGTAAAGTACTATTGTAATGGAGTAACGGGGATGACGTCAATTATTACCCCCATATGTGCGTTAATATTTAAAAGTACTCCAAGTATTTTGATTATCTTGATTCGAGTCATTAGAATAGTGATTGTAAAGTATGTAAAAGCTCAAGTGTAGGGAGGAAACGAGCTCCCTTTGATGTATTATTTTGGATGGTAGAGTAAAAGTGTATGCAAAAAATAAATAAATAAATAAAAAAGAAAAAGAGAAAAACATACGGGCTACCATCCGTTTCTTTTATTTATGCTTAAGTCAAAAAGCGTTTTGAAAAAAATCCAAAAAGAGTCATAGTTAGTTCAAATTGAGTTGAGTCTTGGCTTAGCAACGCCTCATTGTACTTGTAGTTAACTAAGACAATTGACTTGCCACCAGTAAAATATCCGTTGATCCAACAAAACCATGTTTTCCATATCCCCTACACCTAACGTTATAACCCTTTAAAAAGACCTCTTTGATAGTTTACCCAGGTGCTTACGCCAAGTGGTGGAGGTTTTGATCCTTTCCCAAGCCAATGGTAATCAATTTGGTATGACAGGTAGAGAGTGATATTTGTCTACTTCCAATTATGACATATAAATTTACAACACTCGAGAGATGAGAGTATCCAAATACTTAATGTGAGGTGCTAGTGTATAATTTCTGTGCTTGTTTTGATTAAGGTGGAACGATCATTTGTTGTAATTACTTTTATATTAGTGTTAAATGACCCCTAACTTGTATTTTTGTTGGTGGAAAAGCTCATTTGCTTGAGGACAAGCAAATCCCAAGTGTAAGGATATTTGATGAAGTGAAAAGTGTATCGCTTTTAGGGGGTCATTTAAGCCCTAATTCGAGATTATTTGATCAAATATTGCCCTAAATCGTTCCTTTTGTCATTTTAGGTACTTTGGAGAAGAAATCTGGAAAAGGAAGCATTTTGGACGTTTTTGGAGCAAAAAGTGAAGAAAACGGCAAAGTCTCCAAAATATACTGAAAACAGTACCTGAAGGCGTCAAGAATTGCTCTTGACGGCATTACGACTTGGAAATGGGTTGGATAAATAAAATACACATGACGATCTGGAAGGTTTTTGAAGGGGTTCATGACGGCGTCACCCTTTAAGGTGATCAAGACCGTCACGTGTAAATGCAAGGAGTGATGGCCATCAGGATTAAAGAGTGACAGAGTCACGTGTTAATGGAGGTAGGTCATCACGTGTTAAATTAAAGAGTGATGGCCCAGAAGACTTCCTGAAGGCGTCACGTAGGCCATCACGTGTTAACTTGTCACAACTTGCGCGCGCAGTAGCTGTTACTGTTTTGGCAATAACTTTTGCATACGAACTCGGATTTGAGCGATTCAAAAAGGGAAACGATCGGGACGAAAAGATCTACAATTTGGTTAAGAAAATTTGTTCTTGAAACTATCAATATCGGGCTGGGCAGAAAAGAGCCTATAAATACAACATCATAACTTCATTATTTTCAAGCCCTAAACCCTAAAGTCGATTCCTGAGTTTAGGTAGGTATTTTTCCAGCAACTTAGAGGGTTTCAATCACTCCATAAACATCTTGTAATGGTTTGTTGATTCTATCTTAATTCATGTCTTCAATTATCATTATTATTGCTTGTTCTTCATTAATTATGTTTGGCTAATTCATCTTGTGTCTACTTATGATTGTGTGAAACTTGTATATAATTGATTAGATCTTATTGATGTCCTTGTTGATGTTTGTGTCTATCTTTATCAATTAAGGTGTGACAACTTCAATAGGTCTAGCCGATTTAGCTTATAATTCTTGATTCCTATTGTCTCTTATTTGGTTGATTGAATTCGATGTTAGGCTTAAGAAAACTAGCAGAATTCCAATTGGTAACTTGCTTGAACGTCTTAAGAAACATGATCGGAGGTGTACTATGATTTTTGGTTGTATTTAATGCATAAGTGAATTCTAATGATCCCATGTTAAGAGCTTTTAACGGCTCGACATAGGCGTGAAGTAGGTTCTTATAGAGTTAGGGAATATCGTACACGGCCCTACGACTAGTATTAAGGAATACACCCCGTCAATTAAAACAAGGTGTGACAATTCAATAGGTAGAATTGGATAGCTAGCAAGGAGTAACATATCATGGGTAGACATGCTTCACATCCCTTGTAGAACCTTAGTTTATTTTTCTTGCACATTAGTTTAATTAGTAGCTTTTGGGTTAGTTGATTAGCAACTAATTCCGCCCCTCCTTCCAATACCTGAGATTTTTACCTGCTTTTCATAAAATATAAAAACACAAAAAGAATCATCATTCACCTTTAGACCTAGTTAGATTAATTTCAATCCTAACGACACTATTCCTGAGTTGAACGATCAATCCCCCGGTACTTGTCACTATACTATACTACAACGATCAGGTACACTGCCTGGTGGGGGTTATAAGCTTCTCAAGATCCCTTAAGAGGTAAAACCTGTTGCGAGGGTGCAATTCCCGCACATCAGGTAGCTTATTGGTAGCTTATTCCAATAAAAAAATCATCAAAAAGTCCTAATAAACTTCTGTCAAGCATTTAAGTTTGCACTCAGCTTATTTTTAAGATTTAAAAAGTTTGTTTTTGTAAAAGTTGCTTATTTTCAGTATTAAAGTAGATTTGTAAAAGAAACATAAGAAAAATCAAAAATATAAAAGAAGTGATAGCGTCTATTTAAGCCATTTAGCCTATTTTTCAGCTTTTTCGAAAAGCAATTCTCCATTTTATATTTTTATTAAGTATCTTATATATTAAAATAATTTCAGAAAATTTTTCGTAATTTTCTGAATTTATTTAGTATTTATTATAATTAATTTAAGTTTATTTAGTTTTAATTAAAAAACCAAAAAATTATTTCTCTTTCTGCTTATTTATAAGCAAAAGTACATTTTTATATTTTTCTAGCTTTTATAATTAATAAAGTGTTTTTAGAAAAAAATTCATAATTTTTACTGTTCATTTAGTATTTTTCATAATTAAATTAGTGAAAATAGATTTTAATTAATAAATAAGTAAATAATTAGTAAAATAGCCTAAACTTAATTTTTATAAACTTTTTATAATTTTTTAGAACTCCTATAATGGTTAATTAGTTTTATAAAAAATTTCAAAATTTTCTAAGTTGCTTTAGTATTTTCCTTACTTTAAATTAGGTTTAAATTAGTTTTAATTAATTATTAAATAGTTTTTTAATTAATATTAAATAATAAAATAATCAAAAAAATAATAATTTTCTTTCTAAAATTTTATTTTAACATTAAGTTTGTAAAAATGTCATTTTCACCCCCTCTAGTTTAAATTTGCTTAAAACTCACCTTTTTCTCAGTACGCAATCGTATCTGTTTTTTTTTAATTTGATTTACGTTTATACACATCGGTAATCTTGTAATTGTTAATACTATTTACTTAGCTTAATTTGATCAATTCCATTAGTTTAATCAACTCCAAATCATTATTTGTTACTCTCCCAAATCATTGAATCACTCAAATGTCTCCCAAAACACAGTTTCAATCTCGTTGTGACATAACGACCCGTGAACACATTGTGCTTTCAACGGATCATAAATTGATCTCTCCTCTCCCTCAGGTTTGACCTGTTGACCATCCTTGGTTAATTTGGCCTGACTGTTTGGGAGGAGTCAGACATCCATTTGATATACAATAAATCCCATGTAGGATGCATAGGCCAAAAATAATCTAATGGCTTCAATTCTAGCCACATGAGCAAAGATTTCATCATAATCTATGCCTTCTTCCTGCCTGTATCCTTGAGCCACCAATCTAGCTTTGTTTCTGACCACTACCCCTCTTTCATCCCTTTTATTTCTGAAAACCCCCTTTGTGCCAATGACTTTAGTTCCATATGGTAGGTCTACAAGAATCCAAACCTGTTGGAATTTGAACTACAATAGCTCTTCTTGCATGGCTTCAACCCAACTTTCATTTTCTAAAGCATCAGAAACTTTGAGAGGTTCCTTCTGAGAGAGAAAACATGCAAGAGACAATGTTGTTGATCTTTATGATTATTCCTTTGCTGTTTTTGAACAAAACTGATGAGTGCATGAGCTCCTAGCTATTGTTGTACTTGTCTCCTTGTTTGAACAGATGACTTGGGGATCACCAATAATTTGGTCTTTTGGATGAATATTGTGAATCGTAAGTGTAGGAACATGACATACATCAACTTCAGTTGGTAAGTGGTTGAAGTCAGTGATCACTCCTTCTCCATCATAGGAAGCTTAAGTAAAGATTCCATCATCAGGTACATCACAAATATCGGGTTCTAGAGTGACTGGGTCATCAAGATCATCTTGGGATGTGGGATCAAGCTTTTCAGGTTCACTGCCAGTATTAACAGAGTTAGTACTGGTAATGTTTGTTTCAGGTACTGCTCCCTTTTTGAATGAGTATCATCTGAAGCATTTTTGGGAGTAGCCTCTTTAGCTTGTGCTTCAAACTCCTTTTCCATCAATGGTATGGAAGGTTTCTTTGTTCCATCTGTATCTGCAAAATGATTAACAGTTGTAGGTATAACAATAAGGTCCTCAGGTGACTCTTCATCCTCATTTGTTGTATCTGCACTGTTAGAATTTTTTGTGGAATCTGCATTAGGGTTAGCTTGATTTTCCAAAGAGATGGGGATATAGTTCATGGAGTCAGTTAGATAATCAAGATCAAACATCCACCTATAACCAACTCCTTGCACATTAGGTTTTTCTTCAAGGAAATCAACATGAAGATTTTCCACTACCCTTTTTGTTACCAAGTTATATACTCTATAGGCTTTGCTATTGAGTGAGTATCCAACTAAGAAACCTTCATCAGACTTGCCAACAAACTTCCCAAGAGGACTAAGAATATCAAGAATAGTGACATGACACCCAAATGGTCTGATGTAGCTAATAATTGGTTTATGACCAAATAATAGCTCATATGGTGTTTTATTTTGAGGCTTAGTTACTCTGACCCTGTTAAAAACGTAGCAAGCAGTATTAACTGCTTCAGCCCAGAAAGGAGTAGGTAAGAGTGAATCTGCAAGCATAGTTATAGCAGCCTCAATGAGTGTCCTATTCATTCTTTCAACAACTCCATTTTGTTGTGGAGTTCTAGCATTGCTGTACTCTTGCTTTATGCATCTGTGTCCACAGAATTCAAGCATACTTTTGTTTTTGAACTCAGTTCCATTATCTGATCTGATAATTTTAACCTGATGACTAACTTGATTTTCAATTTGTCTAATGAAGGTTTGAATAATGCCAGGAGTTTCATCCTTAGAAGACAAGAAGAATAACCAACAAAACCTAGTACAATCATCAGTGATAGCAAGACAGTATTGAGCATATTTTATGCTTTTAACAGAAGTAGGCCCAAAGAGATCCATGTGGAGTGTATGCAGAGGTTCAGTAATGGATCTTTCTTGTTTGGCCTTACATGAGGCTCTATGTTGTTTTCCTTTATGGCAGGCCACACATGTATGGTCATCTTTGAAAACCTTGGAAGGTAGACCTCTCACAAGGTTTCCCTTCACAAGTTTGTTAAGATTTTTGAAATTAATATGACACCCAATCTTCTATGCCACAATTTAGATTCATCTAATGTGGCTTTTGCAAGCAAACAGGCAAAACCTTTTGCAGGCTTCGGTGTCTTCATATCAAAACTATACATATTGTGTTGTCTAGGAACTTTTAAGAGTATCTGACTTTCATCATGCATCTTAAAGTCAGAAGTCAACACAAAACATTCAGTTTCAGTAAAAAGAACCTTATGCTGCTTTTCACAAATTTGTGATATTGAGAAAAGATTGAATTGCCCAAGTTCTTTTACAAAAGACACATTGTTAAACTCTAAATTGCCAACAACAATTCTACCTTTACCAGTAATGTAGCCTTTGCTACCTCCAAAAGTAACAGAGCCTCCTTTGAATTCTTCAAAGTCTTCTAAGTGCTCATTATTGCCAGACATGTGCCTTGAGCATCAACTATCAAATTTACCTCTATTGCCCATGTTCTTGAGTGGATGATCATGCACATAAAGAGTAAGAGATTAGTTTCTATTAATGACCCATTCCTGAGTAGGCTTGGGTCCATTTTGTGGATCTACATACTTGTATGTCTTGTAAGAAGAAGATCCACTGATGCTGCTTTTGGACTTATAGGTAAGCTCATTTCTAAATGGATCCCATTTCTAATAATCTGAGTCCTTAGCAGGAGACCCCTTTTTCTCTTTGCACCATCGTAATTTGAACTAGTTGCTGCATTATTTACAATGGGTCTTCTCACAGGTGAATTTGGTTTTGCAAAATTGTTTCTTTGATTAAACCTGTTCACCTGTTGTATGGGTCTTCTCATAGGTGAGTGAGATTTAGTAAATGATTAATGTGATTTGTGTTGTTCACCTATGGTTTAACTGGTTGTTTTGGTCTATAATACCCAGAATTACCCATGGGTTGGACAGGATTAACCTTTTGCCCCACAGGTTTAACATAGTTCCTACCAGTATAAACCTTTTGCCCAACATAATTAACATTTGAATGACCTGAATTAACCCTTGAACTAGTAGAATTAACATGTATTCTACTAGCATTAAGTTGTACTTGTCTAGGAACAAATTTATTAGCATTTTTAATTCTGTTCACATTGTTCCATACAGGTTTGGCCATAACATTACCAGTATTAACCATTCTTTGTTTCTTTAATTATGCTTCTTTTGCCATTCTCTTTTCATGAAAATCACAATCTTTTATTAAATGGTGAATACTACCACAAACAAAGCATCTTTTCTAAGTGAAAACATAACCTCCTCATAACATTCTATCATTTTTCACATTCTTCTCTCTTTTAGGTGTTGTTGAGACAACATTGTCAAGATCTCCTAATGTTTTAATGATGACAAATAAACCTTCAAAACACATAAAATAACAAACATTAGCCAAGATTCCCCAACATTCATATCTGCTGCTGACGCGCCACCCACGCGTCAACGCGTGGGTGACGCGCCAGGGTTCTGTGAATGTCGGGATGAATTTTGAAAGTCGACTTTCCCCTTACCTGACAAATGTGGATCTTTCAATACAGGTATGAATATGTTATGTGCTTATTTGAGAACACTCGAAACGAGTTTTGGGATTAGAGAGATCCAACTTTTAAAAGCACCCACTTACGGAAAAATACCAACTCATGTTTTCTAACTCTCGCCTCTAGCCAAGGCTTTTCTAAACTTAGGGAGCTTATATATTTAACGTAACATCACGTGAAAGCATCCATATGCTCATATCCCGTGCTTACGTCTTCTCTAATCACATAACGGGTTTACTCCCTTATTGGTCAAACTAAGTCCAAGGTCTCTTTGCGTAAATGCATCCTTACCCGCATGGGTTATGCTTTATATCAAGGCAAACCACTTGACTTGTTTGTACCAAGGTGTTAGTTGAGTACGTCGAGTCGTGGAAAGTCACGAGATATGAAACTATGGATTCTCGACGTTATGTTACTTGGACTTATAAGTAACTTATGATTTTCTCAACTCATAATCTTATTTGTCTAAACCTTTTCTCCTTAATGACAATTAGATTATTTCTTAATCTCTTCTTAACCTTCTTAGTCACAAAAGACAAAGCCACAAAAATCTCCCACAATCCTTCCCAAAAATCCTTTTCCAACATCTTCTTACATATTCCCTTACACCTCTTACACACTCTTACACCCTTTGACTCACACACTCTCCCACACAAGATTCCCCACTCTATACATTCCCTATACACCTTTCTCATACACCAATACATACTCTTCCCTATACACACATATACACTCTTTTCTACACACACATCCTTTTACATACACACTTTCTCATACATACACTCTTTTCTACAAACACGTTTACATTCAAAATACACACACTTCACTCACATACCCCTCTTCACACACACAAGGCTCCCCATCCAATCACTCTTACACACTCCTTACATATACAACTCATTCTTACACACATCATATCCAACCAACTCATTCCCTTACACTCCCAATACTTTTCCATTCAAATTTACACATACTACTCACAACCATTTCACCTTCTACACATACTAGGCTCCCCATCACATCCAACTCTTACATATTCCCTTACACACATCTCTTTACTCTTACACAATCCAACTCATACTTTGCACACTCTTCATCTCAACCATTCATTCTCTTACAATACATCTCAACCATCCATTTCTCCTTCCTCCCCAAGAAATGGAATATTCCTTAGAATATACTTCTCTTAACCCAACCATGGCTCTTCTAACCCAACTATGGTTAGTTCTCCACACTTAACCTTGGTTAACTCTTAACCACACCAAGGATGGAATATTACCTTGGATATGCTTCTTCTATGCTAACTATGGTTAACTCTTAACCACACCAAGGATGAAACATTCCCTTGGATGCACCCTTTAACCTAATGATGCGTGGAATTGCACCCTCGCAAAAGGTTTTTCCTCTAAAGGGATCTTGAGAAGCTTGCAATCCCCACCAGGAAGTGTACCTATTCGTTGTAGTATAGTATAGTGACAAGTACCAGGGGATTGATCGTTCAACTCTAGGAATAGTGTTCACTAGGGTTAAAATTCTACTAAACTAGGTCTAGTGATGAGGGATGATTCTTTTTGTATTTTTATATTTTAAGAAAAGCAAGTAAAAATCTCAGGTTTTGAAGGAGTGGGCGGAATTAGTTGCTAATCAACTAACCCAATTAACTAAAGATGCAATCAAAATAAAATAAAATAAACTTAAACTAAATTCGTGGTGTAAACAATAATGAGAGAAAGTGTGTTTACTTAGATTTCATTACTCCCTAGATATCTTTTACCGGTTGATTAGCTTGTTGCAATTGCATGGATGGCGGGTTATATTCCTTAATACTAGTCATAGGGCCATGTACAATCTTCCCTAACTCTATAGGCTTCAACCTCAATCCTATGTCGAGCCGACTAAAAGCTCCTAACATGGTATCCCTTGAAGTTACCTATGCATTAAATATAACCAAAAATCGTAGTACACATCCGATAATGTTTCTTAAGACGTTCAAGCAAGTTACCAATTGGAAGTCTGCCAGTTTTCTTAAGCCTAACATCGAATTCATTCATCCATAACAATTATAAACAAACCATCAACCAATAATTAACATCTAGGTTTCATTACATCTAAGTAAACACAAAGAAAAAATAGCCTAGCATGTTAAAGAGAAGACAAATGTAAGATATAATCAAACAACACATAGACATATTGAATGATTTGATAAAGTACTTATCTTGAATTGAACATGGAAGAAAAAAAAGGTTGAAACCCTTCAAATAGCTGGAAAATTCGTCTAGGGTTTTATTCCCTCAAAGGTGCACACAATGAATGAAAACTAGAAAACTATATATATATTTTGTAATCTGACGGCGTCAAGAGTTAATTCAGACGCCGTCAACTAGCCGCCAAATTAAACACGTATTGCATAGATCCATTTCTGACGCCGTCACTCTATATGGGTTCTGGGCCATCACTCTTTATGATAACTCTTGATGTCCTTGGAATTTTTGTACATGACGCCGTCAGACCTTCTTCACAAAACATTCTGGCGCATCACGTGTATTTGATTTATCCACCCTTTTGTCAACTCATGATTCCGTGACTAATACCTTGTGACGCCGTCAAAGGCAATTTCCAGCATGCTTTTGAGACTTTGTCGTTTTCTGCCCTTTTTCGCTTTAAAAACGTCCAAAATGCTTCCTTTTGTAAAATTCCTCTCAAAAGTGCCTAAAATGACAAAAGGAACGATTTAGGGCAATATTTGATCAAATAATATCGAATTTGGCCTTAAATGACCCCCCAAAAGCAGTACACTTTTCGCTTCATCACCTAGCCATGGTTAATCTCTATACATTTCTTTCTAAACCTAACCATGGTTACTTCTTAACCTAACCCTCCTCACTCTTCCCTATAGAGGAATATACCATGGCATATTCTCTTCTCACTTGTGCGATGAGAGGAATACCATTTCTACTCCTACCAAATTACCCATTCTACTCTTCTACCCTTGGTATTTGGTTTCTCATAAACACTTCACAAAACATTTTCCAAATTGGCTATTTGAGTTGGTAGACCTTAGATTGGTTAATGTTAAGGTTTTGTCTGAAGTACAATTAAGGGTTTAGCAAGGTAAGGTATTTAAAAGGTCAAAACCCAAAGTGTTAGGAAAATGTTTACAGATGTCTGGCGCGGTGCCCACACGTTGACGCGTGGGTGACGCGCCGGCCTCGGTAAAATTTTCCCAAGTTTGGGTTTTGCCTATAAATACCATGCCTTGCCTCTTGTATTCCTCACCTTTGCCATTATTCTTTCTCTCTACATACTTTCTCTCTAATCCTCTAATTCTATCTCTTGTGTTCTTAGTAAAACAGACTAACATCTTTGGAAGAACACATTTCTTTGCAAGGGAAGAATCTCAAGAACTTAATCCACTCTTGTGATTGTGTTGAGGGTCTTCTTCTTATACCCTTTCAATTACAATCGAGTCTCTAGGTTAGGTTAGGGCTTGGTTGAACAAACACTTATTCATTCATTCAATTGTTTGTAAGGGAAGTCTTGTGTCTTGGTGACCACTCCTAGATCATTGGGGATCTAGTTGGGGTTTGATACTTACAGTGGGAAGTCTTGGTAGTGGTCTTGGTGACCCTTAGGTGAAGTCGAATCGCGAGATTCTTTTGGGTGGATTCCAAGGGCGGAATACCGTGTGATTAACTCCTTCTTTGTGAGCGTCGATATTGGTGAATATTGGTGGAGTGAATTGTAACGGTTTGTAGTCCACCGAAAGGATTACACTAATAGAGTAGTATAGTGTCATGGATTCGCAACTGGATGTACGGATGATATAATACCCCCATCCTGAACCAGTATATATCGTGGTATTCTTTACTTGCTTTACATACTTGTAGTTGTGATTATCTTTATGGTTGTTCTTTCTTAGACCACTTGGTTATCTTCGTGGCTTAAAATTTTTAAACGTTCTAAAATCCGAAGAAACCGTATTCACCCCCCCCCCCCCTACGGTTCTACAGGTTTCTCTGGTTTGTTTTCTTGTTTCCTAGGAGATTTTAAGTGAGACTCACAACTAGGTTCAACATCTTTTGGTTTTACTTCAGACACATCAGATTTGTTACTTTTAACTGATTCGGATTTTGACTCTTCACTAGGGACACTTTCTAGTTTTGATTCAGAATGCTCAGAAATGTTTTCAATGGACCCTGCACTGTCATTAGATTGACAAGTATAATATTCACTGATTTTATCATCTGAAACACTTGTTTCAAGAACCTGTGGTCCCCATTTTCAATAAACATATAAGGAGTCATCAATTTCAGGTCCTGGATTAGGAGAATAATCTCCACTAAAAGGTGGTGGAACTCCTTTGAAGTTGTCAGTTTTAACAAATTTATTATATATAGGTTTTTCTTCAAAATCTTCCTCTTTACAACCAAAAACAATGTTTTCCATTTCCTCTTCATAGCTTAAAACCACGCTGTTTGATTTTATTTCATAACCCAAACCTATTTTACTGTTTGAACTGATACTTGAATCAATTAGTCTAAACATATTTTTATTTGAGTTTTCCCATTTATCAACTATATTCTCTAGATATTCTTTATCTTTTAGTGCCTTCTCACCAATTCTTCTATATCTTTTTAGTTTTTCATCCTTTTCATAGATTTTGTTTGCCTGAAAAGTTAGTTTTTCATTTAAGCTTGCATGCTGTTTTTGAAGATTTTTAACTTGAGCCTCTAAGGTTTTAACAGCATTATCATAAGCAAGTATTTTAACATCCTATTCTTCTATATGCAATTGTTCATCATGAAGTGCTTTAATATGATTGTATGAATCAATGCATAGTTTAGAACATTGCGATACCTCAGAGTTGGAACTTACGGCCATAAGAGCATGGTTGTTTGGTTCCTCCTCTTCATTCTAATCTCCCCAGTCAACAACACCATCATCCATTGTCAGCAGACCAACTTGATTCTTTTCCTTCTTTTGCACGTCTTCAGAAGTCACTTTTACTGTGCATTCCCTAGCAAAGTGGCCAGTATGTTGCACTTGTAGCATTGAAGCTTAGATTTGTCAAATCCAACTGGTTTGTTTCCATTATACATGATGTTTCGACCAGTTTTCTTGAAAAATCTCTTCAACCTTAGTGCAATCATAGTCAACTGCCAGTTTATGTCCATCTCTTCAATGTCTACATCATTGATTTGATCAAGATCATCATGGACAAGTTCCATATCTTCTGATCTCTTTGCATAAAGAGAGTGGACAACTTCGTCAGCAAATCCAGCAGGGACATCTCTTTTTCTTGTGTTACTTGATGAGAATGCATAGCTACCAGTATTAAAACTACCAGTATTAACTTTGTTAATACTGGTCTTGCCTTGTCCAACAAAAGCAACATTAGTTGCACTTGAAGATGCCTTTGAACCTCCTTTAATGTCCTATTCAAAAACCCTAAGGTTGTTGTACAGATCATCAATTGACAAGGTATCAGCATCTTCTTTCAATCTCATGGACATGGCCACATTTAACCATTCAATTGGCAGAGATATGAGGAACTTGTGGTTTGCATCTTCAGTGGATATAGGTGAGTTATGAGCTTCCAACTGAGAGAGGAGATGTTGAAACTTTTCATAGACCTTTTCAAGACCTTTAGAACTTGTGATAGTAAATTCCTCAAATTGTTGTTTAAGAACTGCCTTCTACATCTTTTTGGAGTTAGCATTCCCTTCAAATCTTGTTCTAATGGCTTCCCAGATCTCCTTAGCATCATCCATTCCATGAAATCTTCTCAGGTGTTCCTTTGGAATGGCCATTAGAAGGATGGTTCTTGCTTTTCTTTCCTTCTCCACAGCATGAATCTCTGCAGTAGAGATTGGTGGAAGAACTCTGATAGTACCATCCTTGCCAACAGAGACTCTCTTCTTTGAGTTCCCATTCTTAATCACCTTCCATACATCATTGTCAATGTATTCCAAATAGTGCTCCATCTCCATTGCCCAGATATCATACTCCTCCTTCTTTAGCATTGGGAGTTTGATATTTGAGATAGCTGTTGGTGCATATATGATCTATTGCTTTGGTTTGTCACCTTCTAAACCAGCTTCTTCATGGTTTGACTCTTCTTCATCACTGTGGTTACTAGAAAACATATCATGTTGAGAACCAGACATGTTTAAGGATTTTGTGAGTGATTGAGTTGTTTGTTTGTGGATCTGTGTTTCGCCTTACTCAGAGTCCCTCTATAGGCTCTGATGCCACTTCTAGGTCCAAAATTTCTGAATCTAAGTAGCCTTTGTAAGACAATAAACACCTTGGATAAATCCAAACTATCTAGTTGAGAAACTCTTAAAGAATTTAAAATTGATGTTAACTGATACGCGGGATTGTGCCCTCGCAACAGGTTTTACCTCTCAAGGGATCTTGAGAAGCTTGCAATCCCCGCCAGGCAGTGTACCTGATCGTTGTAGTATAGTATAGTGACAAGTACCGGGAGATTTATCGTTCAACTCAGGAATAGTATTTGCTAGGATTAGAAAGCCTACTAAACTAGGTCTAGAGGTGAGGGACGATTCTTTTTGTATTTTTTATATTTTATGAAAGCAAGTAAATCTCGGGTTTTGAAGGAGTGGGCGGAATTAGTTGCTAGTCAACTAACCCAAATAACTAAAGATGCAATCAAAATAAAATAAAAATAAACGAAAATAAACTAATATAATTATGTGGTGGAAACAATAATGAGAAAAGATGTGTTTACTTAGATTTCATTACTCCCTAGATATCTTTTATCGGTTGATTAGCTTATTACAATTGCATGGATGACGGGTTATATTCCTTAATACTAGTCGTAGGGCCGTGTACAATATTCCTGTTGGATCGAAATACTCTGACCAAACTACTTTGTAGCTTGTAAGGTTTTAACAATCTTGAATGACTCAAAACAGTTAATATTGAAACAATGATATTACTTTGTAAAGTATGCGGAATCTACTAACACAAAGCTAAAAAGAACTTTGTTAATATTAAAACAACTCTTAAAACCTGCATCTCAAATTACAGGTTCACTAACAATCCCTAACTTTCTCTAAAATCGTTTTTGTAAAACTCTAAGACTCTTAGAAAACTTTGTATGACTTCGTCTAAAATTTATATGTCTAATACCATCATAAGGCTCCTTATATAGATAACCTTAAGTCGGTTTACAATATCTACTTGAACGAAAAGTAATTATCCCTAACTAATTCAAGAATATTCATACAATATTACATAGTAATCCTTTAATCAATATTGCACTTAAGTCCTTGTTCTTCGAAGTACTTTGAATAATCTTCAATATCTAGCAGTACTTTGACCTTGATTAGCATGTTGACTATTGAGCAGTACTTTGACATAGCTGTACTTAGAACTTCATATCCCAACAATCCTCCCCTAACTTGAACTCCACTTGCTTGATTTCAAGTTTCTTTGCTTTCTTTGATCTATAAAATCTTTATCATTCAGGAAAATTGTTTCTTTATCTCTTTTCAATCCTGTATGTCAAAGTGCTCTTGATCATCATCTTCTCAGCAACTCAGCATCATTTTGACAAAGTGTACATCAAATCTTTTTAAAGTTTCATACTGTTCTCATCACTTCCAGATGTGTTAACTTTTGTGAGAGGTGAATCATTTAACTTTTAATGGATTTTGATGTCTCTTTACCAAAGCCATTAACTCTGGAGTAGCCAATGTTTAGGTTAGAACAACCATGGTACATTGATAACCATATGAGTTTTAGCAAATCATTAGCTATCAACGGATTTGATTAGTCTTTACCAATAGCCGTTTGCTTTTGGACTAGTTAGTTCTTTGATCTCAACCATGGTGAACTAATTACCATAAATGGTTTTCCACAACCTTTACCACAAGCCATTTTCTTGTGGGCTAGTCAACTCTTCACTTTTACAAATATGGTGAGTTGAATACCATACAATTTTTAGTAAATTGTCAACTAAAAACGGATTTGATTATCACATCAGAGCCGTACCCTCATGATGAGTCAAACTCTTTCTTGTCTATTAAACATGGTGAGTTGATTACCATTTGTTGTGTAGTACAAGTACTAACACCATGTTTTTCTCTTCAAATCCTTTTATTTACTTCAACTTAAACATCAAAAACTTTTGTTTTTATTTTACAAAGGACTTATACTAGTTTTATGCAGCAAGCAGTACTTTGGTAAAGTACTGTTTGTCTTGCAGTACTTTAAGAAAAATACTTTTTATTCAAAACAAATCATACCAATACTTGTGCAATATTATTCTTCTGATTTAGTCCACCTGATGAATAGCTTAATCACCATAAAAGCTACTTCAGTTTCATCTTCAAGCTCTATTCCATGATCCAAGATCCTGATCATAAGTTCTCTTATCAGAGGATATCTTCTTTCAGCTAGCATGTGAATCATGGTACCATCTTCCATCTCAAGTGAATGAACTCCTGATGACTCAAAGAATCTCCATCTTGTTATCTCCCAGTTTTCTTGATCATTCCACAGAGTATCATTACTTGTTTCTTCTGTTTCCCAGATGGTTATTAAATCTCCAAGTAAGATTAATCCCACTCCTGTTGCTTTAATATTCTCATAGTATGTCTGCACTTGTAAATATAAGTTGTATAGATCTTCTCTGTCAATTATATGCAGAACATCTCATAGCATATTAAACACTATGAAGCTTTCATCTTCTCTGTTGAACATAAGATAGTTCCCTTCTTTTGATTCAACCACAGAGAATGAGATAATCTTTGATTTCTTTCTAGAGTCATCTGTTTTCTTATTCTCAAAATCAACCACTCTGAAATAATTCTTCAGTTCATCAATTGTATCTTCATGTATCATTTTAAGCTTCTTTGACAATTGATCATCTTGAACTGCTTTCTTCCTTTTTAACTTTCTTTTCTCAGCTTGTTCCTTCCTTATATCTTCTAACTTCTTTCCCTTATCAACATCCATGGGTAAAAAACTTTCTAACTCTTTCTGAATAGACTTTTGTACTTCATCCTGTAGAGCTTTTACTTCTGGATATCTTAACTTCTGTAAATTCTTGTATCTTCTTCTTTTCAAGAAACTAATCATCCAGTTTCTTTCTTGAGCAATAGTCATGGGCTTTCTTGTTACAGCAACTGGCTTCTTTATTTCTTCCAAGTACTCTGCATGATACACAGCTTGTTGTTGTCTAGCAATTTCTTCATTCTTTGCTACCTCTATTTCTCTCAGCTGTGCAAGAGTAAACTTCTTCTTTTTTTTCTTGATTTGCTTCTGCTTCATGATCCCTTTACCTTTGTCTTTAGGATCTAATTCTTCAGGTTCAGAAGAAGATTCAGAAACTTGTTGTGCAGGCTCTGAAATATGTATACCTCCTGAAGGTCTATCCAAATTGAGCATTATCTGAGCTATAGTCTCATCATCACTTGCTGTATACTCCTTGACTTCTTCTTGCTGTATAGGATTGGAAGGACCAGCTTCATCTTCAAAAGTCTTTGTAGAAGGTCCAGCTGTAGAAGTTCCAATTCCATCAATATCCATAGCATCAGTACCTTGTACATCAGTACCTTGCAGACCAGTACTTTCATCAACAGTACTTTGAACATCAGTACTTTGATTGTGAGTACTTTGAATATTTTGTTCTCCAGCTTCTTGCTCAACAGCTTCTTCTTGAACAATATTCTCATCCTCTTCAATCTTTTTCTCTGGTACAAAATTCAAAGGTTCTTCTAGATAATGCCAAAGATGAGCATCTTCTGAATATTGAACCCCAGCATCATCTTCATTCAAATTATCATCTTGATTCCTCCCCAATTTGAAAGATGATGACTTCTTGTGACTCTTCTTGGACTTAGAAGGTTTCTTTGCTGATATAGACTTTTTCTTTTGGGATTGTTTCTTTTCTTTCACATAAAGTCTAAAGTTCTTCACTAGTGGCCACACAAACCTCTTTAACCTTCTGAACTTGTTTCTCAACCTTTTAATCTCTGCAGTCTGATTATCCATTGCTTTCTTCATCCTCCGTAACTCTCTAGTTAAGGCATAATTATCCAAAGGACCCTCAATTCCCTCATCTCCTCCAGGTGTTTGAAACCCACCCGTGGAAGTATAATCATTGGGAGAAGGTACTGGAGTAGAATCTGAAGCAGTACCTTGCAGAGAAATACTTTGTGGAGAAGTACCTTCAGCAGAAATAGGTTATTCCCTAAAAACAGATACTGAGGGAGTTCTTTCACTTAAATCATCAGGCTGTGGTGAAGCAATAGATGGTGTAGGTGTATGTACTGATGCAGAATGCTCAGAATTATCAGCATGTTCAGAATTAGCAGAACCACTAGCATTAGCAACATCATCCCTAACAGCCTGTGCTACCTCTAACATAGAAGCATTAAGAGGTGTATTGTTACCCTAAAAATGAACTCCCTTGTGAGACATAAAGGTAAACACCTTTTGTGGCATCCTAACAGTAGGTACATAATCCTGAGGTTTTGGTATCCCATCAAGTGGGTTCTCTTAGATAAGTTGAACAAATCTAGGATACATCAGAAAAGGTGATCCAGCCTTAATATGTGCAATCATACCATCAAGGATCATGTAAGAAAAGTTGAATGGTTGATTGGTAACTAGGCCAACTAATGCAGAAGCTATGGCATGTCCAAATTGATCCCAAGCAGTACTTTTGGGACTTAAGCAATGAAGCAAAACATGAATAAGATATTTCCAATGAGGACTTACCATTGCTTTCTGAAAAGTAATCCCGTTCAAAGGACCTTCATACCCAATAACTCTCAATGCATCCCAAACTTCTTGTTTAGCAAACAAAACAGAGCCTCCCTCATCATCAAACAGCAAAACCTCCCTGATTGTTGCCTCAGTAACACAGATGGCTCTCCCAGCAATTGTAGCATGAATAACATCCTCTCCATCTTCTATCTCAGCCCTAGCCGTGGCCCAAAACGCTTGTATCCAAGGTCCAATAATCTCTGGGTTTACTAAGAGTGAGTAATTGATGGTGGTTCCGGTGAGAAAATCAATGATTCCATGAAAGTCAATGTTCTTCTGTGTTTTCTCAAGGTTTGCAATCATGTTATGTTTGGTGATGGTTGGTCGATGTGCCATTGTGATTATGATATGGGAAAAGAATGATAATCGTTGATGAACTTGGTGGATTTGATGAATGATAATCGTGAATGAATACGGGTGTATAAATATGAAAAAGATATGAGAAAAAAGGGATAATATACAAAGAATCACGGTGAATTAATTATTTTACTGTTTTTTTGGAAGTTATCTTCCCCATATCTTTCGAAAGTTTGTTACCCACATTTTTGACCGTTGGAACAGTATCCTGACACGTCAGCGTACCCTTCAAAACATCAAGCAGTACGTTCCATATAACATGGAGCAGTACTTTCAGTTGTAAAACAAAGCAGTACATTGGGCAAAGTACTTTCCTATCAAAATATCTCTAGTGTTGACTGTTTGACCAAAATATCTATTGAAAGTCAACCCAAGATAACTAATATCTTTCCAAATTAATTCCCAAAGCTACCAAGGCAAGTAGAATTGAATAAACTTCATTAATTACCCTTATTACTTTTCTTGCCTATAAAAGTAACTTTCCACCAACACATCTCTTTCATCAACACTTGTAATACTCTCACAAAAACCCTAGTTATCAACATGAGTCACTTCCCTTTGGTGTACATCTCTTCAGATTCAGATGGATCCACAGATTCAGAGATCATCTACTATTCTGACTCTGACTTTGATGATGATGCAGGATGGAGTGGCTACTTCCCTCCTGATGTATCAACCTCTACTATCACTTATGCAGCAAGCACTACCAATCCAAAACCCAAGAAAAAGGTGTCTGCCCCTGCTCCTGGTTCTTCTTTGGAAAATGAACTTCCACATGCCTTGACCCAAGCCCTTGAATCAGCCATAAAGAACATGAACTGGCCTGCTCCAAGAAAAGAGAGACCTCCCAAGCAAGTACTTGGCCTGGCTTGCCAAAGGAAACAAGCTTCTTTTGATGACAAAAGAAAGACTGCTCAAAAGGAAAAGCAAAGCTATCAGGGTAAAGGAAAAAGGCCAATGGAGTAGGGGTGTGTTGGGTAGGTTAGGTAGGTTTAGTGTAGGGTGTTTGTGGTAGTTCTCTGTGTGTCCTAGTTGTGTCTTTGTCATGGTTGTCTGTATCTTTTGGAAGAATGAATGTAACCCCTTGATAATAATGAATAAAAATCTTTTCTTTTGAATGATACATGTAGCCTCCCCTCAATTAATGACTAACTACTAATGCCTCCCCTCAAAAATAGCTTAATTATTAATCATACCAATACTCACAACTAAAAAGGTAAATCTTGAAACATCAAAGCCTTTTGTGAGTAGATCTGCTACATTATCATCAGTATGGACTTTAACAACATTGATAAGCCAATGCTCATAGCAATGTCTGATAAAATGATGTCTGATTTGAATGTGCTTTGTTTTGGAATGATAGACTGGATTCTTCACAATACAAATGGTACTCTCATTATCAATGTTGATAGGAGTATTCTTGAAGTTGAATCCATAATCCAAAAGCTGATTTTGCAACCAAAGTACTTGTGACAACTTGCAGCAGCTACATACACTGCTACTATGGAAGATGTTGCTACAATTGTTTGCTTTTTGCATTGCCATGAGACTAATCTACTTCCAAGATACTGACACCCTCCAGTTGTGGATCTTCTGTCATAGTTATCACCAGCATAATCACTATCTGAAAAGGCTTGTAGATGAAAAGGGGATTCCCTAGGATACCACAATCCTAGCTTAGGTGTTGCCTAAGGTACCTAAAGATCCTCTTGACAGCATTCAAATGTGATACCTTGGGTTGAACTTGATGTCTTGCACATAAACACACAGCAAAAGTAATTTCAGGCCTAGATGCAGTTAAGTACATTAGACATCCAATCATAGACCTGTATAATTTGACATCAACATCTTCTCCTTCTTCATCTTTTCCCAAAGGCTTGTTAGCATCAACAGGTGTAGATGCTGGCTTGACAGTTGTGAAGTTGGATCTCTTAAGAATGTCTACAACATACTTATCTTGACTTAAAAATATTCCACTGCTTGATTGTTGCACTTGAAGTCCCAAGAAGAATGTTAATTCTCCCATTGAACTCATCTGAAATTCTTTTTGCATAAGATCTTCAAATTCCTTCACCATAGATTGCGTAGTAGCACCAAAAATAATATCATCAACATAAAGTTGGACAAGCATGATATCCTTCTTATCTCTTTCGATAAACAAAGTCTTGTCAATAGCCCCTCTCCTGTAACCATGTTGCAATAGAAAATTTGAGAGTCTTTCATACCATGCTCTAGGAGCTTGATGAAGGCCGTACAGAGCCTTGATAACCTTGTGGACTTAGTTTGGATGTGCAGGATCTTCAAAACCAGGAGGTTGTTTAACATAAACTTCCTCTGTGATAGTGCCATATAGAAAAGCACTTTTAACATCCATCTGATATACATGAAATCCCATATAAGATGCAAAAGGCAAAAATAGCCTTATGGCATCAATCCTTGCCACAGGAGCAAATACTTCATCATAGTCTACTCCTTCTTCTTGTCTATATCCTTGAGCTACTAACTTTGCTTTATTCTTGATTACATTCCCTCTTTCATCTCTTTTAACTCTAAAGATCCATTTTGTTCCAATCAGTCTCTTACCATCAGGTAAATCACATAGTACCCATACTTCTTGAAGTTTAAACTGTAAGAGTTCTTCTTGCATAGCTTCAACCCAAATTTCCTTGGCTAATGCTTGTTTTTATTGTCTTAGGTTCTTCTAGAGACAGAAAGCAAGCAAATAAACACAATTTTTGATCCTTGTGATTCACGCTGTTCTGCTTGTAAATAAAGCTAAGTAAAGAAGTATGTTGTTGAGACATATTCTTAGCTTTAGTTCTTGTAAGTACTCCTGAATTAGAAGGTCCAATTATCTTACTGACAGGATGATCTTTGTGAATTCTTAGAGTAGGAGTTGGTGGTACTTCAAGATTATCTACCAAATTTGTAAGGTTAGGGTCTTCATTAGAATCTGAGAAAATGCCTTCTTGTTCCAATTCATCATCAGTATCTTCTAAGGCAGGCATGGTTGGATCATGTAAATCATCAGCATTCTTCCAATTTGAAGTATCTAAAACTTGAGAAGTACTTTCAAATGGATCAGCAGTACTTTGAGGTAAAGTACTGTCAGTGCCTTTAGCCTTCTTCTTTTCTACTTCATAAGCTCTCCTTTGATCATCTTCATAGGATTTGGCAATTCTTTCTTGAAGAAGCATCCTATTAAGTTCATCTTGGACAGCTTGGTCTTCATCAGATACTGTAGTCTTTGGTGGAACAGTACTTTGTGGATCAATAGTACCTTGAGGTACAACAATACTTTTCTTCTCATCATTGGGTGCTTCATCAGAATCATCTTCAGATCTTATGTTAACTCCATGAACAATGTATTGTAACTCTTCTTCATTAAGAACAACTTGATTTTCTTCCTTAACATGTACATAGTTCATAGATGAAGACATTAAATCAAGATCAAACATCCAATCAGGACCTTTACCTTTTTGAATTTCTTGTTCTTCTTGAAATTCAACATGAAGACATTCTTGAACCTTCTTGGTAGCCCTGTTGTACGCTCTGAATCCTTTGCTATTTGTACAATAACCCAATAAGTATCCTTCTTCTGATTTACCATCAAATTTTCCCAAATTATCAGCAATGTTTAACATAGTCAGGGGACATCTAAAAGGTTTCATAAACTTTATGTTTGGCTTCTTTCCCATGAGTAACTCATAAGGTGTCTTCATCTGAGGTTTTGTCACTAACACTCTATTTAGCACATAACAAGCAGCACTTACAGCTTCAGCCCAAAATGGAACAGGTAATTGGGAGTCTGCAAGCATTGTCCTTGCTGCTTCTATCAAATTTCTGTTCTTCTTTTCTGCAACTCCATTTTGCTGAGGAGTTCTAGCAATACTGAATTCTCTTTTAATCCCTTTCTTAGCACAAAAGTCATCCATAAGCTGATTCTTGAATTCAGTCCCATTATCACATCTAATGCCTCTAACCTTGAGTCTCAACTGATTTTCAAGTGCTATTATAAGATCATGAATAGCATCAAAAGTTTCATCTTTGAATCCTAAGAAAAAGACCCAGCTAAATCTGCTACAATCATCTGTTATAACCAAACAGTACTTCTTCTTGTTTAAGCTAACAACTGAAACAGGTCCAAACAGATCCATATGCAGCAACTCCAAAGGCTCCCTAATTGTTCTTTCTTCAATCTGCTTACATGAAGCCTTGTGTTGTTTACCCTTCTTGCAAGCCAAACATGAATGATCAAGTTTGAATGTTTTAGAAGGTAAACCTCTAACTAAATTTCCTTTGACCAGCTTGTTGATGTTTTTGAAATTTACATGCCCTAGTCTTCTGTGCCATTGATGTGCTTCCTCCATTGTTGCCCTTGCAATCAAGCATGTTGCTCTTTCAGTAGAATTGATGTTCTTCAAGTCTATGCTATACACATAATTGGTTCTTGGTGCTCTCAGCATCACCAAGTTTTCATTTTCTAATCTAAACTCAGGGGAGAGAATAAGACATTTTGTATCAAGAAACAACACAGGGTACTTCTTGTCACAGATCTGAGAGACTGACAAAAGGTTGAACTTAAGCTCCTTCAATAGATCCTGCCTTAATGGTTCCTTTGCCAGTTTTTCTCCCTCCATCAGGATCATTTCCAAATGCAACTCTTCCTCCAAAATAAGCCTTAAAATCTGACAAGAGCTCCTTTTCTACTGTCATACTTCCAGAGCAACCACTATCCACAATAAGATGATCTTTAAGCTCCTCTGTTGGGTTGCCATACATAAAAATGAAAAGGGTTAGTTTCTTTTAGGAACCCAAGCCATTACTGACTTGTGTTCCCCTTGTGGAGTAACATACTCAAATTCTTTGAGTATGTAATCACCACTGTTTTTGAAAATACTATCAAGAACTACTATTTTTTATTCCAAAACTTATGTTGAATTGTTATCAACACTCCCTTTTTCACCCTTATTTTCTGAAAGTACTTTGTCACCCTCAGCAGTACTTTCTTTCTTAACCCACTTAGTTGTAACTTTTGGTGTTAGGTTCTGTGTTCTAGCAGCTTTTCTTGGGTTGTAAGACCTTCTAGGTTTGTAAGAATTGAATCTCCTAGGTCTTACACTTGAGTCTCTGCTAACAGTACCTTGATTGGGAAACTTCCTAACAATACGTTGAGGAAGTACTGCTTGACCAGTGCTTTGAGAAGGTACTGTGGGTTTGGAGAATGGTCTTTTCTGATAAGGGTACCTATAGTCTTTTGAGAAATTACTATGGTTAACCCTATTCCAAGTTGGCTTATTCTCCCTTGGTTTATTCTCTTTGTGCTTATGGTTTATAGATGTGGTCTTTGGGTATTTGCTCAAGTATTCTGAGTGATAATCACAGTCCTTAATCAAATGATGAGGACCATAACATATAAAGCATAACTTTGGACCCATCATCCCAAATCCATTCCCAAAAGGTTTTCTATGATAAGCAGTATTTTGAAAAGACTTTCTTATAGGTACTGCTGAATGATCAGCAGTACTCTGAGAAGTTTTTGGAAGTACTGCTTGTTTTGAAAAATCTTTTTCACATTCAGAAACCTTATTATCATCCCTAGGTGTTTCAACAGATTCTTCTAAAGGCCCAGGATTAGATTGACCTTTAAGCTTTTTCCTAAACTCTAGGTTATCTACTCCATAACAAGAAATATCTGTCCTAGGTGGTTGAAAACTACCTGGGGGTGGAGGAACTTCATTATAACCTTTGTTTTTCTTAAACTCAGGGGGTGTTGAACAAGGTGATTCCTCATCACCAGATGTGTTTCCTTCTAAACTTATGAATTCTTCATCACTAGTTGAGGTTTCCTGAGAAAGATTTAATTCTTGGTTTCTAGATGAAAGTACTTCTGAATTATTATCATAACCTAGGCCAGTTTTAATGTTTGCTGTTCTTTGTTTTTCAACAAAACTAACATGTGACAGACATGATTCTTTCCAAACAGCAAGTTTTTCTAGCAACTTATC
The DNA here is from genome assembly GCA_030686995.1 of Artemisia argyi. Classification (NCBI taxonomy): domain Eukaryota; kingdom Viridiplantae; phylum Streptophyta; class Magnoliopsida; order Asterales; family Asteraceae; genus Artemisia; species Artemisia argyi. The sequence goes on along the minus strand of CM060680.1, from coordinate 153,618,078 downwards.
TCTTTCTTTAGTGACCTTTTCTAATTCAGAAACTTTACATCCTAACTTTCACTCACTAAACTTTAATTGATAATCTTGTTGTTCATATTTTTCAGCCCAAGATACTTCATTATTCTCAAGAGTGATTATCTTAGCTTCCATGGTTTCTAAAGTCAATTGGTAACCAGCTATCTCAGACCTATCCCTTCTATAGTTATCTCTTTCTGTTTCATATTCTTTACGCATCTTTTGATAAGAGTTACTACATTTGGAACATACCTCAGAGATAGTGGATGAACTTGGTGAAGTATCCATCATAGCAAGCTGAACAGGTTCTTCTTCACATTCCATGCTCCAATCAAAGCTTCCTAGACCATCTCTTGACTCCAAAGCTTCATATCCTGGTTCCTCATCAAAAGTTGTGCTCCAATCAACCTCTTCCAGTGCAACCATAGAATAGGTTACTGATTCATCATCAAATTCTTTACTCCAATCAACTTCTGACAGGTCTTCTTGAGCAACCAAGGCTTGTGACTTTGGCTCAGCAATAGGGACTTCTTTTCTTTCAACCTTGGGTTTAGGTTGTTCAATCATCTTTTTTGCTTGATACTTTGCAAACTTGCATTCTCTTGCTAAGTGACCAGTCCTTTGACAGTTAAAGCATTCAATCTTGGACTTGTCAAATGCTATACCTTGCTTAGCCTTGAAATCAATACCTCTTCCTTTCTTGTTCATAAACTTCTTGATCCTTGCAGCAATCATGGCAACCTGCCATCTTATGTCAATTTCTTCCATAACATCATCATCAATTTGCAAAAGATGTTCTTGATAAGTAATAGGTAGAGTAGCTTGTTGAGCAAAGAATGAACACAGAACATCATCTGAATTGGGGGTATGTGATGAAGTGGTAGTGATCAAAGTTGTACATGGATTCTGTGTTTCTACAACAGTACTTTGGACAGGATGAGCAGTACTTTTAGTGGAAGTACTGCTTCTGTTTTCAGAAGAGACAAAAGCAATGTTGTGAGAACATGAACCTTTATTACCCTTCATCTCATGCTCATACACCTTTAGATTATTGTAAAGATCATCAAAGTCCATAGTGTCCAAACCAGGTTGTCCTCATATCATGGTAGCAACCACATGCCATGCAGAAGGCAAACTCCTCAAGAACTTCAAATTAGCATCTTCAACTGTTGCTTCAGCTCCATATAACTCTAGCATGCTGAGTAGATTTTGATATCTATCATAAGCAGAGTCAAGACTTTCTTTTTCTCCAACAGTGAAGGTTTCAAACTGCTGCTTCAACAGGTTCCTATGCAACTTCTTGGAAGCATCATTACCTCTAAATCTTGTTTTAATAGCAGCCCATAGTTGTTTTGCATCCTTGGCATCATGAAACTTCAATAAGTGACCATCAGGAATAGCAGAGAGGAGTATGTTGAGAGCCTTGTCTTGATTTCTTTTGGTAGGAGCTGTCAAGGTTGGCTTAGGTGGTGTTGGTTGTCCTGGGAGCTCTACTGGTTCATCAATTACCATATTGCCATTGACAATCACATCATAGTGCATGGTCTGTGATGGCAATGTACTGCGTCATCTTCAGGGCCCATAAATCATATTCTCCCTTCTTGATAATAGGAATTCTGACAGCAGTGATGGATGGAGCAGGTGCAGCATCCGTCGACATCTTTATGGGTTTGTAGTAGAATCGGTTTTAATAGGTGTTCTTCTTAATCAGAGTTTCCAACAAAAGCTCTGATACCACTTGTTGGATCGATATACTCTGACCAAACTACTTTGTAGCTTGTAAGGTTTTAACAATCTTGAATGACTCAAAACAGTTAATATGGAAACAATGATATTACTTTGTAAAGTATGCGGAATCTACTAACACAAAGCTAAGAAGAACTTTGTTAATATTAAAACAAGTCTTAAAACCTGCCTCTCTAATTACAGGTTCACTAACAATCCCTAACTTTCTCTAAAATCGTTTTTGTAAAACTCTAAGACTCTTAGAAAACTTTGTATGACTTCGTCTAAAACTTATATGTCTAATACCATCATAAGGCTCCTTATATAGATAACCTTAAGTCAGTTTACAATATCTACTTGAACGACAAGTAATTATCCCTAACTAATTCTAGAATATTCATACAATATTACATAGTAATCCTTTAATCAATATTGCACTTAAGTCCTTGTTCTTCAAAGTACTTTGAATAATCTTCAATATCTAGCAGTACTTTGATCTTGATCAGCATGTTGACTATTGAGCACTACTTTGACATAGCAGTACTTAGAACTTCATATCCCAACAATTCCCAAACTCTATAAGCTCCTACTTCACTCCTATGTCGAGCCGACTAAAAGCTCCTAACATGGGATCACTAGAATTCACTAATGCATTAAATACAACCAAAAATCGTAGCACGCCTCCGATCATGTTTCTTAAGACGTTCAAGCAAGTTACCAATAGAAGTCTGCCAATTTTCTTAAGCCTAACATCGAATACAATCATCCAAAACAATTATAAGCAAACCATCAACCAATAATCAACATCTAGGTTTCACTACATCTAAGCAAACACAATCAAAACCTAGCCTAGCATGTTAAAAGAAAGACAAGCATAAGATAGAATAACACAACACATAGACATATCGTATGATTATTGGAAAACTTATCTTCAATTAAGCATGGATAGAACAAGGGTTGAAACCCTTATTTTTACAGAAAATTCGTCTAGGGTTTAAGCTCTCCAAAGTTCTCCTAATGTTCCACACCTTTACAATGAAAAATTGGAAAAATATATAGAGAGAATACATCCTGACGGCGTCACGTTGTAGCTTCTGACGCCATCAATTCGCCGCCATATTAATGGTCGTATTGCCTAGATCCAGTCTTGACGCCGTCATGTAGAAATTGAGCTTTGGGCCGTCACTTGCAAAATGACCCTGACGGCCTTGGTGACGCCGTCGGGTCAATTACACTAAAAATGTTCTGGGCCGTCACGTGTATTTTCCACTTCTACCTCTTTTGCCAAGCTTGACGCCGTCATGTGGGAAGTCTTGACGTCGTCAGGTACTATTCACAGCAAGGATTTTGAGACTTTGCCGTTTTCTTCACTAAATTGCTCCAAAAACGTAAAAAATGCTTCATTTTCCAGATTTCTCCTTAAAAGTACCTAAAATGATAAAAGGAAGGATTTAGGGCAGTAATTGATCAAATAATCACGAATTCGGGCTCAAATGAACCCTTAAAAGCGGTACACTTTTCGCCTTATAAAATACCCTTACACTTGAGATTTGCTTATCCTCAAGCAAATGCGCTTTTATTCTAATCAAAATACAAGTCAGGGGTCATTTAAGACTAATATAAAAGTAATTACAACAAATAATCGTTCCACTAAAAACCAAAAACAAGCACGGAGGTCATACACTAGCACCTCACAAATAGTGTTTAGATACTCACATCTCTCGGGTGTAATAATATATATATCACAATATGGAAATGGAAAACATCTCTCACTACCTGTCATAGCAAATAGATTACCATAGGCTTGGGAAAGGATCAAACCTCCACCACTTGGCGTAAGCACCTAGGATAAACTATCAAAGAGGTCTTTTAAAGGGTTATAACGTGAGGTGTAGGGATATGATAAACACGGTTTTGTTGGATAAAGGCAATATTTACTGGTGGCGAGTTAATCATCTTGGTTAATTACATGTACAATATGGCGTTCCTAAGCCAAGACTCAACTCGACTTAAGCTAATCAAATACTAATAAAAACATAAAATAAACATAGAATGAAACGGGATGGTAGTCCGTATGTTTTTTCTCTTTTTCTTTTTCTATTTTTTTTCTTTTTTTTTTCATACACTCTTGCCCTACCATCCAAAATAATACATCATAGGGAATTTGCATTCCCCTTACACTTGAATTTTTTACATACTTTACAATAAACTACTCTAATGACTCGAATCAAGATAATCAAAATACTTGGAGTACTTTCTAAATACTAACGCACATATGGGGGTAATAATTGACGTTCTTCCCCATTACTCCATAACACAAGTACTTTACCCATGAGTCCCAATCGTCCCAAAACAATATGTACAAGATATGACTCGACTTAGCAACCATGTAATCAATTAGATAATTAACTAAGGGTTTAAAACATGTAACAATAATGCACTAAAGATGAGTGCATACACGGAAGGCTAAGGCAATTTGGTTGCAAATTTGGGTGGATTGTAAACAAATTATTCCTTTAAGTAAGATGCTTAAAGTTAGAAACGAAAAGATAGGCTCAGAGGGTATACTAGGGGTTTCGTGTACTAAAAATGAGTACAACGCTAAGGTGTGGGAAACATTAATTGACTTCGCTAGTCAAGTAATATGACTTAAATGGTCAAGTAATTATGATACGGGTATAAACACAAGGGTGGTCCTAATGCCTCTTATCATGTAGTAAATCCTAACTACACGAATGTAGTCTCACTAGCAGTCTCGGGATGCATCACTAATGCAAGTTCTAGAATCTAAATACTACCGGTACACTCGTAAGCACTAATAATGAATGCTTTTCTGATTGGCACGAAACAGTCAACTAAAGTCAACCACGGATGTGGTCAATATAGTCAAACAGCTTAGAGTCAACCTCCATGGAAGTATAGGGGTTTCCCCAGGTCGTTATGTCCCGACGAGGTGTGAATTGTTATCAAACGGTTTTGTGATCGGGTGAATATGGACAGAAATGGGTTTGTGATTGATTAAACTAAGGAATTTACAAGGAAATAGCTTAAATAAGCTATATTAACAAATACGTGAATTTAGAAAAGCCAGAAATGTTTAAAACTTAAAACGCGTACGTTCAATTTAAATTTATGTGAACGTACAAAATAAAAAGTGAAATCTGAAATCTGAAAACCCACAGGGGGTGAAAATGACTTGTTTTACAAACCTAAGGATGAAATAAAAATTTTAGAAAAAGAAAACTAATTTTTACACTAATTACTTATTTATTATTAATTAAATACTAATTAATACTAATTATTAATATTTAAATAACTTAAATAGAATATAATATTAATTTAATACTAGAAAAATGAAAATTAAATTTCTAAAATTATAAAATAACTAAAAACTAATTTTAAAACTAAAAATATTTATTTTTGTCTTTTTGTGATTTTTACAGGAATCCTAAAAAATTATAAAAAGTTTGTTTTACATGTTTTTACACTATTTTATTAATTATTATTCTAATTATTAATTAATTACTAATTAAACTATTTAAATTGTAAAAACTAAAATATGAACAGTAGAAATTCTAGAAAAAATCCTAAAATTATATTATATTATATAAAAGCTAGGAAAAATATAAAAACTAGGGTTTGCCTTATGAAAACTGATTTTTCTATTTAATACTTAAATATTAATTAATTATTAATAAAACTAATATTAAATCTAATTAATAATAAATGACAAAATAAAAATCTGAGAAAATTACTAAAATTACTTTAATATAAAAGGAATTTAAGAAAAATATAAAAATGCTAAGTACTTAAGAAAAATCTAAAAAGGAAAATTAAAAAGCTAAATTACATTAAATAGAAACTATCACTTACTTTAAAACTTGAATTTTTTGGATTTTCTTTTACAAAACTCTTAAAATACTTAAAACATGAAACTTTTACAAAAACAACTTTTTTGGAACTGAAAGATAAGCATTGTGGATGCTTATTTGCACCACAGTTTGACTTTAGTTGACCAAACAAGGAAATAAGCTCAAATTGGCTTATGTAGGGTCCACAAAGGGTGATTCTGGTTCAAATGAGTTTTTTGGACATGTTTAAGCAAAAATATAACCAATAAGCTCACAGGTTAAGCCCATGAACCACAATAAGCATTTCACTTTCTTATTTGAACACAGAAAAATGGGACAAGGTTCATGGGTGAATTCAAGTGGGTCCCAGGGAGATTAAGCTCAAATGATTTGCTGGAATGTTGAGACAACCAGGGGGTTGAAAGAAACCACTTGGGGTCTGTGGGACCCACTGTGGTGGCCAGAAAGGACCACCAAAGGTGGTGGTTGTGGGACAGAACTGCTGCAGCAGGGGGTTTCCTTCCCCTGCAGGCTCTGTTGTAAAAATCGGTCCAGGCGGCCGATTAATCCCCGCATAATCGCTGATCGCTCACTAAGCGCCTTGATTTATCATAATCGGCCTATTTAATCGCTTTGGTCAAAGATCGCTTAAAAATCGGTCAACAAACAGATTAATCAGACAAAATCGGTCTAATCGGACAAAATCACTCAAAAATCTATCAACAAAATTGCTTAAAAATCAATCAAAATCACTTAAAATCAATTAACAAGCCGATTAATCGGACATAATCAGTCAAAGATCGCTTAAAAATGGTCAACAAATTGATTAATATCTATATTTGACTTTGAACTTTGAATAATTATGTATTATGTTTATATTTGAACACTTGAAATATTTGAATTTTGATGCATTATACTTATCTCCTACATATAATATCTAAAATTACAATTTTGTGCATAAAAATTACAATCCGATTAATCACTGATTAATCCCCGCCTAACCGATTAATCACTAGGCCCTACCCGACCGGCTCACTAGCGGCCTAGCGATTTTTACAACCTTGCCTGCAGGTGTGTTTGATCCAATGTGGGGCCCACTAGAAAAATCACAAAAATCAGATGACTATGGGATTACAAAGTTGAGCTGGGGGCTATGATTCCTAAAAAGCTCAAAGCATAAAACCTAACACAAAATTCAAAACAAATCCTACAAGTTTATGAATTTCCTGAAAAATGTAAATTTGACTTTTTAGATAAACATGGAAAGTTGACTTTCTTGAGGTTCCAATGGCTTCTACTGATTTAGAATGTTGTATTATGCCTAGATGTATTGAAATTACACAACCTAAACTAGCTATGGAATGATTTGCATGCTTGTGGATTCCAACAGATTGACAGTTAACTCATAGGTGAGGCTCAAGAGTGATTTTGACTTTTTGTTAAGTGACCTCTGGTTTTTATGTCATGGATGAACTAAATGAACATAATATAACCTGTTTTGACCAATGATTACCACTATAACACACTACAATGCCCTGAGTTCTCTTGACCCAAACACTCCTGTAGGAAACTAGATTTTTGAATTTTTAAGCTAATAACACACTGAGACCATGAAATTGATTTACAAGGACCGAATATGACACAAAAAGCTATTTTAAACACAAAAATATCACTCTCAACAACAAATACCATTAATCATCATTGAGCAATTTTTTAACTGTTAAAAGCAAACAGTGAGCAACCATGTATATTAATAAACAAGCTGGGTAAATTAAGCATTGACTGAGCTAAACTACACCAAAGGGACACAGAGAAACAAAGATAAGCATTATATAAGCCCTTGTACAGTGAATTACCAAAATGTGAGAAAATGACTTACAATTTGGTCCATGTTGAGAAATGAGATACCAGGGACTAAAATCACAACCCTAAGACTACCATTGGAGTTCTAAACCCCTAGCAATCCAAAGTATACCCTGCTTCAAGCCTTCTTCTCCATTTTTCTTTATTTTTGAATTTCCATTGATTTTTCAACTAATTCTTTTTATTTTTGAGTTTTTCTCACTATGCCTAGTTCAAATGTATCTTAAACTCTTAAAAGCTTAGGAATAACTAATCTGAGATGAAAGGGACAGTAAACAACAACTCTAACACTATTTTAAGTCAAAATGGAATTTCAATGAAAATATGCTAAAAAGAAGAATTCAACTGAAAACACTTAAAATTTATATTAAAAAGTGATTAGAATACACTGCAAATACTGAATACAAACTACTTGAGCTGAATTTTATAACTAGAAAGGAAAATTACATGAAAATGATTTAGCTAAAACTACACTAAAACTACTTAAGCTAACTACTCCCTTTCTTCTGCTTCTTTCTTTGACTTATATGGTTCCTGGAATGATTCTCTTTCTTTCCCACATCCATCTCAGCCGTAGGATGGCTTCAAGTCAATCCCATCCTTCAAAAGTGGTTTGGCGGGAAAAAATGGACAAAAGTAGTCAGGGGTTTCTTGGAGGGTTTTGTGGTTAATAATTGTGGTTTGGAGGGGGAACATGGGATGGGTTTGCTGAGGTAGAGGAGAGGGCATGGCAGGTTGTAGCAGAGCAAGTGGAGGGGGAAGGAGATGGTCAAGGTATTTGACCTGGGGTAGGAGTAAAACGGGGTGAGGGAGTGTTTTATTATTTGTGTGGTGGATTGGGTTTGGTTGTTGGGCCAGGGTAAAAAGGGATTGGGCTAGGGAAGTGGTATTGATCAGGGATTTAGTGGATTGTTTGTTTATTTAGGATTAAGGCCATTTGGTTGTAGATAATAAAAACGCAAGGACCATATTTGTATTTTCTGAAACATGAGGGGCTGAATTTGCCCACCTTCCAAATTATAATCCCAAGGGTCATTTTTGCCACACTTTAATGATACAAGGACCTTTGAATTTTATTTTCCAAAATTTAAACACCCAGGGACTAAATCTGCCAAAATTCAAACTTGAGGGACCAAACGTGTAATTTTCCTCAAACTTTCCACCCAAGTACCATTCTTGCCAAAATAAGTAACCAAGGGACCACAAGTGATAATTTCCAAAATTTGAAATCCTAGGGACCATTTCTGTCATTTTTGAGACTCTAGGGACTAAACTTGTAAATTTCTAAAACTTTCGAGATTTTTCACCAAAGGACTAAATATGACAACTTATGATTTTAAAAGGACCTTTGGTGATAATTTTCCATATTTTGAATGACCAGGGACTAGTTTTGACATTTTATGAAAGTTGGGAGACTGAAACTGCCAATTTTGCAAACTTTGTACGTTTTCATCTGTTTTTACTCTTTTTGCATCTAAAACATATAAAACACAATTTTGGAATATTTTCAGTATTTTGATGCATATTTGAGTGTTTTTGTATGTTTTGCAGTTCAGATTTGACCAAAAATGATGAGTGTTTGAGCACTCATCAATCCCGCACACTAAACTATTGCTAGTCCCTAGCAATAAACTGTTTTGAAAACTTAATGGATTTTAATCTCTTTACCAAAAGCCATCACTTCTGGAGTAGCCAAGTGTATCAGTTCAAGTAAGAACTATGGTCTACTTGATAACCATGTGATTTTGAGCAAACCACCAGCTGTCAACGGATTTGATTTGTCTTTACCAAAAGCCATTTGCTTCAGGACTAGCCAACTCTTGATCGACATAGTCAACATCTTGGTGAGCTGATTACCAATTATGGTTTTTCCACTGCCTTTACCACAAGCCATAATCTTGTGGGCTAGCCAACTCTTTCACTTTTTAGGATATGGCGAGTTGAGATACCATACAATTTTGGGCAAATTGCAAGCCGTCAACGGATTTGAGATATCTTTACCAAGAGCCGTTTGCTCCTGGATTAGCCAGTCCTTTTGTCGTTTAGACATGGCGGACTGATAACCACAAAAATTTTGAAATAAAGTGAAATTTTTTTGAAATTTTTGAAATTTTTGCCAAAACGGGGGTACTAGAAGGTAAAATGTGATAAAATTCGCTAGAATACCCCCCCCCCCCACACACACACACACACTTAGAATGAATATTGTCCTCAATATTCAAAGTCCCGACTATTATGCCGACATTTTGAACGTAAAAGGGCAATATTACAAGCTAAATGTGGAAACACCATTTTCTTTCACTTTATTGGTAACCACAGCAGGGGTAACTCCCTCACACTTAGGGTGAAAACCCTAAGTACATGCTACTGTTTTTGTTTACCGAGTCGCTAGCTTGACTCGACCCCGAATTCATTGGTTCTTGGGGAAGCATGATGTGGAAGAAACAATCTCCATCGGACTTTCATTCAAGATGTTTGGACAAACATATGAAGCACGTGAAAGTTCCACACCGATGAGATATACAGACCTAGGCTTAAAATAGTATAAACTATAAGCGGTGATACCGGGGTCAAAGATAATGTCTTCATTCCTGAAGGAGTGAAGAACAGGAGAAGTCACCCAATAGATGAAGAATGGAAGAAAGATCTTGATGACAATCAAGATTGACTCATCATCATCAGTAAGAGAATCCATAATTGGTGTATCATGAATCTCATCATTTAAGCTCGTATGATCTAGACATATTATGGGTGGGAGGGTTGGGATTTTGATATCAATCAAATTCTCAAGGTTGAGAATATTTCCCTTCGGAAAACAAAGATCAACTTTGTCTAGATCAAAGTAAAAGTTATCATACTCCGGTGGAGATATGATATGAGTGAGTTCACGGGAGAACTCCTCAAAGGTGAATGAATCATACTTGGGGAGAGAAATTTGAGAATGAGAAGTGGTACTGCCACTAATCTTCTCTCCCATATGATCAAAAGTAAAGGCTTCAAACTCCGGAATAGAATCATTAGAGAAAATGTCACTATCCTTAATCGGGATAGGAGATGAAATAGGTTTCATATTGAAAGCCTCGATTTTAGAAATGAGTAGATCGACATTCAATAATGTTGCACGAAGTGCTTCATCCTTGATTTCAGTGTCAATCTCATCATTCTCTTCTTCTAAGCTAACTAGCTTAGAAGGCAATTCTTCCATAAAAACGATGTCTCCACAAGATAACGAATAGTCATCAGTAGAATCGGAGAACATCTCAGCATGATTAGTTGGGAAGATAAGAGTAGGAGGGATATCACATAAATGATCACGAATTCCCTGTGACTCTCTTGGGGTTGAGACAAGGTTCTCAACACTAGACTTTATGAATTCATTCGATTCCTTTTCGGGAACAGTGTCAAGATGCTCGTCCCCCATGCTCAGAGAGTGAGTGGGAACCTCGAGTGTGATAACAGTGGGTTGAGATGGAATCTCAACTGATGGAGTCTCATCTGATGAATCTTTATAAAATTGAAGAATATCAAGTGTATCTTCATCATCACTATCATCAGGAATGAAACAGAATCGAGAGCTAGATCTGGCTGCTTTTTCTTTTGCAATTGATTCCCTAATAGATCTTTCATAAGCATCTTGGGAATTTATTTTAGCAGCCTGTTCTTCAGCTAACAATTCTTCCACCAATTTTTGGTTTGGATTATCTGGGGTATGTACGATTCCTTTCAAATCTTTCACTAAATCCAAAAGGTCAAGGAGAAGACTTTGAGGAATTAGCTGAGGTGGAGGTTCGTCATAATACGATGTGTCAAAATTGTTACAAGGAAATGGATTCCTTGTTTGACAATCGGAGCTGAAGTGTGGACCTCCACAGTAATCACAACAATAAAACTGATGTGGCTGTGGGTTGTATGTGCTAGAGTCATAATCATTATCAGGAAACTGCTCATAGACAAGCGTGTTTCCCGATTGACAATCAGAACTGTAGTGTGAACCACCACAGTACTCACAACAGTAAAACTGCTGAGTCTCATGGTGTGGTAGCTGATGGAATAAATCAGTCGTGTCATGGTAGGAATAGGGATCTTGGTTATAGACAGACCCGTTTCCTGACTCTACCATGCCACAACTGGGGCAATTACCACCATTATGAGGATTACCACACCATTGACAAATCAGAAGGTGTGGATGAGACATAGAATGAATCAAAAGTTCATAAAGGGTAAGGAATGAAGAATAAAAGATGTGAGAGGGTAAAGGTAAATATTTTTGGGTTTTTGGATAAACATTTTGTACAAATAAGAAAAAAATGTTTTTGTGTTTTTGTGTTCGTTGAAAACTGAGTTTAAAATGTTTTCCTGAACTGTTTTGTTTTTATATGATGAGAAAATATGAGCAAGGATGGTAAATATACAAAGGATTGAATTCCAAAAGCACTAATCAGCAAACCGTTTTAGAAAAACGCGCACAACCTCCCCGGCAGCGGCGCCAAAATTTGATTGGCACAAAACAGTCAACTAAAGTCAACAACGAATGTGGTCAATATAGTCAATCTCCGTGGAAGTATAGGGGTTTCCCCGGGTCGTTATGTCCCGACGAGGTGTGAATTGTTATCAAACGGGTTTGTGATCGGGTGAATATGGACAGAAAGGGGTTTGTGATTGATTAAACTAAGGAATCTACAAGGAAATAGCTTAAATAAGCTATATTAACAAATACGTGAATTTAGAAAAACCAGAAACGTTTAAAACTTAAAACGCGTACGTTCAATTTAAATTTACGTGAACGTACAAAATAAAAAGTGAAATCTGAAATCTGAAAACCCACAGGGGGTGAAAATGACTTTTTTTACAAACCTAAGGATGAAATAAAATTTTTAGAAAAAGAAAACTAATTTTTACACTAATTACTTATTTATTAATAATTAAATACTAATTAATACTAATTATTAATATTTAAATAACTTAAATACAATATAATATTAATTTAATACTAGAAAAATGAAAATTAAATTTCTAAAATTATAAAATAACTAAAAACTAATTTTAAAACTAAAAATATTTATCTTTGTCTTTTTGTGATTTTTATATTAATTAAATATTAATTACCTAATAAAACTAATTAAAATTATTAAAAATACTAAAAAGACCTAGATAATTATGAAAATTTTTAAAAATCTAATTAACCATTACAGGAATCCTAAAAAATTATAAAAAGTTTGTTTTACATGTTTTTACACTATTTTACTAATTATTATTCTAATTATTAATTAATTACTAGTTAAACTATTTAAATTATAAAAACTAAAAGATGAACAGTAGAAATTCTAGAAAAATTCCTAAAATTATATTATATTATATAAAAGCCAGGAAAAATATAAAAACTAGGGTTTCCTTTATGAAAACTAATTTTGCTATTTAAAACTTAAATATTAATTAATTATTAATAAAACTAATATTAAATCTAATTAATACTAAATGACAAAATAAAAATCTGAGAAAATTACTAAAATTACTTTAATATAAAAGGAATTTAAGAAAAATATAAAAATGCTAAGTACTTAAGAAAAATCTAAAAAGGAAAATTAAAAAGCTAAATTACATTAAATAGAAACTATCACTTACTTTAAAACTTGAATTTTTTGGATTTTCTTTTACAAAACTCATAAAATACTTAAAACATGAAACTTTTACAAAAACAACTTTTTTGGAACTGAAAGATAAGCACTGTGGATGCTTATTTGCACCACAGTTTGACTTTAGTTGACCAAACAAGGAAATAAGCTCAAATTAGCTTATGTGGGGTCCACAAAGGGTGATTCTTGTTCAAATGAGTTTTTTGGACATGTTTAAGCAAAAATATAACCAATAAGCTCACAGGTTAAGCCCATGAACCACAATAAGCACTTTTCTTTCTTATTTGAACACAGAAAAATGGGACAAGGTTCATGGGTGAATTCAAGTGGGTCCCAGGGAGATTAAGCTCAAATGATTTGCTGGAATGTTGAGACAACCAGGGGGTTGAAAGAAACCACTTGGGGTCTGTGGGACCCACTGTGGTGGCCAGAAAGGACCACCAAAGGTGGTGGTTGTGGGACAGAATTGCTGCAACAGGGGGTTTCCTTCCCCTGCAGGTGTGTTTGATCCAATGTGGGGCCACTAGAAAAATCACAAAAATCATATGACTATGGGATTACAAAGTTGAGCTGGGGGCTATGATTCCTAAAAAGCTCAAAGTATAAAACCTAACACAAAATTCAAAACAAATCCTACAAGTTTTGGAATTTCCTGAAAAATGTAAATTTGACTTTTTAGATAAACATGGAAAGTTGACTTTGTTGACGTTCCAATGGCTTCTACTGATTTAGAATGTTGTATTATGCCTAGATGTATTGAAATTACATAACCTAAACTAGCTATGGAATGATTTGCATGCTTGTGGATTCCAACAGATTGACAGTTAACTCATAGGTGAGGCTCAAGAGTGATTTTGACTTTTTGTTAAGTGACCTCTGGTTTTTATGTCATGGAGGAACTAAATGAACATAATATAACCTGTTTTGACCAATGATTACCACTATAACACATTACAATGCCCTGAGTTCTCTTGACCCAAACACTCCTGTAGGAAACTTGATTTTTGAATTTTTAAGCTAATAACACATTGAGACCATGAAATTGATTTACAAGGACCTAATATGACACAAAAAGCTATTTTAAATACAAAAATATCACTCTGAACAACAAATACCATTAATCATCATTGAGCAATTTTTTAACTGTTAATAGCAAACAGTGAGCAACCATGTATACTACTAATAAACAAGCTGGGTAAATTAAGCATTGACTGAGCTAAACTACACCAAAGGGACACAGAGAAACAAAGATAAGCTATATATAAGCCCTTGTACAGTGAATTACCAAAATGTGAGAAAATGACTTACAATTTGGTCCATGCTGAGAAATGAGATATCAGGGACTAAAATCACAACCCTAAGACTACCATTGGAGTTCTAAACCCCTAGCAATCCAAAGTATACCCTGCTTCAAGCCTTCTTCTCCATTTTTCTTTATTTTTGAATTTCCATTGATTTTTCAACTAATTCTTTTTATTTTTGAGTTTTTCTCACTATGCCTAGTTCAAATGTATCTTAAGCTTTTAAAAGCTTAGGAATAACTAATCTGAGATGAAAAGGACAGTAAACAACAACTCTAACACTATTTTAAGTCAAAATGGAATTTCAATGAAAATATGCTAAAAAGAAGAATTCAACTGAAAACACTTAAAATTTATATTAAAAAGTGATTAGAATACACTGCAAATACTGAATACAAACTACTTGAGCTGAATTTTATAACTAGAAAGGAAAATTACATGAAAATGATTTAGCTAAAACTACACTAAAACTACTTAAGCTAACTACTCCCTTTCTTCTGCTTCTTTCTTTGACTTATATGGTTCCTGGAATGATTCTCTTTCTTTCCCACATCCATCTCAGCCGTAGGATGGCTTCAAGTCAATCCCAGCCTTCAAAAGTGGTTTGGCGGGAAAAAATGGACAAAAGTAGTCAGGGGTTTCTTGGAGGGTTTTGTGGTTAATAATTGGGGTTTGGAGGGTAGTGTTTGGAGGGGGAACATGGGATGGATTTGCTGAGGTGGAGGAGAGGGCATGGCAGGTTGTAGCAGAGCAAGTGGAGGGGGAAGGAGACGGTAAAAGTATTTGACCTGGGGTAGGAGTAAAACGGGGTGAGGGAGTGTTTTATTATTTGTGTGGTGGATTGGGTTTGGTTGTTGGGCCAGGGTAAAAAGGGATTGGGCTAGGGAAGTGGTATTGATCAGGGATTTAATGGACTGTTTGTTTATTTAGGATTAAGGCCATTTGGTTGTAGATAATAAAAACACAAGGACCATATTTGTATTTTCTGAAACATGAGGGGCTGAATTTGCCCACATTCCAAATTATAATCCCAAGGGTCATTTTTGCCACACTTTAATGATACAAGGACCTTTGAATTTTATTTTCCAAAATTTAAACACCCAAGGACTAAATCTGCCAAAATTCAAACTTGAGGGACCAAACATGTAATTTTCCTCAAACTTTCCACCCAAGTACCATTCTTGCCAAAATAAGTAACCAAGGGACCACAAGTGATAATTTCCAAAATTTGAAATCCCAGGGACCATTTCTATCAATTTTGAGACTCCAGGGACTAACCTTGTAAATTTCCAAAACTTTTGAGATTTTTCACCAAAGGACTAAATATGACAACTTATGATTTTAAAAGGACCTTTGGTGATAATTTTCCATATTTTGAATGACCAGGGACTAGTTTTGACATTTTATGAAAGTTGGGGGACTGAAACTGCCGATTTTGCAAACTTTGTAAGTTTTTCATCTCTTTTTACTCTTTTTGCATCTAAAACATATAAAACACAATTTTGGAATATTTTCAGTATTTTGATGCATATTTGAGTGTTTTTTTTCTATGTTTTGCAGTTCAGATTTGACCAAAAATGATGAGTGTTTGAGCACTCATCATTTTCCTATCAAATCTAATGGCGAACCTCACATATTTAGGTGGAAAATTTTTTTAAGTGGTACGGTTTTGTGCTATTCATACAACTCCCGTCCATGAGACGCTTGTTAAGGCTAATGTTTCACTACTAAATGTTGTAAAAAAATTAAATTTGGCGCTAAAATTGCCCTAGCAAGTATTTCTCTTAGTTTTATTACACACCTATTATCAAACAAACAAACTCAAGTGCAATTGTATCCTAAAAGGTATCATCATTTGCCCTCCCCTTACACTTAGGATGAACATTGTCCCCAATGTTCAATTAAAGGATGTAAAAGTAAATAAGGTAAAAGAATGAAAACAAATACTCCCCTGATTCGTTCGGTGTGGATAGTGTGTCAAGAAGGTTAGATCTTCCTCCAAGAAAATGAACTTTGAAAGCTTCCCTCCAGAAATATAAATCATCTTCTTGTCATATATAGCCTGTTAAACCTGAGAAAACAATCAAGGCAAACCTCGCGTAAAATCGGCGGCAATCTATATATACTAAAAAAAAATCCTAGAAAGCAAATTAAGATATAATGCTTGTGGAATGAATGTTTGTAGATTTCCTGGAGTTTATAAAACTAAAGAATCAACAAAAACTTTAAGACTCCGGTTTAAACAAAAACTTTCAGAATTTTAGTACCTGACACCGTCAGGTTGTAACTCCTGACGCCGTCAGAATGTTCCTGGAAAAATCTTATGTTAAATTTCCAGAAAATTTCTTCAAAAACTTATGCCTTATTTCCTGGAAAATTCTGCAAAACATCATTGTGACTCGATACAAGCATTTGACTCAAACAAATACTAATATACATGCTCCTTTAATATTGTAGTGAATCATGCTCATTTTCGTTCTTATAAACAAATTTTGATTTCCCTTACACTTAGCTTTTGCAAAATACCTTTATATGTAATTAAGACGAAGTTAAAAACAAAATAAAGCATTTTCACAATGTACTTTGAAACATGATTTACCAGCAATAAAAATAAAACACGCATACGGAAACAAATAAAATCAAACAAATAAAAACACACAAAACATGGGTTGCCTCCCAAGAGGCGTTTTTCTTTATTTACGAGTCTTGTAGCTAGACTCAAGGTCGCGGGCTATTACGTGACCTCGTCATTGGTCCATTCTCTAGGTCATCCTCAATCTAAGTTTTGTATTCCGGACCCGATTGTAAATGTTCTTTATAAAGATCAACCACCTTTTTCTCAATTGCTCCTATAATCCTTTTGGCAAATTCCCTATCAATTTTATATTTTGGCCCTAGAGTTAAGCAATCCTTATAGAAAAGGCTCTTCTTCTCCCATACATAGTCCATGCCCTTTTTCTTATCCTCTTCATTGATGTCCTCAAAAGCACCAATGTTATCCACATCAAATCGAGGCACAAAATGAAATTCCTTCATTCTATTAGGCATCCTATATGTGATCCTATCAGTTTCACTAGTAAATTGGATCGTCCCTTCTATCCCATCATATTCTAACTTGGACTCTTCAACAAATGGCTTACCTAATACAACATGAGATAAGCGACAATCTATAACACTAGCTAAGTCTTCAACAACCATAAAGTCAATGATATAAGTAAAGTTCCCAACGAAGACATGTAAACCTTTAATTCTCCCGACAAAATTACAAATTCCGCCGGGGTACTTAGGGTCCCTTCAAGGTTCAAGTCTTGTTTTCACTATATCATTATAAACACTTGAGGACATAATGTTGATTGAGGATTCAAAATCAATGTAAGCGTTGTCAATGTATTTATACCCAATCATACATGGTATCTTAACATTATTAGGATCACCTCTCTTTATCTTAGGGTCAATTCTAGCAAAAGGAGGCCGAGGATTATCAACAAGATTATTATAGTACGCTGTTTCTTCCTTAGTGGGATATAGATTGAAATAATCGTCCTGTTTTGGATCTATCTCCCCTTCCTCAAGTTCCTTCACATCCTCAACAACAACCTCAAAATCATTAGATCCTAGGTCCTCATTTGAATACAAGGCGGTCGCCAGGTCACTAAATGCATGAATGGGCTCAACATTAATCAACCTATTAAGTTCCCTAAGTTCCCTAATCTCATTCTCAATCTGTTTACGCAACAAAGCAACTTCACTAGGGGAAAGGGGTGGATTCGCGTTTTCCATAATGGCTAACGGAATAGTCAATGAACTTAATTTACTAACAAAGGCACGAAGAAAAAGATAGACTAAAGAAACCTAAAAATAAAAATAAAAATCTTACTAGAAAGGAATCTAGCAAGTAGACCTAATAAAAAGAAATTCAAACCTAGACAATAACTATTCCCTGGGCTACGGCGCCAAACACTTGATACGTGGGATTGCGCCCTCACAATAGGTTTTACCTCTCAAGGGATCTTGAGAAGCTTGCAATCCCTGCCAGGCAGTGTACCTGATCGTTGTAGTATAGTATAGTGACAAGTACCGGGGAATTGATCGTTCAACTCAGGAATAGTGTTCGCTAGGATTAGAAATCCTACTAAACTAGGTCTAGAGGTAAGGGATGATTCTTTTTGTATTTTTTATATTTTATTAAAGCAAGTAAAATCTCGGGTTTTGAAGGAATGGGCGGAATTAGTTGCTAGTCAACCAACCCAAATAACTAAAGATGCAATCAAAATAAAATAAAAATAAATGAAAATAAACTAATATAATTATGTGGTGGAAACAATAATGAGAAAAGATGTGTTTACCTAGATTTCATTACTCCCTAGATATCTTTTACCGGTTGATTAGCTTATTACAATTGCATGGATGACGGGTTATATTCCTTAATACTGGTCGTAGGGCCGTGTACAAAACTCCCTAACTCTATAAGCTCATACTTCACTCCTATGTCGAGCCGACTAAAAGCTCCTAACATGGGATCACTAGAATTCGCTTATGCATTAAATAGAACCAAAAATCGTAGTACACCTCTGATCATGTTTCTTAAGACGTTCAAACAAGTTATCAATGGAAGTCCGCCAGTTTTCTTAAGCCTAACATCGAATACAATCATCCACAATAATTATAAGCAAACCATCAACCAATAATCAACAGCTAGGTTTCACTACATCTAAGCAAACACAATAAAAACCTAGCCTAGCATGTTAAAAGAAAGACAAGCATAAGATAGAATCACACAACACATAGACATATCGTATGATTATTGGAAAACTTATCTTCAATTAAGCATGGATGGAACAAGGGTTGAAACCCTTATTTTTACAGAAAATTCATCTAGGGTTTAAGCTCTCCAAAGTTCTCCTAATGTTCCAGACCTTTACAATGAAAAATTGGAAATATAAATATATATATATATATATATATATATATATATATATATATATATATATATATATATATATATATATATATATATATATAAAGAGAGAGAGAATACATCCTGACGGCATCACGTTGTAGCTTCTGATGCCGTCAACTCGCCACCATATTAAGGGTCATACTGCCTATATCCAGTCTTGACGCCGTCATGTAGAAATTGAGCTCTGGGCCGTCACTTGCAAAATGACTCTGACGGCCTTGGTGAAGCCGTCAGGTCAATTGCACTAAAAATGTTCTGGGCAGTCACGTGTATTTTCCACTTCCACCTCTTTTGCCAAGCTTGACGCCGTCATGTGTGAAGTCTTGACGTCGTCAGGTACTGTTCCCAGCAAGGATTTTGAGACTTTGCCGTTTTCTTCACTAAATTGCTCCAAAAACGTCCTAAATGCTTCCTTTTCCAAATTTCTCCTCAAAAGTACCTAAAATGACAAAAGGAACGATTTAGGGCAGTAATTAATCAAATAATCACGAATTCGGGCTCAAATGACCCCTTAAAAGCGGTACACTTTTTGCCTTATCATTAACGCGGAATATTAACACAAGCAGCAAGAACAACACAGAGATTTACTAACTTTGTATTCTATTAATCTTTAGAAAACTTGGCATAGAACATTATGCCGTAGCGTTCCTTTTATACTATAAGGAAACCATAATTCTACAAAACGTGAAAGGATGCATACATATCTTCTCCTAAGATATCTAACCGTGTGCATATCCTTTCCTATACTATCTCCTAAGATATCTAACTTGTTAAGCAAAACAGACGTAACTATCTAAACATAAAAAAAAAAAAAAAAAAAAAAAAAAAAAAAAAAAAAAAAAAAAAAAAAACTTAACTATTTCTGCCAGACTTAACTTAGTTCTGGCCAGACTTAACTATCTACCCGACTTAACTAATCTACCAGACTTAAGTCTGGTTACAATAATTCCCAACAAACAATATAAAAAATTATTGTGCTCAAGCCAAAGGTCCTTCATCGGACTTAATATGAGAAGTTCAGCTCAAAGTTGAGTGACGAAAGCAAGAGCTTATAGTAAATTAATTTTAAATTGTTTAACTAAAGAGTTTAAAGCATTACATGAATTGTAGATCTGGAATGATCTATGAGGAATTCTTAGTATTGCAATATTTAGTGGGAGGATGAAAAGATCATTAAACGAAACGTACCTTGCATAATGAGGCAAGATAGTTTGGCACGATAGGTAGTGTTGAACCTATGGTTGTAGACAAATTAAGAAACTGAGTGACTTAAAAATTTAAAGTCTAGGATTTCAAATCCGAAAGTGCGCAACTACTTCGCAGTTTCAAAGGAGCTTGTACTAAAGTTCTCAGGGACTTAGGAGAATCAGTAACAAGGAGTTATAATTCTAATTTAGTAGAATGAAGTGCATCGTTGAATGATAAGCTAAGTAACTCGCGATTTAGCTAATTCTATCATCCAGTAGACTAAATCGTTAAGACCAAAATTCTCTTAGGTTCAAATAAGTAGAACAATGGCAATCAAAAGGATTGGAAGTGTGGCTCAAGAGTCTTCTAGGAAGAATCATCATAAAGTTTTAACGTAGTGATTGTTTAGTCCATTATGGTACAAGATAAATCAATTGCCAGGAATCAAAAGTAATGTCGCAGACTCGTGAAAATTATATGAGACGTTACTATGAGATTTTACTTATCATATTTTGAATCCATGAATGAAAGACATTTCATTCTAAAAGTTTTCCTTAGCTTTTATCATGGTGAGAGACCGATATAATGCAAACAACTATTGTTAAACAAGAAACATTTCGGGGAAGTGTTGGGTTCCACATGTATTTTTACGCAGAAAATGTTGGACATGACCATGATTGAGAAACGAACACATGGATAGAATTTATTAGAATTCTTTGAGTGTGATGGATTATCCCAATGACCTGGTGTGTAAGATATTCGACTTTGTTTCTCACTGGATTTAGACTTAGTTTTCAGTTATAGTGTAAAAGTGTAATGCCATGTACTAAGATCAAGTTCAGTGGGAGGTAATGAAAAATGATTTATTGGCTGAAAGAACGAAAGTATTACGAGAATATAGATCCATGTTTGATACTTTCAAAAAATATTGATAAAGTGCGAAGTGATACAATCATATACCCGAACTTAGTTGAGGTATTGCTGAGATCGAGAATCACTACCTAGGTATTGAATTGGTTTCTGTAAGTGAGGTATTGCAATGTCTTGCTTGGGACCTCTTGGCATAGTGAAAATGATTCCTATGTTGGTGTATGTACACAAGTGGGAGTTTGAAAGGATTATGTGCAAACAACACAAAGGCTTTCATACTTGCCTTCACAGAAATGCCAAAGGGTCACACCGGTGTACACTAGACAGTACAAGCAAGCGTAATTAAGAAATGAGTTATGAAATGATAATAAAGAGGAAATGAAAATACAGTGTTATTTTCACTTTGGGGTTTGTGTTCTTCAACTGGCCCTTAGAAGGGGGAGTTTGACTTTTTTTTTTCAAACTCGAATACTTGTTGGACAAGTATTCTAGAACCTCCTTAGGAACCTATAAAAACAAGCGCTTCCTAAGGGATTCTAATAACACTCCTCATAGCCTTAAAATCCCTCTCTCCTCTACCTCTCTTTGCGTTCTGTCAATCACCCGCAAAAGGATTCGAAACCCTTTTGTTCAACCCCAAAACCGATGCACAATATCACTTGGTCGACTACTAGTCGATCCAAGCGTTTACCTGATTTCGTGCTCGCCTAACTTGAATAGGATCGTAGCCTTGGTTCTACCTATATAGTACTTATGGATACCTGACGTGGTCTAAGAATCGATAATCCCCAAGAAACCCTAAAGGTGATCATGTAGCATCAAGAAGACGAAGAAGGTATTCCTTGCTGGTAAAGAAAGGTCATGGAGATTACACTAGTAGGAATAACAAGTAATCCTAAACACCCTTCTTATATGTTAGATTATGTTATGTCGTTGTTTAGAATATGTGACTAACTAGGGTTTTGGTCTGTATGACTTCATGTGTTTGTTTTCTGATGTGCATGTTATATAGCCATGCGGGTGATTGCTAGAATCCTATAAAAAGCTGATGTGACTGGTGAATAACTTTCATATAACTCGCACTCCACATGTGTAGTATGTTGAAATTAAGTGTTCATTCGAGTTTAATGTTTTTTAGTGTGATTCTAATAACTTAAAGATAGTGTATGTGTTGGAGTTGCTTGTCTCTTTCAGTATGTATTGGTCCCTTGAGGTCATGTTTAGGGTGTTTGATCTTCTTTCTTTCTTTGTCTCAGCCTACATATAAAGGCTCTCTTTCTATGCGTCGATAAAGCATCAATAAAACATTGATCTGCAATATCAATTTAAATATATACTTCCGTTGTCCTTTGTTGTTAATCTCTCCAATAACCAACATTTTTTGGTATCAGAGCCAGGTTGTAACCTTGGTTTCCCTACTAAGTAACGTCAAATAACACAATAGTGAATGTCTCTCAACAGTAGAATCCAATTTTTAAAGGTGACTTGTACGAGTTCTGAGCATCAAGATGAAGACTCTTTTTAAGTCTCAAGATCTTTGGGAATTTATTAAGAGTGGCTTTCTAGAAGACGAAAGTCTATACAATGAAAATATTAAGAAATATTCAAAAGCATTGTTTTTCAACCAACAACCAGTTGACGAGTCAATATTTTCTAGAGTTGCAGCGGCAACATCTTCAAAACATGTATGGAACACCTGAAAACTAAGTACCAAGGCTCTGGCAAGGTAATTTCAGAGAAGCTTCAATCACTGCGCAGGAATTTTGAAACAACAAGTATAAAAAATGATGAAACAGTGCAGGTTTTTTAGCTACATTCTCAATGATTTTTAGTCAAATGCATGCATATGACGATAACATAACTGATGAAACTATAGTATCAAAAATATCGAGAAGTCTTCCTTCTAAATTTGACCATGTTGTTACTGCTATAGAGGAGTCCAAAGATATAACTACTCTCTCAGTTGATGAACTTATGGGTTCATTGCCAATGCACGAGGCAAGAATCAACAAAAATGTGGCAAGAGAATATGATAAAGCTTTTCAAACCTAGGAGGAAGTAGAACCTTCAAACCAAAATCAATACACAATAGGAAGAGGCAGAGGTTGTGCCTGAACCAATCTCCTTTATTGTTCTCACTGTGACAAAAATGGGCATACAAATATTTTTTGTTAGTTGAAACCCGACTCACCCAAATATGCAGAAAAAGACGATAATGAAGAAGATGAGCACCTGTTCATGATCTTCTATCAAATTAATAAACCAGTATATGAAGTTTGGTACATCAATAGTGGGTGCTCTCACCGGAGATTAGTCAAAGTTTTAAGTACTTGACAAGACTATCAAATCAAAGGTGCATCTTGGAGACGGTAAGAAACTTCAAATTGAAGAAAAAGGAGTAGTACATGTATGAAATTATACACGACAACAAGAATCACCTAAGAGGAGACCTTTTCCCCTGCAGCACATTTGAAGTTATCCGATTGATCTTAGCTCTTGCTGCACAAAAGAAATGGATTTTTTTTTTTTCATTTTGATGTTAAATCTGCACTCCTAAATGGCGACTTGTAAGAAGAATTGTATGTTTTTCAGCCAACTAGTTTTGAAATTGACAATCAAAAACTGACTAAACAAAGGCCTTTACAGGTTGAGGGAAGCTCCTCTGGCTTGGTACAGTAAGATAGACTTCTTCTTAAAAAAGAATGGGTTTATAAGAAGTTCCATGTACCGAATTTGTATGTGAAGAAATAGGGTATGGTTGATATGGTTGCAAGCATGCACGTTGATGACATTATTTACACCGGTTCATCTTCGTGTCTTATATTTGAGTTTAAAGAATCTATGATGAAGATATTTGACATGACTGATCTTGGATAATTGAAGTATTTTTTGGGCTTGGAGATCATACAAACACATGCAGGGATATTTATGTCTCAAAGAAAGTTTATAGAGGATGAGTTGGAAAAGTTTAAAATGTTGCGTTGTAAAACCATTTCGACACCCATGAATGAAGAGCTAAAGACTGGATGCAAGAGTGTATAGGAATATGAGTACGCGACTTATGTATGTGTCTCATTTACGGTGTGATGTAAGATTTTATGTGGGAATGTTGTCTCGGCTTAAGCATAACCAAACGTCATTTTGAAGCATCAAAAAAAGTGCTAAGTTATCGTGCAGGCACAAAAGAATATGGTATTTGGTTTCGTGAAGTTCAAGATTTTAGTCTAAATGTGTTTTATAATAGTATGCCTGCTCGTGAATCATCAGATAGAGAAAGCACAATGGGTAGTTGTTTCATTCTCGGTTCTGCACTAATTTCGTGGAGCTCATAAAAGCAACCTTATGTTGTTGTATCATCTCTTGATTCTGAGTATATGGCTGCCATTGTTGTTGCATACTAAGCCATACGGTTACAAAAATTGCTTTGTGATCTTGCAGTCGAACACGAAGGAGCAACCGATTATATTTTTGTAACTGCAAGTCAGCAGTTATGCTTGCTGAAAATGAACTGTACCATAGTCGAATGAATCATATCAATATCAAGTAACATATCATAATGGAATTGATGGCTGAAAGTGAAGTGTTTTTAGAAAGTTGCAGCAATGATGATCAATTTGCTCAGACCATGACAAAAGTTTATTATCAGGAAAGGTCAAGAGTTTTTGCACACATTTTGGAGTCACCAAGTTCGAATGAAGGGGGAGTGTTGAAATTAAGTGTTCATTCGAGGGGTTTTTTTTTTTAACTGTTGGAGCTGTTTGTCTCTTTCAGTGTGTTGGTCTCTTGAGGTCATGTTTTTGGGTATTTGGTCTTCCTTTCTTTCTTGTTCTCTGGATACATATAAAGGCTCTCTTTCTATGCTAAGTCATATATCAATAGGCAATAGCATCAATAAAACATTGATCTGCAGTATCAATTTACATATATACTTCCGCTGTCCTTTGTTGTTAATCTCTCAAATAACCAACACCGTAAGACCAAGAGCAAATATCCCAGATACCTTAGTAACTTCTGATTCATATGCATTAATAAAATGCAGTTTAACATCTGATTCATATCTCTGGGAAACATCACAAGCTTGATATTCCACAAGAGATATACTTTCATAACTTTAAAGCAAATATTCTAAGTTTAGTTATAACTAATCGCCATCGCAAGCTTAATACTTTCATAACTAAGAGCAGATATACTATACATAATCTTGTTTAGTGACAAGAATTCAAATTGTCAATTTTCATCATTATAGGTTGTCACTAGGCATACTTAGATACAAAGGTACAAAATAGAGGTGCACATTTCCTAGTTCGAACAAAAACCGAATCCAGCTTCAATCCAGTCCGGTTCATAGTCAAAGTCAAAGGATCCGGTTCCAAACTGGTTCGGATATTTTTGGGTCCGGGGTCTAAAAATCTAGGACCGGTAGATCCGGTTCCGGATCGGTTCCTTATCCGGTTCTAAAATAAAATCTGGTTGAACCTATTCCAAAGAACCGATGGCTATTTCCTTAACAGTAAGGTTTCGATTTCTTCATTTTCGGGGGGGGGGGGGGGGGGGGGTTCGTTCGCGTTTTCCACACAATAAACTTAATAAACTTCGACTTTTATTGAAAAAAACTAATAAACGTCACACATAAAGTACTTGAATTACAAATTTAATATATTTTGACTATTTATTCTCGTTCGGTTTCATCTTCATTTTCATCTTCATCTTGAACGGTGGACCTTGCGACACTTGTAGCTTCATCGTAAGCGATTTCTTCTTTGGTATGATTGATTACATCACCTTCTTCCACCTCGACCTCTTGTAATTGTTTTTCATAGTCCATCGGTTCTTCAGGTATTGAAACATATTGTATTCGTTCATTCCCATCTAAATAATCCTTCAAACAAATACACATCTCCAACGATAAAGGTGTAAGTCTTGTTCTTCATAACGACAATACTAATAGGAAAAGCGGACTCCGAAGTAACGATTGAAGCTTGTACACTTAGTAAATCCCGGGCCATTGCGGCTAGAACGGGTAATTGAGGTTCCCTTTGTTTCCACCAATTCAAAACATCAAATTTCTTGAACTCTTTGGCCATGATAATGCTTACCCAATTGGTTCCTGTATATCTCTCATATTCGTTGCTCGATAAATTCTCACTCCTAGCCTGTTTACCGCTTTCTTGTCTTAAATTTGAAAATAAGTCCAAATCTGGATCCACAGTTGAAGCCGAAGACCACATACTTGGCACCGAACTCGTTCTCACATTTTTTGCACCATATTTCTCAAAATAAACATCAAATAAATGTTTGAAATTTGGTTTAAACAATTCTTGTGCATTTGTTACATAAAAAGGGTCTATTTGGTTTAAATCCAGGTCGTTACCAATCTTATCGATAAGATATTCCACCCCGCTAATGTTAAAACATGGGTTTATTGCGACGGCACAAGTAATTACTAGTGGAATTTCTTGAAAATATTTTTTAAGTTTTTTTTTTCATTGGTACAATCATATTCGCAAAAAGTGGACCATCATATTCGTATGCTCCTAATTTTCTACACATCACATAAAGTTGGTTGAGGACCAAATGACTCGTGAGATAATAAACACCTGATAACATACTTGTTGCGGTTTTTAAAACTTTGAGTAATTCGGTTATTTTTTGAATAAGACTCCAATTTTCAACCGAAAATGGTACCATATTTTCCCCACGCCTTTGTCTAGCACAAAGGTCATCATGAAAATGTTATAACGTGTGCTTTTGGCGTAAAGCACAAACAAACATGTTATAAGTCGAATTCCATCTTGTAGGAACGTCCCAATTTGGTGATAAAAAAATGGAATTCAATTCATGACACAATTTTATATAGTTCAAAAATCTTGTGCTTCCCATTTGAAAAATATCTTGTAACATTTTTCTAAAAGATTCTCTTAAATTAAACATTTGCTCAGTCGCTAGTCCGCTTTGCACAACCAAGTTAATGATGTGTGCAACCTATCGACTATGATAAAAAAATGCCATCAACAACCGGTCAGTATTTTAGTTTTAGTAATCCTACCGCATTTGTATTATTAGAAGCGTTATCGAATGATATTCGAAAAACCTTTCTTCTATTTTAAACGTTTTCATAACATATCTCAACATTAAACTTAAATTTTCACCCGTACGCGGATTTGGAAAGATTTCAAAACCAATAGTACGTTTCATCATTTGCCAAGTATCAGGGTCAATCAAATGTGTGGTAACACAAGTATACGAACCCACCGACCAAACATCAGTTGTTAACACTAGTTTTTAAAGCATCAAAACCAAGTATTAATTCCTTTTTAACCTTTACCCAAGATTTAATACAATCATGTTTAAGAGTTTAACGACTTACATGACTGTAACGTGGTTGGAGCCTTTTTTTAATCAACCTCGTTAAACGAGGGTTGTCGAAGTGGTTGAACGGCAAACCCTCTTGAATCAAAAAGTGAGCTAAATCTTGACGAAGCGCCCTCTCTTCATATACAAAAATACTCCCATCTCGTCCCATAACACTTTGTTCCGATGCCGCAATGCCTTTTATTGTTTTACAATGGTTTTTCGTGTGCTTCGTCAACGTAGAATTCCCATCGAAATTGATAAAAGTGTTACAAGCTTTACAACGAGCCTTTTTTGAACCATCCGAAAGCCTAACCAAGTCGAAATGACACCAAATTTCTTGGTTTCGGGTTGTAGTTCAATCCCAACTTCAAACGGTTGGTTTGTAGAACCTTGAGCTTGAGAAGCGGTATTGTTTGATGATGTTGGTTAAGATTGAGAAGCTTGGTTTCTTCTAGACATCGTGAGCATTTTTTATCAAGTTTGTGAGCGATTTTTGATTGTTTCTAGAGTATTTGATTGTTGTGATTCAACCAAAATCATCAATGGTATTTATAGGAATATTTGGGAGGTCAATTTGGTGCTTTTTTATGGTTGTTAACGGTTGTAAACGGCTAGAAAAAGCCACAACGTTCCAAAAAACGCTCACTGGCCTGGGAATTGCAAAGTAGCCATTGGAACCGGTTCTGACCAGTTCCAACGGTAAAACACAAGAACCGGACACGAACCGGAGGATCTTGTAAGAACTGGACCGGTTCTTAGAAGAACCGGATTTGACAGGATTCGGTTTCGTTTTTTTTTTTTTTTTTTTTTTTTTTTCGGGTTTTGGTTCCGGAACCGGGTAGGATGGCCACGGCTAGCACAAAATGGTCACTCATTAGTCAACTTATAAACCTATAAACTTTGTTGTTCACTCATAATATTGGAAAAAACTAGTGAAACAATTGAACAGAGAACATGTCAATGTTCACCAGTGACAATATTCGAGGTATGCGGACAATAATGACTAAATTTGGTCATAACTATTTAGTGTTGCGGACCAGCATTGTTGTTGTTACTCGATATCTGGTATATATTGTTAAAGAAAATAAAATATCACTGATTAGAAATATTTCATATTTGATATTTCACAACTGAATCTCTTATTATGCATTACATTTAAAAGATAAACCACTCAATTGGAGTTCAGCAAAAGTGAACCCCATGAAAACAAATCATTAGCGAATACATAAATCTATAAAATCGAAAAACAAAAGACTCATGGAGTCAAAGTCAGCACTTTGTGAGCATCTAATAAATTCAAAGTCAACACTTTGGAAGATCATAAGGTGGTGGAGGTAACTTTTGGTTTGGAAGCTTACCATCCATAACAGCCCATGCCATTTTCAATCCCCAACTCAAATGAATTTCAATATGACAATGCATAAACCAAACACCAGGATTATCAGCCCGAAACCGAATAGCTACCCATCCACCCGAAGGCACGCCAACCGTGTTCCTTTCAACTGGGTCAACAAGATTGAAGTTAGCAGGGTCCGTAGCCGAATTGAAGTTCCCTGTCCCTTGCCCCACAACATAAAAGTTGAAACCGTGGAGGTGAAGAGGGTGGTTTTCCACCCCGAGGATGCTGGTGCCTTGCATCACCAGCTCCACGGTAGCATTGTATGGTAGGACCACCACTTTAGTACCATGTGAAACCATGGTGTTGTTTGGTGGTGGGCCAGTGTAGTTAAATTGATTAAGAGGGAAAGATGGGAAATTGGTGGTGAAAAGCCCGTTTGAATTGCCAAAGTATCGAGCCTGAAGAAGTGCGGTTGTTGGTGTAGTGAATGAAATGTTGTTAACTGAGGCAGAAAATTTTGTTCCATTTGGGCCTTGGCATGTTTGGTTTTTGGGGCATGGGTCAGTCCCAAGTCCAACGGTGAAAAAGTAACGATTTTGAACAGTTTGTGGAACGTTTACAGGGAACTGTGTATTCCCCAAACTATGAAATTTATTGGTCCAGTTAGCAACGTATGATGTGGCATTGATGGCTGGAAGTGGAGGTAGGGACAATCCTTTTATGGAACTATTTGTGAATGACTTGATATTACTGTTGTATTCAAGAACACCGACAACAGTGGTGTTATCGAAAGTACCGGAAGCACCAGTGGAATAGGGTCGGGCCGCCATCAAGAATTTGGCATTTGAGTTGAGGTTTTTGGTCTTGAAAAGAACGTTGGTTGTTTGGCCTGGAGTGATATAGATTGTATCCGTTTCAAAGGGCTTTACGTAGCTTGCATCAGCATCAACAATTGTAAATGTATGATTTGTAATTTTGAAAAAGAGTTCATCATTGAGGGCAGCATTGATCAATCGAAGGAGGTATGTCTTCCCAGATTTCACCTTAAGGCGGAAAGTTTCTGCATGTAGATAAATGTTATTAGCCCGTGCACAAGAAATCAAAATGGTATAATGAATATGATTATATAAATTAACTAAAACTAGTTACCCTTCGGTGAAGAACAATTGTATAACGGACCAGGTAGGCCGTTAATGGTATAAGCATCTGAATTATTCGGGCCAGCTCCTGTCTGAAGAGCCTGGTTGATCACAGCCTCGGTATCACTGTTCCACCATTCTCCTATTAATCAAAGCAGCATGTTTAGCATATGAAAACAACCTTTGGCCCAAAGTTTATTATAATAGGGTTCCGTTAATACCAAATATAATCGGGACTTCCTTGTAAGGTTTCACAAATGGGTAAGTAGTGTTGAGCCTAGGTAGTATGACAATCGGGCCATAGAGGGTTGATCTGATCCACGAAACATGTGCATGATACCAAAGTGTTCCTGTTTGCCCGATAATGGTAAAGTTGTAAACATACGATTGGCCCGTTTGAATCGGGCATTGTGTTATGTATGCTGGCCCGTCAGCCCATCCACTTTGAAGTTGTCGAACTCCATGCCTGCCCTCAACAACAACATTTAACCATCATGTCATTAGCAATTTGAAGTGCGTTTACATTTGCCAACTTGTTAAATAGCTAGGAAATAAGGACGTACCAATGGATTGTAATATTATTTGAGACATGATTAACCACTTTTATCACCAATCGGTCACCTTCCCTAACGATAATCCTCGGGCCCGGAAATTGTCCGTTGACAGTTATTATGCTTTTTGTTTGACACAACCTCGTAACATTTTGCATCCGTATCTATAAACACAAAAAGTTTAAATAAAGCTCATGTACCGAAAATCAGAAATCTATAGCCAGTCTTAAACTTACGTCAAACTTATAGTGTCGTGTAATGCCCGTAGCGGCATTTTGTGCCATTGCAACATGAAGGTGCAAGCAAATAAAATATGAGACAAAGAGAACAGCAGCCAAGGAAGTTGATGATACACCCATTTTGGTTGCTTTTAATTAATTGTAACTGGAATGATGGTTAGAACATTTGAAGAGTGGTGGTATTTATAGGGATGTATGTATGTATCAATGTATGTATGTATAAATGTATAGAACACATATTTACCTACTGCAGTGGACCAAATGTGGAATGGCGTGGTGTTAAAGTCAGTTTATCTGATTTTGACTTGTACTTATTAGAATATTGTTCCTAATAATGAGTTTTTTTGTTCGTATCTGCAATGTGAATAAATGAAAAAATATGCTGCTATTACATGTCATTAATGAAACATGTCAAAAAGAAAATATAACATACAAAGTTAGACATATGCTATTTGTGGTAAGATCCTAGCTTTTGCACTAATAAATTATGGTCTTCTAACCATAAACATCAAAAAACGGGAAGACGTACTAACTCTAGAGGCTATTTTTAGGCAAATAAAAGATAGTTGGATATGCCAAAAAGCGGGTGAACTTTATTTTTTTTCAGGTTATTCAATTTTTGTACCTAGTTACATATGTTATTAAACTTTGTTTTACATGTTGTAACCTTACAATCGGTAAAGATGACGACGTGGCCAATTGAAATGACAAAAATACCCTTATCTTATTCTTTGTCTTTTATTTTTCATTTGTATTTACATCTATTTTCAACTGGAGAAAAAAAATAAAAAATAGAAAACGTATATATTTCACAGATAATAGTTTCAACAATTAAGTCTAGGAACTAATCAAACAACTAAAAAGTTCAATGCCATTTTCAAATTTTTACAAAACCCAAACATACTAAATCAAAATGAAAGCACGATAAACGTATATTAACTAGTGAGCTTATTAGCAAACAAAAGTAATAACATTGTTTGCGACATAATATGTATTAAACTACATATTCTTTATAATTATAGTACATCATATCTTAACAACAAACGTTGCTACATAGATATCATTTGCAACTGAAGTGAACAGTTTTCAACGTTTAGTAACTTAGATGATCAAAACGCAAACTTTAGTAACTTAGGTGAACATTTCGCAAAATTTGGTAACATATTCCCCCCCCCCCCCCCCCCCCCCCTTTTATCTAATGGCGTGACACTAGTCAACCGGTTAACACCTGTTAGCCAATCTTTGGAGTAACTGCAATGAATGATTTTCAATTGTTCAATAAGTTAGATGAAAAATTCGCAAAGTTTAGTAATTTAGATAAACAAAAAGTAAGTTCAGTAACTTAAACGAACATTTTCACAAAAAATTGATAAGTAACATGTTTGTATATTATATAGCTCGCAAAAAGCCAACATAAAAAGAAATTCATATTTTGAGTTCAACTGTTAGTCTTGTTAATCAAGACAATGTAGAATGGGCAGATTTGTTGACCAATCAAATTCTTTGCTACACAAGACATGCTCTAATTAATAATGAATATTGTAGGGCTATACTGGATAAGTTGTGAAGGCATACATTCAAGCAAACAGGGGCCTTAACAACTTGTATTCCAATTGACAAAGAATGCGACATTGTACCAGCCTTTCTTTCAAGCAAAATAAATCAAATCATGACATGTTTCACTAGGCTTCTATGGAATTGCGTCTCCGAAGATTGTTTATAATTAGCAGTTTAGTCAAGTTAAGGCTAGTGTGAACTTTCTAGTTAAATAACTTAAACACCGGATTTCAAAATCATGGAAACCGAGACGCACAAAACTGTGAATATGAAAAAGAAATAATTGAACACAAACATTTTAGTGTGGAAAATGAATGCCAACTTAGTAAACGCGAAAAGACTAAGTGACTGTTAATAGACAATAGTATGATGGTTGTTTCGCGATCGGTCATAAGAGTGCGTAACTGCGTACCACTGGTTTGTCTTTGACACGAAAATGTAGAATAATAGAACTTATATGTTGATTGATAGTAATCGGTACAAGTGAGAGTATATATAAGATACAATACAAAATGGCCTAATTATCATCTAACACTCCCCCGCAGTTTGAGCGGGAGGAGACCGAACACTCAAGCTGTCACGAAACTCAGCAAACAAGATAGACGGCAACCCTTTGGTAAAAATATCAGCATACTGGAACCGAGAAGAAACATGGAGAACCCGAACTTGACCAGTAGCAACCAAAGCACGTACAAAATGAATATCAATCTCAATGTGCTTTGTCCGCTGATGCTAAACAGGATTAGAGGACAAGTACACTGCACTCACATTATCACAATAAACAATAGTATTAGTAGGAAACTTTAAAACGTGAAACACAAATAACGAACACAAGTTTGTAACAGAAATGTGAAACTGTACCAGAAACTGTAACAAAAACTTGATAAACGATCGTTATTAACAAGCAAAGCAAACCGGTCGACAACACACGTGGTCGACAAACAGAGATCTTGAAACGAATTAAAAAAAAACGACAGGTAAGTGTTAGGGTTGTGCGGAAGCAGAGGGATCGAGTTTAGGTTATGATACCATGTAGAATAATAGAACGTATATGTTGATTGATAGTAATCAGTACATATGAGAGTATATATAAGATACAATACAAACGGGCCTAATACATACGGGCCTAAATATCGTCTAACAGAAAATGGGTAAAATTGCCCGGCTCCAAAACTCCCGATCCGGGCTTAGTCTGGCCCTTAAAAAAATAGTAGGCAATTTTTAGGTCCGATTGGTCTGGATCGTGGACTGGGAATTTCTTTTTTCTGCTTGTAACACATCAAGTAGTTTCATTGATATTATGTTACAAATTTTTCAATGTTTAAACCAATAGTACAATAAAACGTACAAACAACTAATTATATCTTCTTCATCAACTAATATCTCATCTTTATCTTATATACTCTTCCAAATCATCATATTCGTTAATGGTCTGTATATTTTGGTTGTTTACTTCACCCAGGTTTGGATCTCTATTCTCTAATTGCTTCGTCCATTATATCTTCTATTTCCACGAGCAAGTCTTCCATTTAATGACGCTGTCTTCTTCTTGGTGTCGTCTCAATTACACTACCGAAGTAATCTTTTAAACAATGGCTCGTCCTACTCCTGGATCCTTTTGCTTAAAATTCTAGCACTCAAAGAAAAACAAAATTCTGAAGCCGCAGTAGAAGTTTGAACTCTTTGTACAACTTTTAGACTGTGAATTTACATGACCTTTAACGACATTAAAACTTTATTTGTAGCATATTACCAAAATTAAGTAACCAATATCATATTTTTATTTTGGTTCATTAGCAGTGTGTTTTTATAATTTATTATTTGGTTAGTTAAATAAGAGTATCAAACACGATATATATTGTTCTATAACGCGAGCTTTCAAGCTTTGTTACGGTTCTTTTAGGCTTGGGGCTTAGCACGGTTTGACCATGGGCTGGACCAGTCTTTGCAATCTAGTACCCGGACCATTTATGGAAGGAGGGCGGCGCCCCCAGTGAATTTAATTAATCACAAAATGTTTTATATACCTAATGGTGAGACTCTCACCCCGCATGTCCTCTTAGTCTAGCGGGACAGGCCCGAAGACCATCGCTAGATAAACCAAACGGTTGAAACATTCACCATACAACATAACTATATCACAAACAAACTTATGCAAATACAATGACAATGACAATGACTAGTCTTCTTAGGCTTTGAAAAAAAGTTATGCAAGTGTCTCATTGTCTTCATGCTGCACGCTTGAGCTATTCAAGTCTAGCTTCTGGCCGGCTTCATTGTCATGTGATTTGTGTTTAAGATGTAATAAATAACAAGTCTTCTTAATTCATCGGGAGATTCTACAATTCAACTAATTTTGTACTTTTAGCTGATGGTTTAAGTGTGACGCTCATAAACTTTAGTCGAACCTCTTGATATATGATGTAGACACCTCTGCTTCTGATCTTGGGCCATAGTTATGCAATCGTAGATATCGTTCTTGCAATATATAATAGACCATATCAGCAATAATCAACCGAACGATCATGCTCCAAACCGATTTTGTCTTCGATCTTGTTTAGAAACGGCCTATGAAATTCCAGTCTTCTGTTGCATTCTCCATCTTCACAAGTTTTTTTGAATTTGATTGAGACCTGTTTAGAGAAAGAACAAGCAAAGAAAAGATGAGTGAGAATATGGCTTTGCCATTTAGTGCATTTGTCTTTTGTTTTGAGTTTCCCTCGCCAAAGAATAAATGCGTATCTCGGGATTGATTGATTGATTATACCACAGTACCACACTACCTCAAACCATGGTAAAACATTTACCTCGGTTCTTATAATTGCACTTGGGCTTTAACCAATTGCATGCGCACCTCTAATTTACATTTATGAGCAATGAATCACCTACCACATGTGGTTGTTCATGCAGAGAAGATGGACAACTTTACTTACATTGATAACCATAATACATTTGAAGAGAGAATGGCAACACAACCGGGGACGGAGCCAGGGATTCCCGCGGGTGCCCGGGCACCCTATGGATTTTTTCGTGTTGGTCCCTTTTACTTGGTTATCAGTAACTAAGAAGCTAAAGTAACCAAGTTGTATGACTTTAAACAAAGATGTATAAAATGATTAACAATAAAGTAACGTAAAGATAAGAGACAATATTTTCCAACGTTTAATTCTTTATTAGAAGTTAATCAAAAAGAATCGTACCCAAGTGTTTGCAGAATAACACTTGAGGTTGAAACGACAAGTATTGTATGGACTCCTCACTAAACTCAAACTATGTTGAGTGACAACTTTCAAGACCCACTGAGCTATCTCAGGGGTTGTGTTGTTCTTTGGAGGAGTAAAAGTGGTTTGTGAATGCTTTGCATTAATTGCACAAATAATACATTGGACATAAAGCTTCCTTAACAATATCTTGAAAGATATTATTCTTCTGGCAAGGAACCTTCATTGAGTTAGGTCCAAAAGGCACTTTCTGATGACAGACTGGTTTTAGCCATTTTGGGAAAGTTTGACATTAAAGTGATAAATCACTTTAATAAAGCAGCTCAGACTTTCCCGCCCAGTCCCGCCAAAACTTCAATCTTCTTGTCATCAGTCTTCAGTACTATGAAGTTGTTGAGGAGTCATGGGGTTCAATGAGTTATTGTCATCCTCACTGAACCCATCACCTTCTTCTTGGCTTAGATCACACTTCACTGAGTTCCGCCTCACTGAATGGAGAACCTTTCTTCTTAGGCTCGGTCTTAGCATCCTGAAGGTGACTCACTGAGTTACTGTTCACTCAGTGACTTGTTTACACTTAGGGGATTTTACGTTCAAATCCTTGTTAGAAGATTGGGGAATTCAGTGACCCAACAATCTCCCCCTATTTGAACATACAAATAGCCTAAGTGTTACTTGATTCAGCATGAGTTGTCAGGGTACTTCTTCTCTTGCTGAATGTTTGTTGTAATTGTAAGTAGGACATAGCTATTTAAACAAAAACATCAGTTTATTCATAGCTATTACATTTTCCTACAAATTACAAACAAAATAAAGATAGTTGTTGCAGATCAGATGTTCAGATGATAGCCAAGTCCCTCAATCTTAGCTTTCTTTGATCTCAGCAGGTGTTTCTCAGGATGCTTCTCAATCATAGCCCTAAGGTCCTGATAGAACCTTTGGTTTTCACCACTTTGTATAGGAGAAGCCAACATCAGGTATATTAACATTGCCTTGACCCCTGCCCTGTCCATATCGGACCATCTTTGGAAAGCAGGGTTTCCATATTCATCCATGAAGCATAGTCCTCTTTCAGGGTGTTCAAGCACAACGTTTTTCACGAAGGTGATACCTTCAGGAACGGACCTATCACAATCCAATCCTGGGACCTTGATCTCAGGCTCGGATTCAATGTGCTTCCTTTTTCTCCTGGTGGCTTTTGATGGAGCAGTTCCTGTTGTTGGAGCAGGAAGAAGGGAGGGAATATTGAGAGCTTCAGGCATTGCGCTCAGTCTGTCATACCTTTCCTTCAGTGACTTGAGAAGGTCGTGTACAACAACATTGTTTTTCCTGGCAATGATGGGACGAAGTTCATCAAGTTCAGTAATCCCAAAGTCAGCAAATTTGAATGGGTTATGGATGTCAATAATTCTTTTATCAGCCCCCCTGAAGACTGTGACCATTGCGGGTTTGGTGTTCCTGTGGATTTTAATGTCAGTGATGGTTTCAGGCTTCAATCTTTCCTTCATCACCCAATGATATCTTTCAACCCTGGTCTTTCTGATTTGAGCATCCCTTTTCAACTTTGCTTCCCTTTCCCTTTTAAGAGCATTCATCTGTTCTTCCTGAGCCTTTTTAAAGGCTGCACCAGCTTGCTCAGTTGCTAGTGTCTCAGCATCCAGACCAATCTTTTCAGCTTCCTCATGAACAACCTGTATCAGTTCAGGCTTGCTCAATCTCTCTTCTTCAGCTACCTTTGCCACTTTCTCAACTCTTTCCATATAGTCTTGTATTTGGTCATGGGTGAGTTGATAGATTTTTCCATTGATTTCATACGGGACCCTGATAGGTTCATCAGGGTCAACTCTGACAATTGTGGAGGCAGGCTGGAGTATAATTTCAGGTTCTGAGGTGGTGGCAATACTTTTTCCTCTGTCCTGAAAGAGAGTGGAGGAGACTGGTTCCTCTTGTGGTGGAACTTCGGTGATCGGTGTGGCTTCAGTGACATACTCCCCCTCAGTGTGAGAGGGTTGTCCAGGTTCTTGTTCATCAGTAATAGGGGTTTCAGGAACATTCTCCCCTCAACAATTGCCGGAGCTGCAGTGATGGCAAGTGTTGGAGTTACTGAAGATGAAGTAGAGGTACCCTTGAAGGCTTGAAACATTTCCGTCATCATTGACTTGATCTCCACAGTATCCTGATGGATGAGAGATACTTTGGAGTCAAGTGTAGCCTGAGAACTTTCAAGGGCAGTCATCCTGGATCCCATTGTCCATGCCTGAGATGTGGACTTCAGGGATTGAGCTGTCACTGATGCTTCCAACTGAGTGAAGGAAGACTTGAGGGACTCCACCGTGGAGCTGAGATTCTGAACATTGGAACCCTTTATCAAACCAAGTAACTCAGTAAAAGCCACCGTGTTTACCTGGTATGTCTCAGATGCCTGAAGAAGTTTCTTGTTGAGCTCAGGATCATCTTTGACTGATTCTTGAACTGACTTAACCCCTGTAGCCAGCTTTTTTAGGGATTCCAAAAATTGATTGATGTGAGAAGCCATTTGTGCCAGGGAGTGAGAGACAGTGGAATTTTGCTCCCTGACATCATCATTGTATTCTTCAACAGCATCTTTGAGGAGGTGATAGTGGACAGCTTGCTCAGTATGCATGTCAAACACCTCGTCAGTGACCCCCCTGTACAAAACATTGGTCATTTTCTTGATGAATCTTTTGAAGGCTCTTTCAGTGAGAGGAGTTGGAGCGTCTTCTGAGGTTTCCGGCTCGGAATGTGTTTCATCTTCATCATGGTTAGAGGTTTGAGGAGACTGAGTAACAGGTTCAGGGACTGTCTCCTCAACCTCTATATCATCTCCGGCCGTGAAGACTTCCTCGTCACTGTTAAATTCATCATCAGAAAATAAGACAGCCTGAGCATCTGCCAGGGAGGTAATCTGCAACAAATGGAGGTTATCCGGCTCCTCTTCATAAGAAGATTTGCCTTCGTTTTGGCCAGGTCCTGACCCCTCAAATCCGGTAGGTTGGGTTTTACCTACCTGGTCTTTAAGGCCAGTTCCCAAGTAATGCGCACATCCGGGAGTGGTTATGGGTTCCATATCAGCGGGTGGTTTATATCCCTCTGAATCTTTGTCCCCCGTGACCCCTTCAGACACTGATGGGTTTTTCTCAATGTCATCCTGAGGAGTCGTGAATGTTGTGTCCCTATTAGTGGGTTGTATATTTCCCTCTGAGTCTTGGGGATGAGTTTTTGTGCCCTCAGACAAAAGCGTTGTTTTGTGAATGTCCTCATCAGGCACCTGAATGGTTATGTCCCCCTTTCCAACAGGCTTGTTCTGGCCTATCGAAGATTTAGGAATGTTAACTCCCTGATGCTTGGGTTGTGATTTACCCGAGCCTTTAGCAGGATGTGATTGTTTGTGGACCCCCTTTTCAGTGGAGTAGTGCTGCCCCACCGAGGATTTAGGATCCCTTACTCCCTGAGACTCTGGTTGTGATTTGCCAGAGCCTTTAGCAGGATGTGAAGGTTTGGTTTATTCCGTCTCCACTGTCTTGTTTATGACAGTAGAGTCTTTGGGAACGGGTATGCCCAAGGACACTGAGTGGGATGTCTCAGTGCCCTCCGTTGGCTTTTGTTGCAGGCCTAGTGACTGGGTTATTATTCTCAGGGTGTCCGCAGTCAAGGGCGGTATTTCATGCCCCTTTTTGGCAGCCTTAGGGTCAGAGGTCTCAGTGTCGAGTGACAAAGGTTGAGCCACCTTCCTGGACCCCTGTCCCTTCTTCCTCTTCACCTTTTTGGTGGGAGAGGGAACTGGTGAAACTTTATTATCACCCTGGATAGCAGAACGCATATACATTGTCAGGGTGACAGGTGTAACCTCAAGAGGGTCACGAGAGTAATTTGCCTTGTGTAGGACATCAGGCTCAAAACCTGTTATGTCAGATTTAACATACTCAGACCCAAGCATGTCTTGTAGGGCACAGGAAACAAATCTAGGATATGACATGTGTTTTTGCCTAGACTTCCCCCCTAACTTTGCTATGAGGTCCCTGAAGATGATTTCTCCAAGGTCAATCATTTTACCCTCAATGAGACAGAACAATATCATTGCCTGAGTAGTGTTCAATTGCTCAGTAGAGAATTTATTTCCCCAGAGAACCTGAATGACAAAAGTCATTAGAATCCT
This sequence comes from Artemisia argyi, assembly GCA_030686995.1. Lineage (NCBI taxonomy): Eukaryota > Viridiplantae > Streptophyta > Magnoliopsida > Asterales > Asteraceae > Artemisia > Artemisia argyi. The sequence continues at coordinate 153,578,104 of CM060680.1, read as the reverse complement.
CCAGGGAGCTGGGAACCAGGTCTTTATTATTAGGGCTTTGGATAATAGGGACCCTGGTGTCACCTCAGGGTGATTTTTGTCATAGGGTCCCAGTTCCAGTAAGTCCTCCTTTACCTCTTTCTCAGAGGGTTGGGCAGTGAAGGTCGTGGTGTAGTCAAGGCCAGTGGCTTTGACAAAAGTTTTATAGTCAAGAGTTAGGGACTTGGTTCCATTCTTGACTGTAAACTTTATTTTGGCCTCTTTTGGCGCATCAGGGTTTTCAACCACCGCTGTGCACCAAAATTCCCTCAAATAGTTATGATAGATGACTAAGGGGGTTTTTGTGAATGAGGTGGTCAGGAAGCAGTTCTGAAGGAACTTCACCACATCCCTGTATTCAGGGTACCCAGCAGGGTAGGCAAAGTTCCCTACCACATTGTTCTTGGTAAGGTCTACGCTTTCCATTTGGAAATCCACATTGGGTGCGTATTTTACGACCTTAGAAGAAGCCATTAGGGTTAGATAAAAGGTCTGGTTTTGAAAAATGGTATTGGTGAGGGAAACACACGCAGTTTTGAAAACAATTTGCAAGAGTTTAGTTATGATTTTTAAAAGCGTGTGTGTTTTTCCCTTTTTGTGGGGGTATTTATAGTGGGAATTAGGGTAGTGATGTTGCGGATATCAAAAATTTATAATATTCAACCGAAACGGCATAATAATATAGGTTTGAGATCTGCATTAAATATCACGATTCCCACTACCCCTTTTTCTCTCACCCTTTGGGGTGCCTCTGCAAATAATGCACTTTTGCAGAAAAAATCATCACACTTTTTGTGTGTGAGAGAGCATTTAATGCTCAGTGGTGTTTGGTGAGAGAGATGTGGGGGCCCAAGATGTGGATGCCAGTTGTGTAAGTGACATATATTCCTATATTTAATAGGAATCAGTTACCTACCTGGGACATTTATTAACTAAGTATTCGGAACATTTAGTTAGGGTATTTAATGCCATTTTTCATCCACAGCCCCCTGAATGAATTATCATTCAACAAAAATGGGTTTTCAGGAAGGTTATGATCAGGGACTTAGAGAATTTACATCATGTTGGAACACTTTTGATCAGTTCCCTGATTCTATGTCCAACATGCCCAGTTCAGCTTTCAATCTTGTGAAAGTGGGTTCATCCAAAGGTTTAGTGAAGATATCAGCTAGCTGATACTCAGTGGGGATGAAATGTATTTCAATTTATCCATTAGAGATATGGTCCCTGATGAAGTGGTATCTGATGTCAATGTGTTTGGTCCTTTGATGAAGTACTAGATTGTTTGAGATGGCTATGGCACTTGTATTATCACAAAAGATAGGTACCATCTTATACTGAATGCCATAGTCACTCAGTTGGCTCTTCATCCATAGTACATTTGTACAACATCCTGCAGCAGCCATATATTCAGCTTCAGCTGAGGACATGGCCACTGACTGTTGTTTCTTTGTACTCCAACACACAAGTTTACCACCAAGAAATTGGCAGGATCCTGAAGTACTTTTCCTATCCATGTTACATTGATTGACGCTAAACCACCTAACCTATATTGACCAAATAATGGTCAACAAAGTCAAATAGCCTAGATCAATGCTCCGCGGAAGTATAAGGTTTCCCCGGGTCGTATGTCCCGACGAGGTGTGAATTGTAAACAAACGGTTTCGTGATCGGGTGAATTTGGATGAGAAAAGGGTTTGTGTGTGATTAAGCTAAGGAATCTACAAAGGAATAGCTTAAACAAGCTATAAGAATAATACGGGAAAGTTTGAAAAATCAGAAACGATTTAAACCTAAAAACGCGTACGTTACGTTTAAATAAAACGTAAACGTACAAAATAAAACGTGAGTTTTTAAGAAATAAAATACCTATGAATATGAAAATTATATTTTTACAATCCTAATAATAAAATAAACTTTTTAGAAAATTAAAATTAATTTTTACACTATTTAATTAATTATTATTAATTAAACACTATTTGTTAATTACTTATTAATATTTAAACTACTTAATTATAATACAATATTGATTAAATACTAAAAAGGTGAAAATAATATTTCTAAAATTATAAAATAACTAAAAATAAGTTTTAAAAATAAAAATATGTATTTTTGTCTTTTTGTGGTTTTTCTATTAAATAATTACTAATTAATGACTAATTATCTAATTAACTATTTTAAATTAGGAAAAATACTAGATGAACAGTAAAAATTCTAAGAAAATTTCTAAAATTATTTTATAACATATAAAAGCTATAAAAAATATAAAAACTAGGTTTTACTTAATAAAAACTAATTATGCTATTTAAAACTAATTATTAATTAATAATTAATAAAACTAAAATTAATTCTAATAAATACTAAAAGAAAAGATAAAAATCTGAAAAATTTATTATAAATACTTTAATATATGAGGAATTTAAGAAAAATATAAAAACATATAAGTACTTGACAAAAATTTAAAAAGAAAAATTAAAAAGCTAAATTATGTTAAATAGAAGCTATCACTAAAAATTAAAATGAGCTTTTTTTTTGGAATTTTGTTTTACAAATCTAACTTAACACTGATTACATGCAACTTTTGTGAAAACAAATTTCTTGGAACTTAAAAATAAGCTCTAGGGAAACTTAAAAGCTTAACAGCCTAAGCTTAAAAGCTACAATGGAATTTGGAACTTTGAAAAGCTAAGACAATAAGCTGCAAATTTGATTTAAAGAAGGAAAAGGTTCAGTGGTACTCAAGGCAAACCAAATAAGCTAAAGGAACTAGAAAAGCTCACAGAAATAAGCTTATAAGCTTAAATAAGCAAAACTCCAACACCAAGAACAAGCAGGCCTGCAGGGCAGTTTGTTGCCAAATCCAGCTTATCAAATGAGCTTTAAGGACAAAAATGAGCAATGAACCTTAGAGTTTAGCTTGTGAGCTTTCCAAAAAGCTTACAATCTCAGGTAAAGCTCAAGGGGTGAGCTCACAAAGAGCTTATGAACACCCCCTGATTGCACAGGGCAGGGACCATTGTAAACTTAAGCCACACAAGTTAAAGCAGCTAAACAATAAGCTATGATGGACCTTAAATGTTCACAAGCTGATTATCAAAGGAAAAATAAGCTAGACTAAGTGAGTTAAACTTAAAATAAATTTGAAAAAGAAGAAAAGCTTGGGGAATGAGCTGAAAAGGTCCACAATAAGCAATTCCAACCCACCTGTCCACACAGGTTCGTAGGGTTAGATGCAGGCCCCAAAAGGCTTATCCAATAAGCTTCCAAGCCAAACATAAGCTTGGAACCATCAACTTGGTTCACTGAGCTTTTAAGAAATCCCAGGAACACAAGCTAATGTCCATAAACAAGCAATTTATGAACTTATGGATACATGCAGTTGGACTGAACCAGGGGTGCAAGGCAGATTAAATCTCAACAAGCTCAAATAAACACTTCAAGTCATAACAGCTTATGCACTTAAACAACAACAATGATACATGACAGCAACAACAACACATTCAAAATTAATCAACAAACTCCGCATATAATAATAAGAACAATAAGAGTTTGCAGCAGCAAACTACCTAAATAAGCCAACTGATGGTTCCAAAATAAGCAGTGAATAAGCAGTTAATGATAAACTCCAACTTGAATCTTGATTGCTACCTAGGGGGCTACTTAATTCTAAAAATACCTAATCCTAACACTGACTAATACACAATCTATAGGCAAATGAAAAGTGACCAAACTGAGGGTGCAGGGTGTTAACCAGGCCAAACAGTCAACTTCCACATCAATTTTTATTGAGCAAATCACTTCCAAATCCTCATTTTCTTTTTGAAATTAGTAAACAAGCTACCAATGATCCAAAATTAACAACCCTTACTTGATTTCTTCCACAAATGAACACTAGGGATTGATTTTAAGTTTGCCAAAAATCTGAGTATGCAGATTTTGACTTTTGAACATTTTCCAACCAAGTTGACTTATGTGGATTTCTAAGGCACCTAATTGATCAGTTATGATGTATTAAACATAAATGAAGCCAAATCATGCTATCTAAACTTATTTAGGATTGAATTCAAAAGCTTTGGCCACACAAATCCAAGCAGTTAAGCTGCTAAGGGATTTAACAAAAGATTTTGACTTTTCATACTATAGATGCAAGTTTTATGATTGACCTAGCTCTAATATCACCTAAGGAGACTAAGGGTGCATGGTAAAAGGAAAGATAACAACTAATGCAGGTTAGACATAGCAGAACCAAACACTCCTAAATGAGTGACAGATAGGATTTTTAAACCACAAGCACCCTTTTTTTAACTAAAATCACTGATAACAAGCTTAAACTAAAGTCTCAAATGCAATACTTAACTTGAAGGCAATACTGAATAAGCAGATACATAAGCTAAAGCAGAAATTTCAAAAGATAATTATATTTGAAACTGAGAATTTTTATTTAACTGGAAATGTCAAGTTACAATTTTAACTTGAAACACTGAATAATCTAAGACATAAAACTACTTAATTCTACTCTTAGAAACTACATTACTTAATTAATGACTAAAAATCTAACTCCTCTTTTCTGCTCCACTCTTCCTCTTTTATATTTGACTTTTAGGGTTTGTGGACACCCTTGGCTTATCTCATTCTCTCTTATGGACCCTTGGATGAGTGTGGTTAATCCTGTCCCTTCAATTCACTTTGGGCGGGAAACATTGGTTTAATCCCTTTGGCAGCTAGCTACTTGGAAGAGGGTAGGTTTTGTTATCTTGTGGTGGAAAGTAGTAAATTGGGGTGGAGTGTGTAAGTGGGTAGTGATGATTGTGTTTGGTGTTTGCAGAAGTAGCAGCAGGGTAGGGGGAGGGTTCACGTGGTTTTGTTTGAGGATGGGGGTGGTGGGGTCAAATGAGTTGACTGGGAATTATATAAAAAAAACGGGGAAGGGGTGAATATTAAAAGGGTGTTGGGTTGTTTAATTTTGGGCCTGGTGTTTGGGTGGGTTTTATTTTAGATTGGGTTTTTGGGGTAATAAAAAGGGTTAGCAAAAATGGGTCCATTTGGTTTGGTTAAATAAATAAGCATAGGGACCAATCTTGTAAAATCTGAAACTTGAGGGTAGTATTCTGCCATTATTCCAAAGTTAACACAAGGGACCATTCCTGCTAATATGATAATTCCACAAGGACCAATATGATATTTTCCAAAATTTAAATCCCCAGGGACCAAAATCGCCAAAATCGAAAGTACAGGGATCAAATATGTAAATTTTCAAAACTTTTCACCCAGGAACCTTTTTGATAAATTTTCATTTGTAAAGGACTTGGATTGACTTTTCTTTCAAAATTAATGCTCAGGGACTATTTTTGTCAATTTTTGAAAGTTGGGGGACTGAAACTGCCTATTTTGCAAACTTTGTACGTTTTTCATCTGTTTTTACTCATTTTGCATCTAAAACATATAAAACACAATTTTGAAATATTTTTAGTATTTTGATGCATTTCTGAGTGTTTTTGTATGTTTTGCAGTTCAAATTTGACCAAAAATGATGAGTGTTTGAGCACTCATCAATCCCCCACACTAAACTATTGCTAGTCCCTAGCAATAAACTGTTTTGAAAACTTTGATGGATTTGAAAAACTCTTTACCAAAAGCCATCACTTCTGGTGTAGCCAGGTGTAAGAACTGTGGCACACCTGATAACCGTGTGATTTTGAGCAAACCACCAGCTGTCAACGGATTTGATTAGTCTTTACCAAAAGCCGTTTGCTTCTGGACTAGCCAGCTCTTGATGGAATAGTCAACATCTTGGTGAGCTGATTACCAATTATGGATTTTCCACGGCCTTTACCACAAGCCATAATCTTGCGGGCTAGCCAACTCATTTGTTTTCGGGGAGTTGAGGAACCATACAATTTTGGGCAAATTGCAAGCCGTAAACGGATTTGATATGTCTTTACCAAGAGCCGTTTGCTCCTGGACTAGCCAATCCCTTTTGTCGCTTAGACAAGGCGGACTGATTACCACAAAAAATTTTGAGCTCCAGTGAAAAAAATTTTGAAAAAATTTTTGGTCAAAAACGGGGGTATTAGATAGTAAAATGTGATAAAATTCGCTAGAATAGCGAATACCCCCCCCCCCCCCCACACTTAGCATGAATATTGTCCTCAATATTCAAAATCCCGGCTATTATGCCGACATTTTGAACGTTAAAGGGCAACATTACAAGCAAAGCGTGGAAAACACCATTTTGTTTTTCACCTCTGTAATCAGAGTATGGGGGACTCCCCCACACTTAGGGTGAAAACCCTATAAGCATGCTATTGTTTTTGTTTACCGAGTCGCTAGCTTGACTCGACCCCGAATTTATTTGTCCTTGGGGAAGCATGATGTGGAAGAAACAATCTCAATCGGACTTTCATTCAAAATGTTTGGACAAACATATGAAGCTCGTGAAAGTTCTACTCCGATGAGATAAGTATCCGGCTCAAGATAATGATACATGAAAATGCCGGGATCAAATATAGTGTCTTCATTCCCGAAGGAGTGAAAAACAGGAGAAGTCACCTTATAGGTGAAGAAAAGGAAGAAAACCATTATAAAAATCATGAGTTGATCTTCTTCCTCAAGAGGAGGCTCAATAGCCTGAGTTTGGATTTCAAAGGGTAAGCTCGTAAATAACCCGGGAGGGTGGGTGGGAATTTGCAAATTCTCATAATTGAGAGCTTCTCCCCCCGGGATATCAAACTCCGGAGGAGTCATAACATGATGAGCGAGTTCACCGGAGAACTCCTCATGAAGAGAATTAATCACAAGATGTGAATCTGTGAACTCATGTTCCGGAATAGACTCACAATCCTCGTTCTGAATATCAAATAGTAGATTATCAGAAATCGAAGTGAATTCAGATTTTTACAATCCTAATAATAAAATAAACTTTTTAGAAAATTAAAATTAATTTTTACACTATTTAATTAATTATTATTAATTAAACACTATTTGTTAATTACTTATTAATATTTAAACTACTTAATTATAATACAATATTGATTAAATACTAAAAAAGGTGAAAATAATATTTCTAAAATTATAAAATAACTAAAAATAAGTTTTAAAAATAAAAATATGTATTTTTGTCTTTTTGTGGTTTTTCTATTAAATAATTACTAATTAATGACTAATTATCTAATTAACTATTTTAAATTAGGAAAAATACTAGATGAACAGTAAAAATTCTAAGAAAATTTCTAAAATTATTTTATAACATATAAAAGCTATAAAAAATATAAAAACTAGGTTTTACTTAATAAAAACTAATTATGCTATTTAAAACTAATTATTAATTAATAATTAATAAAACTAAAATTAATTCTAATAAATACTAAAAGAAAAGATAAAAATCTGAAAAATTTATTATAAATACTTTAATATATGAGGAATTTAAGAAAAATATAAAAACATATAAGTACTTGACAAAAATTTAAAAAGAAAAATTAAAAAGCTAAATTATGTTAAATAGAAGCTATCACTAAAAATTAAAATGAGCTTTTTTTTTGGAATTTTGTTTTACAAATCTAACTTAACACTGATTACATGCAACTTTTGTGAAAACAAATTTCTTGGAACTTAAAAATAAGCTCTAGGGAAACTTAAAAGCTTAACAGCCTAAGCTTAAAAGCTACAATGGAATTTGGAACTTTGAAAAGCTAAGACAATAAGCTGCAAATTTGATTTAAAGAAGGAAAAGGTTCAGTGGTACTCAAGGCAAACCAAATAAGCTAAAGGAACTAGAAAAGCTCACAGAAATAAGCTTATAAGCTTAAATAAGCAAAACTCCAACACCAAGAACAAGCAGGCCTGCAGGGCAGTTTGTTGCCAAATCCAGCTTATCAAATGAGCTTTAAGGACAAAAATGAGCAATGAACCTTAGAGTTTAGCTTGTGAGCTTTCCAAAAAGCTTACAATCTCAGGTAAAGCTCAAGGGGTGAGCTCACAAAGAGCTTATGAACACCCCCTGATTGCACAGGGCAGGGACCATTGTAAACTTAAGCCACACAAGTTAAAGCAGCTAAACAATAAGCTATGATGGACCTTAAATGTTCACAAGCTGATTATCAAAGGAAAAATAAGCTAGACTAAGTGAGTTAAACTTAAAATAAATTTGAAAAAGAAGAAAAGCTCGGGGAATGAGCTGAAAAGGTCCACAATAAGCAATTCCAACCCACCTGTCCACACAGGTTCGTAGGGTTAGATGCAGGCCCCAAAAGGCTTATCCAATAAGCTTCCAAGCCAAACATAAGCTTGGAACCATCAACTTGGTTCACTGAGCTTTTAAGAAATCCCAGGAACACAAGCTAATGTCCATAAACAAGCAATTTATGAACTTATGGATACATGCAGTTGGACTGAACCAAGGGTGCAAGGCAGATTAAATCTCAACAAGCTCAAATAAACACTTCAAGTCATAACAGCTTATGCACTTAAACAACAACAATGATACATGACAGCAACAACAACACATTCAAAATTAATCAACAAACTCCGCATATAATAATAAGAACAATAAGAGTTTGCAGCAGCAAACTACCTAAATAAGCCAACTGATGGTTCCAAAATAAGCAGTGAATAAGCAGTTAATGATAAACTCCAACTTGAATCTTGATTGCTACCTAGGGGGCTACTTAATTCTGAAAATACCTAATCCTAACACTGACTAATACACAATCTATAGGCAAATGAAAAGTGACCAAACTGAGGGTGCAGGGTGTTAACCAGGCCAAACAGTCAACTTCCACATCAATTTTTATTGAGCAAATCACTTCCAAATCCTCATTTTCTTTTTGAAATTAGTAAACAAGCTACCAATGATCCAAAATTAACAACCCTTACTTGATTTCTTCCATAAATGAACACTAGGGATTGATTTTAAGTTTGCCAAAAATCTGAGTATGCAGATTTTGACTTTTGAACATTTTCCAACCAAGTTGACTTATGTGGATTTCTAAGGCACCTAATTGATCAGTTATGATGTATTAAACATAAATGAAGCCAAATCATGCTATCTAAACTTATTTAGGATTGAATTCAAAAGCTTTGGCCACACAAATCCAAGCAGTTAAGCTGCTAAGGGATTTAACAAAAGATTTTGACTTTTCATGCTATAGATGCAAGTTTTATGATTGACCTAGCTCTAATATCACCTAAGGAGACTAAGGGTGCATGGTAAAAGGCAAGATAACAACTAATGCAGGTTAGACATAGCAGAACCAAACACTCCTAAATGAGTGACAGATAGGATTTTTAAACCACAAGCACCCTTTTTTAACTAAAATCACTGATAACAAGCTTAAACTAAAGTCTCAAATGCAATACTTAACTTGAAGGCAATACTGAATAAGCAGATACATAAGCTAAAGCAGAAATTTCAAAAGATAATTATATTTGAAACTGAGAATTTTTATTTAACTGGAAATGTCAAGTTACAATTTTAACTTGAAACACTGAATAATCTAAGACATAAAACTACTTAATTCTACTCTTAGAAACTACATTACTTAATTAATGACTAAAAATCTAACTCCTCTTTTCTGCTCCACTCTTCCTCTTTTATATCTGACTTTTAGGGTTTGTGGACACCCTTGGCTTATCTCATTCTCTCTTATGGACCCTTGGATGAGTGTGGTTAATCATGTCCCTTCAATTCACTTTGGGCGGGAAACATTGGTTTAATCCCTTTGGCAGCTAGCTACTTGGAAGAGGGTAGGTTTTGTTATCTTGTGGTGGAAAGTAGTAAATTGGGGTGGAGTGTGTAAGTGGGTAGTGATGATTGTGTTTGGTGTTTGCAGAAGTAGCAGCAGGGTAGGGGGAGGGTTCACGTGGTTTTGTTTGAGGATGGGGGTGGTGGGGTCAAATGAGTTGACTGGGAATTATATAAAAAAAACGGGGAAGGGGTGAATATTAAAAGGGTGTTGGGTTGTTTAATTTTGGGCCTGGTGTTTGGGTGGGTTTTATTTTAGATTGGGTTTTTGGGGTAATAAAAAGGGTTAGCAAAAATGGGTCCATTTGGTTTGGTTAAATAAATAAGCATAGGGACCAATCTTGTAAAATCTGAAACTTGAGGGTAGTATTCTGCCATTATTCCAAAGTTAACACAAGGGACCATTCCTGCTAATATGATAATTCCACAAGGACCAATATGATATTTTCCAAAATTTAAATCCCCAGGGACCAAAATCGCCAAAATCGAAAGTACAGGGATCAAATATGTAAATTTTCAAAACTTTTCAACCAGGAACCTTTTTGATAAATTTTCATTTGTAAAGGACTTGGATTGACTTTTCTTTCAAAATTAATGCTCAGGGACTATTTTTGTCAATTTTTGAAAGTTGGGGGACTGAAACTGCCTATTTTGCAAACTTTGTACGTTTTTCATCTGTTTTTACTCATTTTGCATCTAAAACATATAAAACACAATTTTGAAATATTTTTAGTATTTTGATGCATTTCTGAGTGTTTTTGTATATTTTGCAGTTCAGATTTGACCAAAAATGATGAGTGTTTGAGCATTCATCAATCCCCCACACTAAACTATTGCTAGTCCCTAGCAATAAACTGTTTTGAAAACTTTGATGGATTTGAAAAACTCTTTACCAAAAGCCATCACTTCTGGAGTAGCCAGGTGTAAGAACTGTGGCACACCTGATAACCGTGTGATTTTGAGCAAACCACCAGCTGTCAACGGATTTGATTAGTCTTTACCAAAAGCCGTTTGCTTCTGGACTAGCCAGCTCTTGATGGAATAGTCAACATCTTGGTGAGCTGATTACCAATTATGGATTTTCCACGGCCTTTACCACAAGCCATAATCTTGCGGGCTAGCCAACTCATTTGTTTTCGGGGAGTTGAGGAACCATACAATTTTGGGCAAATTGCAAGCCGTAAACGGATTTGATATGTCTTTACCAAGAGCCGTTTGCTCCTGGACTAGCCAATCCCTTTTGTCGCTTAGACAAGGCGGACTGATTACCACAAAAAATTTTGAGCTCCAGTGAAAAAAATTTTGAAAAAAATTTTGGTCAAAAACGGGGGTATTAGATAGTAAAATGTGATAAAATTCGCTAGAATAGCGAATACCCCCCCACACTTAGCATGAATATTGTCCTCAATATTCAAAATCCCGGCTATTATGCCGACATTTTGAACGTTAAAGGGCAACATTACAAGCAAAGCGTGGAAAACACCATTTTGTTTTTCACCTCTGTAATCAGAGTATGGGGGACTCCCCCACACTTAGGGTGAAAACCCTATACTCGTCTTTTCTGCGACACGTAAACCTTTTTCTACGTGCATATTTTTTGTATTTTCATATAAGCATTCTATTGTTTTTGTTTACCGAGTCGCTAGCTTGACTCGACCCCGAATTTATTTGTCCTTGGGGAAGCATGATGTGGAAGAAACAATCTCAATCGGACTTTCATTCAAAATGTTTGGACAAACATATGAAGCTCGTGAAAGTTCTACTCCGATGAGATAAGTATCCGGCTCAAGATAATGATACATGAAAATGCCGGGATCAAATATAGTGTCTTCATTCCCGAAGGAGTGAAAAACAGGAGAAGTCACCTTATAGGTGAAGAAAAGGAAGAAAACCATTATAAAAATCATGAGTTGATCTTCTTCCTCAAGAGGAGGCTCAATAGCCTGAGTTTGGATTTCAAAGGGTAAGCTCGTAAATAACCCGGGAGGGTGGGTGGGAATTTGCAATTTCTCATAATTGAGAGCTTCTCCCCCCGGGATATCAAACTCCGGAGGAGTCATAACATGATGAGCGAGTTCACCGGAGAACTCCTCATGAAGAGAATTAATTACAAGATGTGAATCTGTGAACTCATGTTCCGGAATAGACTCACAATCCTCGTTCTGAATATCAAATAGTGGATTATCAGAAATCGAAGTGAATTCAGATTCGAATTCAAATAGAGGATTAGTGAGAGTAATACTGAATGTTTCGGGAACAAAGTGAATATTATTCTCAATTGGATTGTCGGGATAAGAAGTGAGTGACGGATCATGATGTAGGAGACTTTCAATTTCTCCCAGATCGGCTTGGAAATCAAGGAGACCATCATCACTTTCCAATGAAAGTGGATCGATGTGAGCAAGTTCATCAGCGAACTCCTCGAGAAGAGGATCAACATCAGAATGAGGCAGTGGTGCCTCAACATACTCAATGTCTCCATGAGATGTACAATCATCGCTAAAATCTGAGAAAGTCTCAAATTGATCTTTAGTACACTCAATGGGGGAAGGAATTTCACACATATCATCCAAAGTTCCCTGTGACTCTCTCGGGATTGGGATAAGGATCTCAACACTAGACTTTATTAATTCGTCCGATTCCTTATTAGGAACAGTGCTAAGATGCTCATCCCCCATGTTTAGAGAGTGAGTGTGAACTTCGGGCGTGATAAGAGCAGACTGAGGGAGATAAGAAAGACTAGCACACATAGATTTTATATTTTTCATGTGTTCTTCTGCTAGCAATTATTGCATACTCTTATCTCCCTGTGCTTCCACGGAAGGAATCTCAACTGATGAACTGGATGAATCTTTGTAATATTCCTTCATTTGAATAGAATCCTCATCATCATCGTCATCATGAATGAAACGGAACAAAGAGCTAGATTTGGCTGCTTTTTCTCTTGCAATGGATTCCCTCACAGATTTTTCATATGCATCTTGGGAATTTATTCTAGCAGCCTGCTCTTCAGCAAGCAATTCTTCCATGGATTTTTGATGAGTATGTCTTTGGGCAAAGTCGTCAACTAAACCCTTAAGCTCATCAACGATTTTCATCAGATTTTGCATTTCTGGAAGAAGTGCTTGATTCATATCGTACTGTGGAGGTTGGTCATAATAGGGTGTGTCAAAATTGTCACAAGGGTATGGATTCCCCGTTTGACAATCTGAACTGAAGTGTGGACCTCCACAGAAATCACAACAGTAAAACTGTTGAGGCTGTGGGTTGTACATGCTAGAGTCATAACCGTTATCAGGAAACTGCTCATAGACAAGCGTGTTTCCCGATTGACAATCAGAACTGTAGTGTGCACCACCGCAGTACTCACAACAGTAAAACTGTTGAGTATCATGGTGTGGTAACTGATGGAATGAATCAGTCGTGTCATGGTAGGAATAGGGATCTTGGTTATAGACAGACCCGTTTCCGGATTCTACCATGCCATAACTGGGGCAATTGCCACCATTATGAGGATTACCACACCAATGGCAAACCGGAAAGTGTGGATGAGACATAGAAAGAATCAAATGTGTATAGAGGGGTAGGGATGAAGAATCAAAGATGTGAGAGGGTAAAGGAGAATGTTTTTGGGTTTTTGGGTAAACATTTTGTACAAATGAGAAAGAAAATCTTTTTGGGTTTTTTGTGTTCGTTGAAAACTAATTTTACAAAGTTTTCGGGAACTGTTTTGTTTTAATAATGGGAAAATATGAACAAAGGATGGATAAATGTACAATGGAATGAATTCCAAAGACACTAATCAGAAAAACCGTTTAGATACGCACACGACCTCCCCGGCAGCGGCGCCAAAAGTTGATTGACGCTAAACCACCTAACCTATATTGACCAAATAATGGTCAACAAAGTCAAATAGCCTAGATCAATGCTCCGCAGAAGTATAAGGTTTCCCCGGGTCGTATGTCCCGACGAGGTGTGAATTGTAAACAAACGGTTTCGTGATCGGGTGAATTTGGATGAGAAAAGGGTTTGTGTGTGATTAAGCTAAGGAATCTACAAAGGAATAGCTTAAACAAGCTATAAGAATAAGACGGGAAAGTTTGAAAAATCAGAAACGATTTAAACCTAAAAACGCGTACGTTACGTTTAAATAAAACGTAAACGTACAAAATAAAACGCGAGTTTTTAAGAAATAAAATACCTACGAATATGAAAATTATATTTTTAAAATCCTAATAATAAAATAAACTTTTTAGAAAATTAAAATTAATTTTTACACTATTTAATTAATTATTATTAATTAAACACTATTTGTTAATTACTTATTAATATTTAAACTACTTAATTATAATACAATATTGATTAAATACTAAAAAAGGTGAAAATAATATTTCTAAAATTATAAAATAACTAAAAATAAGTTTTAAAAATAAAAATATGTATTTTTGTCTTTTTGTGGTTTTTCTATTAAATAATTACTAATTAATGACTAATTATCTAATTAACTATTTTAAATTAGGAAAAATAGTAGATGAACAGTAAAAATTCTAAGAAAATTTCTAAAATTATTTTATAACATATAAAAGCTATAAAAAATATAAAAACTAGGTTTTACTTAATAAAAACTAATTATGCTATTTAAAACTAATTATTAATTAATAATTAATAAAACTAAAATTAATTCTAATAAATACTAAAAGAAAAGATAAAAATCTGAAAAATTTATTATAAATACTTTAATATATGAGGAATTTAAGAAAAATATTAAAACATATAAGTACTTGACAAAAATTTAAAAAGAAAAATTAAAAAGCTAAATTATGTTAAATAGAAGCTATCACTAAAAATTAAAATGAGCTTTTTTTTTGGAATTTTGTTTTACAAATCTAACTTAACACTGATTACATGCAACTTTTGTGAAAACAAATTTCTTGGAACTTAAAAATAAGCTCTAGGGAAACTTAAAAGCTTAACAGCCTAAGCTTAAAAGCTACAATGGAATTTGGAACTTTGAAAAGCTAAGACAATAAGCTGCAAATTTGATTTAAAGAAGGAAAAGGTTCAGTGGTACTCAAGGCAAACCAAATAAGCTAAAGGAACTAGAAAAGCTCACAGAAATAAGCTTATAAGCTTAAATAAGCAAAACTCCAACACCAAGAACAAGCAGGCCTGCAGGGCAGTTTGTTGCCAAATCCAGCTTATCAAATGAGCTTTAAGGACAAAAATGAGCAATGAACCTTAGAGTTTAGCTTGTGAGCTTTCCAAAAAGCTTACAATCTCAGGTAAAGCTCAAGGGGTGAGCTCACAAAGAGCTTATGAACACCCCCTGATTGCACAGGGCAGGGACCATTGTAAACTTAAGCCACACAAGTTAAAGCAGCTAAACAATAAGCTATGATGGACCTTAAATGTTCACAAGCTGATTATCAAAGGAAAAATAAGCTAGACTAAGTGAGTTAAACTTAAAATAAATTTGAAAAAGAAGAAAAGCTTGGGGAATGAGCTGAAAAGGTCCACAATAAGCAATTCCAACCCACCTGTCCACACAGGTTCGTAGGGTTAGATGCAGGCCCCAAAAGGCTTATCCAATAAGCTTCCAAGCCAAACATAAGCTTGGAACCATCAACTTGGTTCACTGAGCTTTTAAGAAATCCCAGGAACACAAGCTAATGTCCATAAACAAGCAATTTATGAACTTATGGATACATGCAGTTGGACTGAACCAGGGGTGCAAGGCAGATTAAATCTCAACAAGCTCAAATAAACACTTCAAGTCATAACAGCTTATGCACTTAAACAACAACAATGATACATGACAGCAACAACAACACATTCAAAATTAATCAACAAACTCCGCATATAATAATAAGAACAATAAGAGTTTGCAGCAGCAAACTACCTAAATAAGCCAACTGATGGTTCCAAAATAAGCAGTGAATAAGCAGTTAATGATAAACTCCAACTTGAATCTTGATTGCTACCTAGGGGGCTACTTAATTCTGAAAATACCTAATCCTAACACTGACTAATACACAATCTATAGGCAAATGAAAAGTGACCAAACTGAGGGTGCAGGGTGTTAACCAGGCCAAACAGTCAACTTCCACATCAATTTTTATTGAGCAAATCACTTCCAAATCCTCATTTTCTTTTTGAAATTAGTAAACAAGCTACCAATGATCCAAAATTAACAACCCTTACTTGATTTCTTCCACAAATGAACACTAGGGATTGATTTTAAGTTTGCCAAAAATCTGAGTATGCAGATTTTGACTTTTGAACATTTTCCAACCAAGTTGACTTATGTGGATTTCTAAGGCACCTAATTGATCAGTTATGATGTATTAAACATAAATGAAGCCAAATCATGCTATCTAAACTTATTTAGGATTGAATTCAAAAGCTTTGGCCACACAAATCCAAGCAGTTAAGCTGCTAAGGGATTTAACAAAAGATTTTGACTTTTCATGCTATAGATGCAAGTTTTATGATTGACCTAGCTCTAATATCACCTAAGGAGACTAAGGGTGCATGGTAAAAGGCAAGATAACAACTAATGCAGGTTAGACATAGCAGAACCAAACACTCCTAAATGAGTGACATATAGGATTTTTAAACCACAAGCACCCTTTTTTAACTAAAATCACTGATAACAAGCTTAAACTAAAGTCTCAAATGCAATACTTAACTTGAAGGCAATACTGAATAAGCAGATACATAAGCAGATACATAAGCTAAAGCAGAAATTTCAAAAGATAATTATATTTGAAACTGAGAATTTTTATTTAACTGGAAATGTCAAGTTACAATTTTAACTTGAAACACTGAATAATCTAAGACATAAAACTACTTAATTCTACTTTTATAAATTACATTACTTAATTAATGACTAAAAATCTAACTCCTCTTTTCTGCTCCACTCTTCCTCTTTTATATCTGACTTTTAGGGTTTGTGGACACCCTTGGCTTATATCATTCTCTCTTATGGACCCTTGGATGAGTGTGGTTAATCATGTCCCTTCAATTCACTTTGGGCGGGAAACATTGGTTTAATCCCTTTGGCAGCTAGCTACTTGGAAGAGGGTAGGTTTTGTTATCTTGTGGTGGAAAGTAGTAAATTGGGGTGAAGTGTGTAAGTGGGTAGTGATGATTGTGTTTGGTGTTTGCAGAAGTAGCAGCAGGGTAGGGGGAGGGTTCACGTGGTTTTGTTTGAGGATGGGGGTGGTGGGGTCAAATGAGTTGACTGGGAATTATATAAAAAAAACGGGGAAGGGGTGAATATTAAAAGGGTGTTGGGTTGTTTAATTTTGGGCCTGGTGTTTGGGTGGGTTTTATTTTAGATTGGGTTTTTGGGGTAATAAAAAGGGTTAGCAAAAATGGGTCCATTTGGTTTGGTTAAATAAATAAGCATAGGGACCAATCTTGTAAAATCTGAAACTTGAGGGTAGTATTCTGCCATTATTCCAAAGTTAACACAAGGGACCATTCCTGCTAATATGATAATTCCACAAGGACCAATATGATATTTTCCAAAATTTAAATCCCCAGAGACCAAAATCGCCAAAATCGAAAGTACAGGGATCAAATATGTAAATTTTCAAAACTTTTCACCCAGGAACCTTTTTGATAAATTTTCATTTGTAAAGGACTTGGATTGACTTTTCTTTCTAAATTAATGCTCAGGTACTATTTTTGTCAATTTTTGAAAGTTGGGGGACTGAAACTGCCAATTTTGCAAACTTTGTACGTTTTTCATCTGTTTTTACTCATTTTGCATCTAAAACATATAAAACACAATTTTGAAATATTTTTAGTATTTTGATGCATTTCTGAGTGTTTTTGTATGTTTTGCAGTTCAAATTTGACCAAAAATGATGAGTGTTTGAGCACTCATCAATCCCCCACACTAAACTATTGCTAGTCCCTAGCAATAAACTGTTTTGAAAACTTTGATGGATTTGAAAAACTCTTTACCAAAAGCCATCACTTCTGGAGTAGCCAGGTGTAAGAACTGTGGCACACCTGATAACCGTGTGATTTTGAGCAAACCACCAGCTGTCAACGGATTTGATTAGTCTTTACCAAAAGCCGTTTGCTTCTGGACTAGCCAGCTCTTGATGGAATAGTCAACATCTTGGTGAGCTGATTACCAATGATGGATTTTCCACGGCCTTTACCACAAGCCATAATCTTGCGGGCTAGCCAACTCATTTGTTTTCGGGGAGTTGAGGAACCATACAATTTTGGGCAAATTGCAAGCCGTAAACGGATTTGATATGTCTTTACCAAGAGCCGTTTGCTCCTGGACTAGCCAATCCCTTTTGTCGCTTAGACAAGGCGGACTGATTACCACAAAAAATTTTGAGCTCCAGTGAAAAAAATTTTGAAAAAATTTTTGGTCAAAAACGGGGGTATTAGATAGTAAAATGTGATAAAATTCGCTAGAATAGCGAATACCCCCCCCACACTTAGCATGAATATTGTCCTCAATATTCAAAATCCCGGCTATTATGCCGACATTTTGAACGTTAAAGGGCAACATTACAAGCAAAGCGTGGAAAACACCATTTTGTTTTTCACCTCTGTAATCAGAGTATGGGGGACTCCCCCACACTTAGGGTGAAAACCCTATAAGCATGCTATTGTTTTTGTTTACCGAGTCGCTAGCTTGACTCGACCCCGAATTTATTTGTCCTTGGGGAAGCATGATGTGGAAGAAACAATCTCAATCGGACTTTCATTCAAAATGTTTGGACAAACATATGAAGCTCGTGAAAGTTCTACTCCGATGAGATAAGTATCCGGCTCAAGATAATGATACATGAAAATGCCGGGATCAAATATAGTGTCTTCATTCCCGAAGGAGTGAAAAACAGGAGAAGTCACCTTATAGGTGAAGAAAAGGAAGAAAACCATTATAAAAATCATGAGTTGATCTTCTTCCTCAAGAGGAGGCTCAATAGCCTGAGTTTGGATTTCAAAGGGTAAGCTCGTAAATAACCCGGGAGGGTGGGTGGGAATTTGCAAATTCTCATAATTGAGAGCTTCTCCCCCCGGGATATCAAACTCCGGAGGAGTCATAACATGATGAGCTAGTTCACCGGAGAACTCCTCATGAAGAGAATTAATCACAAGATGTGAATCTGTGAACTCATGTTCCGGAATAGACTCACAATCCTCGTTCTGAATATCAAATAGTAGATTATCAGAAATCGAAGTGAATTCAGATTCGAATTCAAATAGAGGATTAGTGAGAGTAATACTGAATGTTTCGGGAACAAAGTGAATATTATTCTCAATTGGATTGTCGGGATAAGAAGTGAGTGACGGATCATGATGTAGGAGACTTTCAATTTCTCCCAGATCGGCTTGGAAATCAAGGAGACCATCATCACTTTCCAATGAAAGTGGATCGATGTGAGCAAGTTCATCAGCGAACTCCTCGAGAAGAGGATCAACATCAGAATGAGGCAGTGGTGCCTCAACATACTCAATGTCTCCATGAGATGTACAATCATCGCTAAAATCTGAGAAAGTCTCAAATTGATCTTTAGTACACTCAATGGGGGAAGGAATTTCACACATATCATCCAAAGTTCCCTGTGACTCTCTCGGGTTTGGGATAAGGATCTCAACACTAGACTTTATTAATTCGTCCGATTCCTTATTAGGAACAGTGCTAAGATGCTCATCCCCCATGTTTAGAGAGTGAGTGTGAACTTCGGGCGTGATAAGAGCAGACTGAGGGAGATAAGAAAGACTAGCACACATAGATTTTATATTTTTCATGTGTTCTTCTGCTAGCAATTCTTGCATACTCTTATCTCCCTGTGCTTCCACGGAAGGAATCTCAACTGATGAACTGGATGAATCTTTGTAATATTCCTTCATTTGAATAGAATCCTCATCATCATCGTCATCATGAATGAAACGGAACAAAGAGCTAGATTTGGCTGCTTTTTCTCTTGCAATGGATTCCCTCACAGATTTTTCATATGCATCTTGGGAATTTATTCTAGCAGCCTGCTCTTCAGCAAGCAATTCTTCCATGGATTTTTGATGAGTATGTCTTTGGGCAAAGTCGTCAACTAAACCCTTAAGCTCATCAACGATTTTCATTAGATTTTGCATTTCTGGAAGAAGTGCTTGATTCATATCGTACTGTGGAGGTTGGTCATAATAGGGTGTGTCAAAATTGTCACAAGGGTATGGATTCCCCGTTTGACAATCTGAACTGAAGTGTGGACCTCCACAGAAATCACAACAGTAAAACTGTTGAGGCTGTGGGTTGTACATGCTAGAGTCATAACCGTTATCAGGAAACTGCTCATAGACAAGCGTGTTTCCCGATTGACAATCAGAACTGTAGTGTGCACCACCGCAGTACTCACAACAGTAAAACTGTTGAGTATCATGGTGTGGTAACTGATGGAATGAATCAGTCGTGTCATGGTAGGAATAGGGATCTTGGTTATAGACAGACCCGTTTCCGGATTCTACCATGCCACAACTGGGGCAATTGCCACCATTATGAGGATTACCACACCAATGGCAAACCGGAAAGTGTGGATGAGACATAGAAAGAATCAAATGTGTATAGAGGGGTAGGGATGAAGAATCAAAGATGTGAGAGGGTAAAGGAGAATGTTTTTGGGTTTTTGGGTAAACATTTTGTACAAATGAGAAAGAAAATCTTTTTGGGTTTTTTGTGTTCGTTGAAAACTAATTTTACAAAGTTTTCGGGAACTGTTTTGTTTTGATAATGGGAAAATATGAACAAAGGATGGATAAATGTACAATGGAATGAATTCCAAAAACACTAATCAGAAAAACCGTTTAGATACGCACACGACCTCCCCGGCAGCGGCGCCAAAAGTTGATTGACGCTAAACCACCTAACCTATATTGACCAAATAATGGTCAACAAAGTCAAATAGCCTAGATCAATGCTCCGCAGAAGTATAAGGTTTCCCCGGGTCGTATGTCCCGACGAGGTGTGAATTGTAAACAAACGGTTTCGTGATCGGGTGAATTTGGATGAGAAAAGGGTTTGTGTGTGATTAAGCTAAGGAATCTACAAAGGAATAGCTTAAACAAGCTATAAGAATAAGACGGGAAAGTTTGAAAAATCAGAAACGATTTAAACCTAAAAACGCGTACGTTACGTTTAAATAAAACGTAAACGTACAAAATAAAACGCGAGTTTTTAAGAAATAAAATACCTACGAATATGAAAATTATATTTTTAAAATCCTAATAATAAAATAAACTTTTTAGAAAATTAAAATTAATTTTTACACTATTTAATTAATTATTATTAATTAAACACTATTTGTTAATTACTTATTAATATTTAAACTACTTAATTATAATACAATATTGATTAAATACTAAAAAAGGTGAAAATAATATTTCTAAAATTATAAAATAACTAAAAATAAGTTTTAAAAATAAAAATATGTATTTTTGTCTTTTTGTGGTTTTTCTATTAAATAATTACTAATTAATGACTAATTATCTAATTAACTATTTTAAATTAGAAAAAATACTAGATGAACAGTAAAAATTCTAAGAAAATTTCTAAAATTATTTTATAACATATAAAAGCTATAAAAAATATAAAAACTAGGTTTTACTTAATAAAAACTAATTATGCTATTTAAAACTAATTATTAATTAATAATTAATAAAACTAAAATTAATTCTAATAAATACTAAAAGAAAAGATAAAAATCTGAAAAATTTATTATAAATACTTTAATATATGAGGAATTTAAGAAAAATATAAAAACATATAAGTACTTGACAAAAATTTAAAAAGAAAAATTAAAAAGCTAAATTATGTTAAATAGAAGCTATCACTAAAAATTAAAATGAGCTTTTTTTTTGGAATTTTGTTTTACAAATCTAACTTAACACTGATTACATGCAACTTTTGTGAAAACAAATTTCTTGGAACTTAAAAATAAGCTCTAGGGAAACTTAAAAGCTTAACAGCCTAAGCTTAAAAGCTACAATGGAATTTGGAACTTTGAAAAGCTAAGACAATAAGCTGCAAATTTGATTTAAAGAAGGAAAAGGTTCAGTGGTACTCAAGGCAAACCAAATAAGCTAAAGGAACTAGAAAAGCTCACAGAAATAAGCTTATAAGCTTAAATAAGCAAAACTCCAACACCAAGAACAAGCAGGCCTGCAGGGCAGTTTGTTGCCAAATCCAGCTTATCAAATGAGCTTTAAGGACAAAAATGAGCAATGAACCTTAGAGTTTAGCTTGTGAGCTTTCCAAAAAGCTTACAATCTCAGGTAAAGCTCAAGGGGTGAGCTCACAAAGAGCTTATGAACACCCCCTGATTGCACAGGGCAGGGACCATTGTAAACTTAAGCCACACAAGTTAAAGCAGCTAAACAATAAGCTATGATGGACCTTAAATGTTCACAAGCTGATTATCAAAGGAAAAATAAGCTAGACTAAGTGAGTTAAACTTAAAATAAATTTGAAAAAGAAGAAAAGCTTGGGGAATGAGCTGAAAAGGTCCACAATAAGCAATTCCAACCCACCTGTCCACACAGGTTCGTAGGGTTAGATGCAGGCCCCAAAAGGCTTATCCAATAAGCTTCCAAGCCAAACATAAGCTTGGAACCATCAACTTGGTTCACTGAGCTTTTAAGAAATCCCAGGAACACAAGCTAATGTCCATAAACAAGCAATTTATGAACTTATGGATACATGCAGTTGGACTGAACCAGGGGTGCAAGGCAGATTAAATCTCAACAAGCTCAAATAAACACTTCAAGTCATAACAGCTTATGCACTTAAACAACAACAATGATACATGACAGCAACAACAACACATTCAAAATTAATCAACAAACTCCGCATATAATAATAAGAACAATAAGAGTTTGCAGCAGCAAACTACCTAAATAAGCCAACTGATGGTTCCAAAATAAGCAGTGAATAAGCAGTTAATGATAAACTCCAACTTGAATCTTGATTGCTACCTAGGGGGCTACTTAATTCTGAAAATACCTAATCCTAACACTGACTAATACACAATCTATAGGCAAATGAAAAGTGACCAAACTGAGGGTGCAGGGTGTTAACCAGGCCAAACAGTCAACTTCCACATCAATTTTTATTGAGCAAATCACTTCCAAATCCTCATTTTCTTTTTGAAATTAGTAAACAAGCTATCAATGATCCAAAATTAACAACCCTTACTTGATTTCTTCCACAAATGAACACTAGGGATTGATTTTAAGTTTGCCAAAAATCTGAGTATGCAGATTTTGACTTTTGAACATTTTCCAACCAAGTTGACTTATGTGGATTTCTAAGGCACCTAATTGATCAGTTATGATGTATTAAACATAAATGAAGCAAAATCATGCTATCTAAACTTATTTAGGATTGAATTCAAAAGCTTTGGCCACACAAATCCAAGCAGTTAAGCTGCTAAGGGATTTAACAAAAGATTTTGACTTTTCATGCTATAGATGCAAGTTTTATGATTGACCTAGCTCTAATATTACCTAAGGAGACTAAGGGTGCATGGTAAAAGGCAAGATAACAACTAATGCAGGTTAGACATAGCAGAACCAAACACTCCTAAATGAGTGACAGATAGGATTTTTAAACCACAAGTACCCTTTTTTAACTAAAATCACTGATAACAAGCTTAAACTAAAGTCTCAAATGCAATACTTAACTTGAAGGCAATACTGAATAAGCAGATACATAAGCAGATACATAAGCTAAAGCAGAAATTTCAAAAGATAATTATATTTGAAACTGAGAATTTTTATTTAACTGGAAATGTCAAGTTACAATTTTAACTTGAAACACTGAATAATCTAAGACATAAAACTACTTAATTCTACTCTTAGAAACTACATTACTTAATTAATGACTAAAAATCTAACTCCTCTTTTCTGCTCCACTCTTCCTCTTTTATATCTGACTTTTAGGGTTTGTGGACACCCTTGGCTTATCTCATTCTCTCTTATGGACCCTTGGATGAGTGTGGTTAATCATGTCCCTTCAATTCACTTTGGGCGGGAAACATTGGTTTAATCCCTTTGGCAGCTAGCTACTTGGAAGAGGGTAGGTTTTGTTATCTTGTGGTGGAAAGTAGTAAATTGGGGTGGAGTGTGTAAGTGGGTAGTGATGATTGTGTTTGGTGTTTGCAGAAGTAGCAGCAGGGTAGGGGGAGGGTTCACGTGGTTTTGTTTGAGGATGGGGGTGGTGGGGTCAAATGAGTTGACTGGGAATTATATAAAAAAAACGGGGAAGGGGTGAATATTAAAAGGGTGTTGGGTTGTTTAATTTTAGGCCTGGTGTTTGGGTGGGTTTTATTTTAGATTGGGTTTTTGGGGTAATAAAAAGGGTTAGCAAAAATGGGTCCATTTGGTTTGGTTAAATAAATAAGCATAGGGACCAATCTTGTAAAATCTGAAACTTGAGGGTAGTATTCTGCCATTATTCCAAAGTTAACACAAGGGACCATTCCTGCTAATATGATAATTCCACAAGGACCAATATGATATTTTCCAAAATTTAAATCCCCAGGGACCAAAATCGCCAAAATCGAAAGTACAGGGATCAAATATGTAAATTTTCAAAACTTTTCACCCAGGAACCTTTTTGATAAATTTTCATTTGTAAAGGACTTGGATTGACTTTTCTTTCTAAATTAATGCTCAGGGACTATTTTTGTCAATTTTTGAAAGTTGGGGGACTGAAACTGCCAATTTTGCAAACTTTGTACGTTTTTCATCTGTTTTTACTCATTTTGCATCTAAAACATATAAAACACAATTTTGAAATATTTTTAGTATTTTGATGCATTTCTGAGTGTTTTTGTATGTTTTGCAGTTCAGATTTGACCAAAAATGATGAGTGTTTGAGCACTCATCATACATCCTGCATAGTCAGAGTCAGAGTACCCTTTGAGGTCAAATCCTGAACATTTTGGGTAATACAAACCAAGGTTTGGAGTACCCTTCAGGTACTTGATGATTCTCTTGACAGCAGTGAGATGTGATTCTTTAGGGTCAGCCTGGTATCTGGCACACAGGCAGACTGAGAATTGGATATCAGGCCTTGAGGCAAGTAAGTACATCAGGGAGCCAATCATTCCTCTGTATTGGGTTTGATTCACTGATTTTCCAGTGAGATCAGGGCCAAGGTTGTTTGGGGGAACCATAGGAGTTTTTACTGAAGAGCAGTCAGTGAGCTCATACTTCTTCAGTAGGTTCCTGAGCTATTTTTCTTGGCAAATGGATATTCCTTTATCAGTTTGTTTGATTTGGAGTCCAAGAAAGTATGTGAGTTCACCCATCATGCTCATTTCAAACTTTGTGGTCATCAGTTTTTCAAACTGTTTGCAAAGTTTGTAACTTGTTGAGCCAAAGATGATGTCATCAACATATACTTGGACAAGAATGACATCATCCTTTGTTCTGTAGATGAACAGTGTGTTGTCAATTCTTCCTCTGACAAACTTGTTTTGGATCAGGAAGGCTGAAAGAGTTTCATACCATGCCCTGGGTGCTTGTTTCAGTCCATAAAGGGCTTTGTTAAGCTTGTAGACATGGTTGGGGTATTCACTACTTTCGAAACCAGGAGGCTGTTGCACATAAACATCTTCTTTGATGTTACCATTCAGGAATGCACTTTTAACATCCATTTGGTAAACTTTAAAGTTCATGTAAGTTGCATAGGCAAGGAAGATCCTGATGGCTTCCATTCTTGCAACAGGTGCAAAGGTTTCCTCATAGTCTATACCTTTATGTTGATTATATCCTTTGGCAACCAGTCTTGCTTTGTTTTTGATGACTGAGCCATTTTCATCGGTCTTATTTTTAAAGACCCATTTCATACCAATGATTAAAACACCCTGGGGGCATTCAACAAGGGTCATGACATCATTTCTGTCAAATTGTTCCAATTCATCTCTCATGGCCTGAACCCAACTTTCATAAGTCAGGGCTTCTTTGACATTTTTAGGCTCAATCTCTGAGAGATAGTCAGCATAAAGACATATATTGGCAGTGGCAGCCTTGAGTTTGGCAGCCTTGCTTCTTGTGAGCATGCCTTCAGTGGGTTCACCAATGATGTTCACAAGCTCAATGATTTTGGATCTAGTCCAGCTATCCTGGGGTTTGGGATAGGAATTTGAGCTTGTAGGAGCC
The DNA here is from genome assembly GCA_030686995.1 of Artemisia argyi. Classification (NCBI taxonomy): domain Eukaryota; kingdom Viridiplantae; phylum Streptophyta; class Magnoliopsida; order Asterales; family Asteraceae; genus Artemisia; species Artemisia argyi. Next base: position 153,552,153 of record CM060680.1, on the reverse strand, counting down.
TGATTAGGTTCAGACTCAGGAACATGAGGTAACTCATCAATATGTGCTTCATTGACTACTGTAGGAACAATTTGTTCTGAGGGTTCATGAACAATTTGTTCAGTGGTGTCAGTCTCATTTGAGACAGGCTGAGTTTCTATGAACTCACTGATAGGTGGTTGGGGTAGGTTGTGAGGGATGATGTAATAGGAGACATCAGCATCAGCTTGGTATTGGGTTGAGGGATTGTTCTTAGGATGATACTCATCAGGAGGATATCTTGATGAGTCATCAATACCAATGTCTTCTACTGAGGAATTTGAGAACCTGATGGATTCAGTGCTCTCATCAACAGTAATGTGATAAGTTTCCTCAGTTTGTTGTCTCCTTGTGTTGAACACCCTGAAGGCTTTAGAAACCAGGGAATATCCCAGGAAGTATCCATCATCAGCTTTGGCATCAAATTTACCTAAGTGATCCTTGTGATTATGTATAAACACAGGACACCCAAATACATGAAAATAGCTGATGTTAGGAATCCTTCCTTTGAATATCTCATAAGGAGTCTTATTATGCCTTATCACAATGATTGACCGGTTTTGAGTGTAGCAGGCTGTTTTAACTGCCTCAGTCCAAAAATGTTTTGAGAGGACTGAGCCATTCAACATTGTTCTTGCTGCCTCAATGAGTGTTCTATTTTTCCTTTCAGCTACTCCATTTTGTTCAGGAGTATAGGGAGAAGTGAAATTTTGAGAAATTCCTTTCTCATCACAAAAACACTCAAGGTCTTGGTTTTTGAATTCAGTGCCATTGTCTGTCCTGATCTATTTAACTTTGACATCATTTTGATTTTCAATGTTTCTGACAAATGACATGATTGTTTCAGCTGCCTGACTCTTTTTGGTCAGGAAGTAAACCCAAGTATATCTTGAGTATTCATCCACTATGACCAGAGTATACTTCTCATGGTGAATGGACATTGGACTGACAGGTCCAAAAAGGTCCATATGAAGAAGATGTAGGCAGCTTTTGATGGAAAAGGTTTGTTTGGTTTTGAATGATGCCCTGTGGTGTTTTCCTTTTTCACATGCAGAACAAGGCTTGTCTTTGGTATACACCAGGGATGGAAGGCCCAGAACTTTGTTCTGTTTGGCCAGGTTGTTGATGCTCTTGAAGTTGAGATGAGAGAGTCTCCTATGCCATAGCCAGTTGATTGTCTCACTTGCCTTTGAGAATAGGCAAGTCCCATTCTGAGTTAGAGATGACATGTCAAGGACATATACATCATCCCTCCTGGGGGCAATCAACACAACTTCCTTATTGGCATTAAAGATGGTCCCTCTCTTGTCATCAAACTGAACTATGTATTTGGCATCACATAGTTGGGAAACACTTATCAGGTTGTACTTTAGACCATTAACATAAGCAATTCTTGTAAAAATTATACCATTGCAGTTTACTTAACCATAACCTTCAGTGGGAGCTGATGAGTTATCACCAAATACTACTTTGGGTCCTGGTTCTTCCACATATTTGTGCAGAAAACTTTTCACACCAGTCATACTTCTGGAGCATCCACTGTCTAGATGCCAAGTAGGATCCTTGATGTGTTTCTGCACAAACAGTAAACTGGGTTAGTTTTTCTTGTTGACCCACTTTTTAGTGGGCTTAGTCCTCAGGGACCTTTTGAACTCAGTTAATGAATCATGGTCAGAAGTTGTGTGACCTGAGCTTCCACATGTTTTACATTTTGTGGAGGTTGATGCCTCAGGTGACTGAGAAGTGTTGGTTTAGTTTTTCCTTCTGGACTGAATCACTTTGTCATGTCCCCTGGTTTCATGGGAGGGATCTCCACAGATGCCACAGCATTCTTTCATCATACAATCATCAGGAAGATGATCATTGAAACCACAGTGAGGACATGGTGAGAAAGGCTTAGCCTTCAGTCTTTGTTTGGAAGGTGTAGCATACTGATAGCCTTGGGTTTTGTATAAACCCCTTGCTTTTAAAGAAGCAGTGTGGGGGATGTGATCACAAGTTCTGTGGTCCTCTTGTTTGCATATCATACAAAACAGGACTCTGTAGCATTTATCAGTGCTGTGATTTGGATAATTACACAGTTCACATCTCCCTGAGGGTCTGGGTGTGGTTTTTGGTTTGGAAGAACCTGAGGATACTGAGGGCTTTGTAGATTTTGAGTCGGAGTTTTTCTCAGTTGACTCAATTTTCTCACTCAGCATCCTGACAAGTTCAGCAAGCTGATCAACCTTTAAGTCAATGCTTTCAGGCTTCACTTCAGTAGTTACTGAAGGTTTATGGTGTTCAGTGGGTGCAGGAGTAGGTCTTTTCAGAATAGTCCTTCCTAATCCTGATTTCTCTTTAGGAGAATGTGGTTGAAAGACTAATGGTGCAAGATCAGAATTGGGTTCTGCTCCCTGAAGTTGTTTCAGTGGAGGGAGTGGTGAATCAAACTTAGACTCAGTGATGGACTCAGTAGGACTAAGTTCATCAGTGACTCCTAGCAGCTCCTTTATAGCCTGACTTTCAGGCTCCAGGATTCTTCCAGTGTCAAAATTTGGCAATTTACTATCAGGATTGTTTCTTTCAATCCAATTAATGGGTTTGGGAGCTAGTTCTTTGCTAGAGAGTATGTTGGTTAATAGAAAAGTTTTAGAATGGCTACTCTCCCCAGAAACTTCAGTGAGTTGATCATCACCCAGACCAGCCTTATTGGGGCTGGGTGAGAGACTCAGTGTTTCATAAAGTTTGGGGTTTTTTCTGAGTCCATTTCCAAATAATTTCCTTTTCTTTCTTAAGTTCTTCCTGAAGAGCTTGATTTTGTTTTACAAGTTCAGAGTTTTGAATTTGAAGTGTAACACTTTCAAGCTTGGCTTGTTTTAAGGCAAGTAATTCATCTCTACAATGATTTAATTCAAAACTCAGTTTGTTAAATTTTGAAAACAAATTAAGTCTTTGCTCTTCAACATACTTAAGATCAACATTAATATAGTCTAAGTAAGATTTCCAATCATCATTATCATCCATAGAAAGTAAAAGATTTACCTTCCTCATTGTGATGTTGACCCATTCACCATTTCTTGCATGACTCTTCCCCACAGCAAGTTTGTTGTCTTCTGACAGAGCCATCAGGGCACTGATGTGAACTTCATCATCATTAGAGGACACCTCAACCTCATCCCAGTCATATGTTTCAGCAACAAGCCCTTTGTTCTTGGCTTGAGTAGGCTTTGGAGCCTGAGGAGGCTGAGAGACTGTTGAGGATGATTCAAGAAGGGCAAGTTTAGCTTTTGCCTTTCTGTACTTTGCTTCAAAGTCAATTTGAGGGACTTTTTCAAATCTTTGACTAGACTGAAGCATTTTTGGTTGAAATTTGTTGGGGCCTGAAAAAGAGTTATTTCCTGAAAATTTGAAAGATGGTTCTGAGGTTGTTTTTGAAAAACAATCTTTAGCAAAATGCCCCATTTTGCCACATTTAAAGCATTCAGTGTTGTCATTTGCTTTAGAAGGAAATTTGTTTTTCTTAAAAAACCTTTTAGAATTAGCAAGGAGTGCTCTTTCATGAAATTCAATTTGAAGATCATTAAGATACTCCTCACTGGTTCTTTGGTCAACCTCATCATCAGATCCATCCTGAAAATCCTGCACAACACCTTTTGAATAGAAAGCAGTTGATATGGGTGTAATTGTCAAGGCCTTTTTTGTCTCCTGAGCTTTACCATGGTATCTCCTGGTGATAAGATTGTCTTCATAGACAAACTTCCCATAGATGGCAGGGAGCTCAAGGTTCTGAATGTGGTTTGCATTTCTCAATCCCTGAGAGAAGTTTAACCATTTCTCAGGGAGACTGTTGACAAAACCAACATTGATCTCATGTTTAGACAGTATAACACCATCATTGGTCAGCTCATTCAGGAGGGTCTTATACCGAGTATAAGTCTCAGAGAGACTTTCAGAATCCTTGGCCCTGAAGGTATTGAATTCAAGCTTCAGGTCCATGATTCTATTCTCTTTGGTATCAGAAGGCCCTTCATAGCTATGAACCAGGTCAGTCCATGTCTGCTGGGCAATGGGACAGTTGATCACTGATTCCATTATATCATCAGGAAGGCATGATATAATGATGCTTTTCAGGCGCTGGTCTTGATTGACCACCCTCCTTTCATCTGGGGTCCACTGAGCTTCAGGTTTAATCAAACCTTGGGCAGTTGTTGGGACATATGGACCATCATTAATCAACTTAATGTAATATGGTTCCATCCCAGTTAAGTAGCAAAGCATTCGCTTTTTCCACTTATTAAATTTGCCAGCTTCTAGTCGAGGGGCAGTTGCTGAATAACTTCCACCCTTTTTGTCGACAAGCTGGGGGACATCTATGTCAGTCATAGTGGGATCTTGATTTTAAAAAAAACTTGAGCACTCTTAGGTTTTGAAAACAGGTTTAAGTTTTACAAATCAGAGGCTCTGATACCACTTGTTGGTCCCCTTTACTTGGTTATTAGTAACTAAGAAGCTAAAGTAACCAAGTTGTATGACTTTAAACAAAGATGTATAAAATGATTAACAATAAAGTAACGTAAAGATAAGAGACAATATTTTCCAACGTTTAATTCTTTATTAGAAGTTAATCAAAAAGAATCGTACCCAAGTGTTTGCGGAATAACACTTGGGGTTGAAACGACAAGTATTGTATGGACTCCTCACTAAACTCAAACTATGTTAAGTGACAACTTTCAAGACCCACTGAGCTATCTCAGGGGTTGTGTTGTTCTTTGGAGGAGTAAAAGTGGTTTGTGAATGCTTTGCATTAATTGCACAAACTTGTCAACTTTTACTCCTCACATATGCTTCCTATTTATACACAAGTATGGAACAACTAATAATACATTGGACATACAGCTTCCTTAACAATATCTTGAAAGATATTATTCTTCTGGCAAGGAACCTTCATTGAGTTAGGTCCAAAAGGCACTTTCTGATGACAGACTGGTTTTAGCCATTTTGGGAAAGTTTGACATTAAAGTGATAAAGCACTTTAATAAAGCAGCTCAGACTTTCCCGCCCAGTCCCGCCAAAACTTCAGTCTTCTTGTCATCAGTCTTCAGTACTATGAAGTTGTTGAGGAGTCATGGGGTTCAGTACGTTATTGTCATCCTCACTGAACCCATCACCTTCTTCTTGGCTTAGATCACACTTCACTGAGTTCCGCCTCACTGAATGGAGAACCTTTCTTCTTAGGCTCTGTCTTAGCATCCTGAAGGTGACTCACTGAGTTATTGTTCACTCAGTGACTTGTTTACACTTAGGGGATTTTACGTTCAAATCCTTGTTAGAAGATTGGGGAATTCAGTGACCCAACATTTCGATATAATGTTAATTTTTGAAAAAAACATCGATTTTTCTTAAATTCATCTTAAATGCACCCAGTCCATCGAAATGTGTTTCTGGTATTACCGTTCAAATTTTTTTGTGCACCCGATCATACTTGGCCCTGGCTCTGTCCCTGAACACAACATTGTGCGAGTAAGAATAGTCTATGTATAATACGTCCTAGAAAGAAGAAACCGTTTTCCCTTAGGGGATGTTTGGTAGAGTGGAATGGAAAGGTGAGAAAAGAAATGAGGGTGTTTTCCTCTGTTTGTTGGATACTAGAAAGGAAATGGAGAATCAAAATGGCATTCTCATTCCAGCCAATTGATTCTCTAAAAAAAAGGAGAATACAAAGAATGGACAAGTTATGCACTACTCATTCACACGTTCCATTCTAAGTGGGAATCAAGATGATCTTTAAAAAAAAGTGGAGCTATAAATAGTGAAGGCATGTGCGTTGCACATGCTATTTTTTTTGAGGAAAAGTTTACAAAATTTTCTCTCTGGCGATTGATGGTTCGCAGGCATTCGTCTCCATCCAGCCCTTTTCACCGATTTGTTATAACATCCTCATAATCATTGATGTCTAATTAATTATTTCAGTTAACATTCTTTTTCAATTTTAATTATAAGCAACAAAGTACTTCGTTGGGCTGAATAATTAAAAAAAGGATAATGATTATGATTGTTTTAGATGAACAATCACTGAATTCTATATATTTAATAATATTGATGTGTGGCCTATTTTTTAAACAACATATATACATATTGATAATGGGAACTGAATTCAAGCATGTTGTTTCTTGTCGATGTTATCGTGTATTTTGTATGTGATAGATACTACTGGTACCTAAACAAAAAACTTGGTTTAAATATCATGATTTTGGATCTACATGACAAAAAAGCATAAACACTTCAGTGGTTGAATAATGAATTGATTACAAGCCAATTGTTACATTTTCAAATCATTGAATTTCATTCTCACGTTTACCAAACAAGGAGATCAATCTTGTAACATTTCTCTATATCGATTCTTTTGTTTGTGCCAAACAATGGAATCCTTTCTCTTTCTTTAAGGTAATTCCCTTTCTTAACAATTTCATTCTATAATGAAATTCCATTCTATATGATTCACTCGTACCAAACATCCCCTTATATTATTTCAATAATATTTTTTTAAATATATTTTATTTTTATTTTAACAAAAATAATTTAGCCCGCATAAAATAATTTAACCCCAACCTTTATCGACGCTGTCGCTAAATGTATATATGAATTAATATTATTTATTTTAATATTAAATAATTTGTTTTTATTGATAATTAATTAAAAAAAAACTATTAAATTATCTTTTATGTGCAAAAATACCTGCGATAACAATAATTGTCGTTAAACATGTATTTTAATTGTATATGTATTTTCAATTAATATATAACTGTTAAAATTAATTTTAAAAAAATATATAAACTAGGTTATTGACAAAATTAATATTTTAATAAATTATAAAATTATTTTAGTAAGTAACGTCATATTCACTAGTTATAAGTTTCGTGCACGCACAAGATTTACACATAAATCATTTTTTTTTCTTCTTTTAAATTTCAATTTAGTATATGGATATATAAGAATTTATCGGTGAAAATTGTAATATAAGTACAACTAATACTTGTTAAGTAGTTTATTTTTTTATTTTTTATTTTATTTTATTTTTTTTATGTATTAATGTCTATTAAAGTAATATTTTGTAAAAAAATTTATTAGTTGAAAGATTTAACTTTGTTTCACTGACATAGATGCTTTGGTTGAGGTTGATATTGTTATTTAACTTTAACTATTTATATCATGTTGTACAAAATGTACAAGTTAGTAGCACATAATCAGCATTGATAAAGTTAAAATATGCTCCGCAAAGTTTTTTAATTTTTTTTTTGGATATCCTAATATAAACTTTAAATTATCATTTTATTAATCATTGTAATCAGTACAATAACGTATATTTATTTTCATATCACAATAATCTGTGCTTACATTTTATATTTATATTCCTGTTAATAATAGTTTAGCCATATCTAATATTCAAACATGTGTACGCATAAATTAAACTTTTAAAATAAAATAACACGAGTCTTTATTTAACGTATATAGCAAATAAATATTTAATAGATGAAAGTCTAAAACTAATATTAATTTTAAAAAATATTAAACATATATTTACACAATTTTGTAATTTTAATAAATGAAAGTCTGAAACTAATACTAATACTCATATCAATTTAAAACAAAGTTAATATTATAAAGTATAGTTGGTTTTCTTTTTTTTTTTTTTTTTTTTTTTTTTCTAAAGTTATTAAAAAAATATAGAAACTTTATATATTTTATGTAAAATTCAATAACTAAAGTTTTATTAATTACTTCCTCTTTTTTCAAGTTTTTGTTTTCACAAATTTGACACAAATATTTTTATGTGTTTTTTTTCTAACCTAATTTAACGTGTTGGAAAATACCTCGACAACAAACCTGAAGTTCGATCGCGGAATGCTAGATCGCGAGTTGTATCGAGCACAACTAGCAAACATGAGAGACAAGATAGACTACAAAGAATCGACCAGAATATGCACACAATATACCCTCAACGAACCCTTTATTAAAAATCTAATAAAGCTTACAATTTGAGGAAGAAGAATGAGTAACTAGCATCCCCCCTCATCTCTATTTATAGAGATGAGGGGGTAGAGACCTTAGCTTTGCTTGCAAGCCAAGCAAGTCCTAATCTAAGTACAATCCTAAACTTTATTTAAACTAAATACAATTAATCCTCTTATTATTGTCTAAGTCACATTTAACCCTCCCAAGTATTGCTACTAATACATAACATAACCAATCACGATTAATTCAATTTTGATTTTTTATTAACCAATCACGTCGTTTGATTTTGCCTACGTGGCAAAACCGAGCTCTCCTATTGGTCTATTTTTTTAATAAGAAAGGTTTTACAAAATCACTACAAAATAATGTAATTCTTTTATTATATAAAAGATTATAAAATTACACCTCAATAAAACTCTCTCCCCCAACAAAATTTATCGCCACATTTCACCTCATTCTACTATTAAATACCTTTTCCTTATATTTTTGACCTAAAATTAAAATCTTAACCGTACAACCTATTTAATAAACAATTTCTAATAGTTCTATTGGTTTAATTTTTGTTTTTGAGCATTTTTCTTGATTTTGATTCTTTTTTATCGTCATGTCAACCAAACGACGATTTTCAAAACGTAGGATTCAACTATCGTTTGTTTATTTCATGTTATGCGGGAAAAGCCTATTTGTGATTGCTTGTATAACTCTAGCTATGTAATGACATGTTTGTTACCATGGCTACGTGTTGAGAGTAGTTTATTACGAGTAGTATGTTAAAACTAAAGTAATCGTCATTAATGTATTGACTGATACCTCTTAGTGGTTAGAGATCGTCCATTGAACTAACAATGTTAAAAGTGGTAGACAGTAGGGTTTAAAATTTAGTGAACGATAATCCGGCAATTTAGTTAGTAATTAAGTGCGTGACGAACACATAAAAACAATGTCGTATATGTTAATTGAGGATCGTTAGATAATAACTAGGTTATCACCCTCGGCCAACGGATAGGTAGTTATTAGACGAACTGTGTAAGGATTAATGACCCGAATTAGACCTACACTACAAAAGACACACTAGGACATTGATAGGTGATGATTGCACATACATATCATGTCATTCATAGGTTAGAAGATTAGTTGGGACGAGCACGTCTTTTATCTTATTGATTTTCTCCTCGATTTTCATTTTCTTATTATTTAAATATTATCTTTTTAGTTATTTACTATTTTCATAATCGTGTGGATTTAAAATACAGTTGTCGTTTATTGATTGAATGTTTATTACTTCCTTATGAATCATCCGTGTTCCGTATATATGTATGGATGATAATGAATCTGATAGTTATAATCATCTAGTTATTTTCGTGGTCATTTTGTTTATGGATGAATATCTTACAAGTATTTCTATAGTTATGAATTACTGAGAATCAATTAATAAGATGTAAATATTTAGGATAAATTATACGACCAAGTAAAACATATCTATAGTTGTAAACTAAAATTAATTATAGAGAAAAATTTAAATGCATACTCTTATTTTGATTCATACCAAGGGACAAATTCTCACCATCCATATAATTTGATATAATTTGATCTAATAGTTGGTATTAACATAATATTTAATATGCAACCTAAGTCCATTGTTTTTTCTTGTCTTTTTCTCTTTTTTTTATTCACTTTTTTTTTACCTTTTTCCTTTTTTGTCTTTTTTTTTCCTATTCACGTGGCATTTTTTTTTCTTTTTTATTTTATTTTATTTTATTCCGGCTTTGCTTTTTTTTTTCTTTTTTTTTTCTTTTTTTCTGGTCCCTCCTTTTCTATTGAAGTTTTTTTTTCAAGCTTTTTTTTAATAAATATTTTTATAATTCACTTTTTTTCTTTTTTTTAAATAAATAACGTTTTTTTTTTTAAATTCATGTGTATTTTTTTTAACTTAATGTTTTTTTTCACTTTCTTACGTTTTCTTCTGTTTTCATACGTTTTCATTCGTTTTTGTCCGTTTTCATGCGTTTATATACGTTTTCGTCCGTTTTAATACGTTTTCATCCGTTTTCGTCCATTTTTTATATGCTTTCATCCGTTTTTCGACATGTTTTTACGCTTTCATACGTTTTTGTCCGTTTCATACTTATTCATCCGTTTTATTGCGTTTCATCCGTTTTCTTGCGTTTTCGTTCATTTTCATTCGTTTTTGTCCATTTTCATCCGTTTTTCATACGCTTTCTTCCTTTTCCATACGTGTTTTTACGCTTTCATACGTTTTCATATATATTCTTCTGTTTGCTTACATTTTCATCGTTTTTCATTCGCTTTCGTCCATTTTTCAATGTATTTGGCCATCCTCAGACATTTCCATATGTTTTAGAATATCACAAGTGATATTCTGAATATCACAAGTGATTTTCTGAATATCACATGTGATATTTTGTGATTTTCTGAATATCACAAGTGATATTCTGAGTACCACAAATGATATTCTGAATATAATAAGCGATATTCTGTGATATTCAAAAAATCACAAGTGATAGATATCCAGAAAATCACAAGTGATATTTAGAATATTACCAGTGATATTCAGAAAATCACAAGTGATATTCTGAATATCAATTGTGATATTCTGAGTACCACAATTATCTGTTTACTTATGTTTTCGTTCGTTTTCATATGTTTTCGTTCATTTTCATATGTTTTTGTCTATTTTCATATGTGTTTTTACGCTTTCATACGTTTTTGTACATTTTCATACGTATTCGCCCGTTTTCTTACGTTTTCGTCCGTTTTCTTATGTTTCTGAATATGACAAGCGATATCCAGAATATCACTTGTGATTTTCTGAATATCACTTGTGATTTTTTTATATTTTCGCCCGTTTTCATACGTAATCGTTCATTTTCTTACGTTTTCGTCCGTTTTCATACATTTTTGAATATCACAATTGATATTTAAAATATCACTTGTGATTTTCTGAATATCACTGGTAATATTCTAAATATCACTTGTGATTTTCTGAATATCTATCACTTGTGAATATCCCATGATATTCTGAATATCACATAATATCACTTGTGATATTCCAAAACGTATGAAAACGTCTGACAATGGCCAAAAACACAGAATATCATTTGTGGTACTCAGAATATCACTTGTGATATTCAGAAAATCAAAAAATATCACATATGATATTCAAATAATCACTTCTAATATTCCGAATATCCCTTGTGATATTCAGAATATCACTTATGATATTTTGAAACGTATGAAAACGTCAGAGAATGTCAAAAAACATTGAAAAACGGACGAAAACGAATGAAAATGATGAAAATGTTAGAAAACAGAAGAATATGTATGAAAACGGACGAAAACGTATGAAATCATAAAAACACGTATGAAAAAGGAAGAAAACGTATGAAAAATAGGACAAAAACGAAAGAAAACGGATAAAAATGAATGAAAATGAACAAAAACACAAGAAAACTGATGAAAACGGATGAATAAGTATGAAACGGACAAATACGTATGAAAGCGTAAAAACACGTCTAAAAACGGATGAAAACATATGAAAAATGGATGAAAACGAAAGAAAACAGATGAAAACATATTAAAACGAGCGAAAACGTATGAAAACGAACGAAAACATATAAAAACAAATGAAAATGTATGAAAACGTAAGAAAACAGACGAAAACGTTCAAAAATGGGCGACAACATAAGAAAACGGACGAAAATGAACAAAATGTATGAAAATTGACGAAAACATAAGAAAACGGGCGAAGACGGACAAAAAATGTGAAAACAATAAAAACGTATGAAAGCGAAAAAAAAATGCGAACTAAAAAATTAAAAAAAAAATGTGAACTAAAAGAAAAGTGAATTAAAAAAATAATAATTAAAAAAAAGAAAAAGCTAAGTGCATTGAATGAACAACAAAAAAGAAAGAAAACAAAAAAGACGCTACATGAAAGGAAAAAAAAAGAAATAAAAAAAAGAATAATAAAAAAGGAAAAAGAAAAAGAAATAAGGAAAAAACAACATGGACTTATGTTTCTCATTTAATCTTAGGTTAATCCGCACCATTATATCAAATTAGATGAATGGTGGAGATTTATCCTTTTGTTTGCACGAAAACTAGAGTATGCAAAATAAAGTGCCTCTTGATTTTTAATCAATTAGTGAGTGTTGTAGTTTAATAAAGGAAATGATATAGCATTTAATCTCATTGTGATAATTAAAGTAAGTTAGTATAATCATAAAATGGTTAATGTCTAAATAAAATACTATAAAAAAAAATAAGGATTAAGTCGTAGAATATTAATGTACTTTTTAAAGTGTCCCGTTTTGATACGTGTACTTTTTTAAAGTTGTAGAATAGCAATGTACATTTATAAGTGTTCCAATTTGGTACATGTACTTTTTTTAAGTTGTAGAATAGCAATGTACTTTCCATAAGTGTTTTAGTTTTTTACGTGCGATGATGTACTAAATTGGAATACTTATGTGTTAATACAAATAATGTCAAAAACGTTATTCGTATTATTCGGTCTTCTCGTGTTTTGATAATCACAAAATATAAAGACATGTTACGTAATGTTACGGTTTATAAGTTTTTAATCGAGGAAACTCGTTTCTTCTACGTAACTGCTTCAACATTACTTCAGGTATGAACAAACTTTATACCGTCATTAGTTAAGTGCTCAAAGAATTTTATTTTCCCCTAAACTTACATTTTTAAGCCTGAAAAAACATTTTCACAAAAGTATTTTTGTGTTTCTAAAGAAATGTTTTATTAAGAAAATAAATTCAAATTCAAACTTTATAACAGCTAGTTTTCCCCCCAAATCAGTTCAGCCTGAACCAGATAAGTTTTCACCACGTCAGGACAAAATGGGAGCGTTTTGTCTGGACGGTCCCTTAAATAGGCGGACGGTCCCTTAGTGATAAAGGACCGTCTGGTATTTAAAGGACAGTCTTGCTCACTTTTGTCGCCTATAAATACTGAACTGTTACACTTCAGAAAATAAGGTTTTACACAAACAAAACTTTCTGGTCCTTGTTCATTTTAATCTTTGATCACAATTAATGAGTGTTGTAGTTTAATAAAGGAAATGATATAGCATTTAATCTCATTGTGATAATTAAAGTAAGTTAGTATAATCATAAAATGGTTAATGTCTAAATAAAATACTATAAAAAAAATAGGGATTAAGTCGTAGAATATTAATGTACTTTTTAAAGTGTCCCGTTTTGATACGTGTACTTTTTTAAAGTTGTAGAATAGCAATGTACTTTCATAAGTGTTCCAATTTGGTACATGTACTTTTTTTAAGTTGTAGAATAGCAATGTACTTTCCATAAGTGTTCCCGTTTGTTACGTGCGATGATGTACTAAATTGGAATACTTATGTGTTAATACAAATAATGTCAAAAACGTTATTCGCATTATTCGGTCTTCTCGTGTTTTGATAATCACAAAATATAAAGACATGTTACGTAATGTTACGGTTTATAAGTTTTTAATCAAGGAAACTCGTTTCTTCTACGTAACTGCTTCAACATTACTTCAGGTATGAACAAACTTTATACCGTCATTAGTTAAGTGCTCAAAGAATTTTATTTTCACCTAAACTTACATTTTTAAGTTTGACAAAACATTTTCACAAAAGTATTTTTGTGTTTCTAAAGAAATGTTTTATTAAGAAAATAAATTTAAATTCAAACTTTATAATAGCTAGTTTTCCCCCCAAATCCGTTCAGCCTGAACCAGATAAGTTTTCACCACGTCAGGACAAAATGGGAGCGTCTTAAACAATTTGCTCAAATCCTTGAACTTCCAAGTAATGGGCAATGTGCTTATTTGGAAAAATTTGATCTCAACTCCCTCCTTGAAAATCGAGAAGATGAAGGTCCATATCGAACATATGTTCCTTCTTCAGCCAAAATAATTGAGTCAATTTGTCAAACTTCTAACACTCTTCACCCAAATAAAATTCGTATTTCTGAACTTCGTCCTAGTCTGGCTGTTATTCTACGTGAAAACGTTTTCTGCCTTGTCAAGGATCGTGAGTATGTACCAGCATGTTTCACATGATGCATTGCATTATTAGCAAATGACCTTACAATCTAGCATATTTCTTTGTTAAGCTAATAATGCAACTCGAGGACACTAACGATAAGTTAATGCCCTATGGGATGCTCTTGACTCGTTTCTATAACTTGGTAATGCAAACATATCTACACCTCCAAGGTACCCAATACCAACTCTTTTGTCATGTTATGGATCCTATATCCAAGTCACACATATCATCATTTCTTGAGCTTGAAAGACTTCCAATTGATGATATTCTCGATGAGGAGCTGTCCATATATCAAGAGACGCATCAAAGAAGACTGAAGTCAAAAATTTTATATTTATTGAATTAAGAATAGTTGCTATGTTAAAACTTTGAATGTTTCATAGTATTTCCATTTATTGTCATTTTTCGAATTGCTATGTTTATCGTGTGTATGAACTAATCTCATTTCTATTAGACATGACTGTTTGTTGATGATGTTATTGGCTTATTTAGAGTGTGCATAACAATCTTTCATGGTTAAACTTTTGTTTATGTTGGTCTGTGATGAATATGATTAAAATGTATATGCAGGTTGCAGAAATGAGAAAGTGGGCACAAACCTGGGAACCCACTGCTGACGGTCCCTTAACGACCTGGCGGTCCCCAAACAATAAGGGATCGTCCCTTATTTAAAGGACCATCCCTGTGGGATCACAGATTTTTGCAATATTTTCTTCTTTCCTACAATCGTAAACCTATTGCATGATTATCACCACCTTACCGTGTTTAGATAAACATTGTTAAGTGCTTAGAATGTCCTAATGCATGCTTTGCCCAAACCACAACCATGTTTGATTATTTAAACCTTCCTCATCACCCTCAACCTCATCACAATCACCTTTCAATCCAACTTCATCACCTACAATGGCCTCATCCTCCAATTCCTTGCCAACAACAAACAAAGAACCCACAACCAACCATCAAACAAAAGGCCTAGGCTCCAAATCATTTGACCTCAAACTAATTTCATTGACCTCACACTCTATGACACCACTCCATCTCCTAAGTCACCACCATCGTCACCTTAAGCACCAAGTACACCACTCAAAACACCATCCACCAATGGAACATATCACTCTTCATCAAAGACATCCTCTAGCTCAAAGACAACCGCATCACCTTTCTCATCATTTGTCAAAAACTTGTCACCCTTGCTTACCGAATCCAGTTCGGGTGCTTAGACTCCATTCGTGAATAATCAACCATCATCTCCCACTCACTCTATCCTATTACCAAGAAACCAACATCCTCCTCTAACAAACTCATCAACTCATACTACCACATCACCAAATGGGCCATTGGAAAACACTCCTCAAACTCCACCATCATCTCCAAATCTTGGCAATCCCGTTCCATACTACTTTGCTAACAACCACACTGTGGGGTGTGCGTGTTGTTACCATAACTTTCATCTCATTCACTCTCTTTGAGATAAACTTTACATCATGTTTGGTCACATTGAGTATCTCATTGCTCAACAGAATGTGCAACCAACTCCCCTTGCTTCAATGCCACCATCGGCACCACCTTCGGCTCCACCTTCATTTTCACCATCATCCACTCCAACCTCTGACTAGATATTCTCAAAAATCTAGTCGTGGATAATCAAGTGGAAGTTGTGCTTTGGACCAAACATGCAATGGGAGATAACTTGTTGTATTAGTTAATGATTAATGTTGTTGTTTCTATTATGTGTTTGTCATGAAATTTTTATGGTAGAATTGTAAGTTTCATGCATGAAATGAAATGAATGAATGATTATGTTCTAAGTTATGATAATTTGTTGTGATATTGGTCAAGGTTAAACATAAAAATGAACTGAAATTATATAACCTTAAAAATGGGAAGTTACTTAAATCACAACATATCGGCCAACCTGGACGCCTATTGCCGGCGGTCCTTTAAATGGACTGGCGGTCCCCAAATAAATAAGGGAGCATCCCCCTATTTAAGGGACCGTTCCTAGTAGTGCTCAAAATTAGATTCTATCTTGTGTTTTTCTATCTGATTCTTGCACTACATAATTGATTTCACATCCATGTCATCTTTCCATACCTTCATATATGTATATACATGCATGTGCTTTGTTCTAACTCTGTTTTGTAGCACATCACCATAGCACGATTCCTCGGTGTCCTCATTAGGGGGAGCACTTAGCTAGGGGGAGCATGTATTCCATTAATCACTCAAACGATACTCTTTCAAGGATACTCGTGTCTCCTCTCCTCAACAACCACGACACACCTTTTTTGATTCTACAAAAAGGGGAAGGAGTAACAAGAAAACTCATTAAAAATTTATCAACGCATAATTTTACCTAAAATGAGTTTATATTTTGTAATCATCAAAAAGGAGGAGATTGTTAATACAAATAATGTCAAAAACGCTATTCGCATTATTCCGTCTTCTCGTGTTTTGATACTCACAAAATATAAAGACATGTTACGTAAAGTTACGGTTTATAAGTTTTTAATCGAGGAAACTCGTTTCTTCTACGTAGCTGTTCAACATCACTTCAGGTATGAACAAACTTTATACCGTCATTAGTTAAGTGATCAAAGAATTTTATTTTCACATAAACTTACATTTTTAAGTTTGAAAAACATTTTCACAAAAGTATTCTTGTGTTTCTAAAGAAATGTTTTATTAAGAAAATAAATTCAAATTCAAACTTATAACAACTAGTTTTCCCCCCAAATCAGTTCAGCCTGAACCAGATAAGTTTTCACCATGTCTACACAAAATGGGAGCGTTTTGTCTGGACGGTCCCTTAAATAGGCGGACGGTCCCTTAGTGATAAAGGACCGTCTGGTATTTAAAGGACCATCTCCCTCACTCTTGTCGCCTATAAATATTGACTGTTACACTTCAGAAAATAAGGTTTTTCACACACAAAACTTTCTGGTCCTTGTTCATTTTAATCTTTGATCACTATAACATGACGGTATATATTTATAAGTGCTTTCCTCTTCCGTCACGTGCAAGAGAAGAACTCTCAACAACTATGAAGACTCGAGATGTTGTAGGTGTCCACACATAAACGTAACAAGTGTTACGGTGATAGGTTCTGTAAGTAATTTTTTTTTGACTTGTGTGTGAGTCGAGGATGGGGATATTTGTGTGAACATGTATGGTGACGTAGATCCAGGAAGTGTTGTAACTAGATTAGTTCATGTATTTGATATGATGAGAGTGATGTCCTAGTGTGTAGGTTAGGACTTAGTCGAGTCATTATGTAAAGATTTGGATTGGGTGATGATCCAAGTGAATCTTGTGTAAAGGCTTGGATCGAGTGATGATCCAAGTGAGTCTTGTGTGAAGGCTTGGTTCGGGTGAAGAATCAAGTATGTCAAGTGTGTGAAGGCTTGGTTCGGGTGAATAACCAAGTATGTCAATTAAGTGAAGGCTTGGATCGGGTGAAGATTCAAGTTGGACAAGAGTGCTTGTTCGTGTGGCCACGTTGGCCTTGGAGTAGATTGGTTTTAGCTACGATTAGAACTCGCATTATGCTTAGTGTCGTTAAGCCTTGTGTAAGCATGTCTATGGATTCCTCTGCCTGAAGGAGTGTGTTGATATAGTGATTGATAACTCTCGAGTGTGGTATTCGGGGAGTGGAGTAGGACGGAGAGTGAGCTTCGTGCTGAACCACTATAAATCGCCGTGTCTCTTGGTTGTGCTCTTTCCTTACTCTTTACTTTACTTGTTTATTTGTGTATGCTAGTAACCAAATTGATATCACATAACTAGTAGAATTCAACAAGTTTTTAAATGAAAAATAAGAGGACCTAAAACGGCTAAACGCTTCAGAAAATTAACAAGAAGAGGTGAAACTATTCAACCCCCCTTCTAGTTTCTACATTATGAAAAGTACGTTGCATTCTATAACTTAAAAAGTACCAGAACATGACACTTTATAAAGTACGTTGTTATTTTACAACTTAAAAAAAGTACACGTATCAAAACAGGACACTTTGAAAAGTACATTAATATTTTACGACTTAGGGTGTTGGCAACCCATCACTCATCCAAAATCCAATCACTCACTCCCAACCAATCCCCTTATGCCACATAATTCACCCAATTTTTCCATCACTAACCCATATTTTTGTTGTCATCCGATCACTCACTACATCTCTTCACTCACTTCATTTTTTGTTTTAAATTCCATTAAAATTAAAAAAAATCCATTAAAATTAAAAGAAAACATTACATAATATTACTAAAAAACATAAAATAACATTATATAATACTAAAATACTAAATTTCATAATACTAAAAAACTAAATTTCATCGTCTTCATCGTCCATATGATCAAACCGGAGACGAAAATGTGTTTCCTCATGTCGTATTTCGGCTAAGGCTGCTTCGTCAAACACCGGTTGGATCGGAGGATCCCGAATATGAACTGGCGAGATTATGTTACCAGCGTTATGTATAATCATGTTGCGCAATATCACACACGCATACACTAGTTTTCTAATTATGTCTATTGTGTGTGGCCGTAAGGGTTGATTCAGTATACCCCATTTAGCCTTGAGAATACCAAATGCCCGTTCAACATCCTTTCGAGCCAACTCTTGTACTTTCTTGAAAATTTTCTCTTTTGGGTCAGTCGGATATTTGAACGCTTTAACAAAAGTAGACCATGTCGGATATATGCCATCGGTTAGATAGTAGCCACGCTTGTACGTACGGCCGTTCACAACAAATGGCAACTTAGGTGCTAATGAGGCGAAAAATGATCCGTTTTTAGGGGGTCATTTAAGCCCGGAGTTGAATTTATTTGATCAAATATTGCCCTAAATCGTTCCTTTTGTGATTTTAGGTACTTTTGGAGTGAATTCTGGAAAAGGAAGCATTTTGGACGTTTTTGGAGCATAAAAGTGAAGAAAACGGCAAAGTCTCAATTTTCCTTGCTGGGAACAGTACCTGACGGCGTCACCAAATCCTACATGACGGCGTTAAGAGATAAAACAAGAGGTGAAGTGGATAGAGTCCGTGACGGTCCAGAGAGTTTTACACTAAGGGGCATGACGGCGTCACCATAGGCCGTCACGGTCCCATTACACGTGACGGCCAGAGGAAATTTGCTCTTGATGGCGTCAGATCTGGATCTAGGCAATCCGATATTATTATGGGCGGCGAGTTGACGGCGTCAGATTTCTCTTCTTGACGCCGTCACGATGGAAAATCTATATATAGTTTTGTAATTTTCATTCATAAAGGAGGACAATTAGAGGGATAACTTGGAGAAACCCTAGCATGATTTTATCAGTATTTTCAAAGGTTTTTACCCTTTAAAACCTTTCATGTTCAATTAAGATAAGTATCCTTTCAATTCATTCAATATGTTTATGTGTTGTATGAATATATCTTACGCTAGTCTTGATTTTAACATGCTAGGCTAGATCTTTTGTGTGTTTGCTTAGATGTAGTGAAACCTAGATGTTGATTATGGGTTGATTGCGTGTTTATAGTTGTTACGGATGAATGATTTCGATGTTAGGCTTAAGAAAACTGGCAGACTTCCATAGTGTAACTTGCTTGAACGTCTTAATAAACATGAACCAATGCGTACTAGGTTTTTATGGTTGTATTTAATGCATGAGCGAATTCTAGTGATCCCATGTTAGGAGCTTTTTGCAGGCTCGACATAGGAGTGAAGTAGGAGCTTATAGAGTTGGGGAAGTATGTACGCCACCCCATGAATGGTATTAAGGAATATAACCCGTCATCTACGCAACTGTAACAAACTATCAACCTGTAAAAGATATCTAGGGAGTAATGAAATCTAAGTAAACACAATTTTTCCATTTATTGTTCACACCACTACTTTAATTAGCTTTATTTATATTTTTGTCATTTTATTTTGATTGCATATTTAGTTATTGGGTTTGTTGACTAGCAACTAATTTCGCCCACTCTTTCAAAACCCGAGATTTTACTTGCTTTTCATAAAATATAAAAATACAAAAAGAATCATCCCTCACCTCTAGAATTAATTTTTAGGCTTTCTAACCCTAGCGACACTATTCCTGAGTTAAACGATCAATCCCCCGGTACTTGTCACTATACTATACTACAACGATCAGGTACACTGTCTGGTGGGGGTTGTAAGCTTCCCGAGATCCCTTGAGACGTAAAGCCTGGTGCAATTCCCACACATCAAGTTTTTGGCGCCGCTGCCAGGGAATAGTTATTGTCTAGGTTAGAATTTCTTTTTATTAGGTCTACTTGCTAGATTCCTTTCTAGTAGGATTTTATTTTTATTTTTAGGTTTTCTTTAATCTATCTTATTTCTTCGTGTCTTTGTTCGTAATCTTTACCATCCGACATCATGGAAGGTGGTAACATCTTTGAACCCATCAACCCACCACAACAAGACCACCCATAAAACCCACCACTAGCAAACTGATACGTGGGAATCGCACCAGGCTTTACCTCTCAAGGGATCTTGAGAAGCTTACAACCCCCACCAGGCAGTGTACCTGATCGTTGTAGTATAGTATAGTGACAAGTACCGGGGGATTGATCGTTCAGCTAGGAATAATGTCGTTAGGATTGAAATTAATCTAACTAGGTCTAAAGGTGAAGGATGATTCTTTTTGTATTTTTATATTTTATGAAAAGCAAGTAAAAATCTCGGGTATTGGGAGAGTGGGCATAATTAGTTGCTAATCAACTAACCCAAAAGCTACTAATTAAACTAATTAACAAGAAAAGTAAACTAGGGTTCTACAAGATAAGTGAAGCATGTCTACCCATGATATGTTACTCCTTGCTAGCTATCCAATCCTACCTATTGAATTGTAACCTTGTTTTAATTGACGGGTTGTATTCCTTAATACCATTCATGGGGTGACGCACTTAATTCCCCAACCCTATAAGCTCCTACTTCACTCCTATGTCGAGCCAGCTAAGAAGCTCCTAACATGGGATCACTAGAATTCGCTCATGCATTAAATACAACCATAAAAACCTAGTACACATCGGTTCATGTTTCCTAAGACGTTCAAGCATGTTACCATTTGGAGATCTGCCAGTTTTCTTAAGCCTAACATCGAATTCATTCAATCAAAACAAGAATCAATAGGAAACAAGAATTATAAACTAAACCAACTAGATCTATTGAAGTTGTCACGCCTTAATTGATGGAGATAGACACACACATCAACAAGCCCCTCATTGATGGAGATAGACACAACATCAACAAGAAATCAATGAGATCTAATCAATTATATACAAGTTTCACATAATCATAAGTAGACACAAGGTGAATTAGCAAATCATCATCAAAGAAGAGCAAACAACAATGATAATGGAAAACATAATTAAGATAGAATCATCAAACCAATACATGATGTTTATGGAGTGATTGAAACCCTCTAAGTTGCTGGAAAAACACCCACCTAAACCCAGGAATCGACCTTAGGGTTTAGGGCTTACAAAAAGTGAAGTTACGATGTTATATTTATAGGCATGTTTTCTGTCGGCAAGGCTTGACGCTGTCAGGTCACTTCTCTTGACGCCGTCAAGATCATTTTTTCACCAAATTGTAGATCTCTTCGTCCTCTTCGCGTGAGCTTTTGAATCACCTAAATCCGAGTTCGTATGCAAAAGTTATGACCAAAACAATATCAGCTACTTCGCGCGCAAGTTTTGACAAGTTAACACGTGACGGCCTTGGGTGACGCCTTCATTTCTGTACTGGGCCATCATGGAAATTACTTTTGACGCCGTCAGGAATTTACTCTTGATGCCGTCATCTACTGTTCTCAGCAAGGAAAATTAAGTCTTTGGCATTTTCTTCACTTTTATGCTCCAAAAACGTCCGAATTGCTTCCTTTTCCAGATTTCTCTCCCAAAGTACCTAAAATCACAAAAGGAACGATTTAGGGCAATATTTGATCAAATAAATTCAATTACGGGCTTAAATGACCCCCTAAAAGTGGTTCATTTTTCGCCTCATCATATACCCTTACACTTGAGATTTGCTTGTCCTCAAGCAAATGCGCTTTTATTCTACTCAAAATACAAGTTAGGGGTCATTTAACACTAAAATAAAAGTAATTACAACAAATAATCATTCCACTAAAGACCAATAGACAAGCACGGAGGTCATACACAAGCACCTCACAAATAGTGTTTAGATACTCACATCTCTCGAGTGTAATAAAGTATAAATTACAATATGGAAACGGAAGATATCTCTCACTACCTGTCATAGCAAAATAGATTACCATAGGCTTGGGAAAGGATCAAACCTCCACCACATGGCATAAGCACCTAGGATAAACTATCAAAGAGGTCTTTTAAAGGGTTGTAACGTTAGGTGTAGGGATATGAAATACACGGTTTTGTTGGATAAAGGAAGTTTTACTGGTGGCGAGCTAACAATCTTGGTTAATTACATGTACAATGTGGCGTTGCTAAGCCAAGACTAAACTCGACTTAAGCTAAGAAATGAAAAATAACAAAAATATAAAAATGAACATAGAATGAAAAGGGATGGTAGTCCGTATGTTTTATTCTTTTTTCTTTTTCTATTTTTTTTCTTCTTTTTTCATAATTTTTTTTTTTTTTTTTTTTTTTTTTTTTTTTTTTTTTGCATACACTCTTACCCTACCATCCAAAATAATACATCATAGGGGATATAAATTCCCCTTACACTTGAATTTTTACATATTTACAATGAACTAATCTATTGACTCGAATTAAGATAATCAAAACACTTGGAGCACTTTTAAGATTAACGTACATATGGGGGTAATAAATGATGTTCTTCCCCATTACTCCATAAAATAAGTACTTTACCCATGAGTCCCAATCGTCCCAAAACAATATGTACAAAGATTTGACTCGACTTAGCAACCATGTAATCAATTAGAAAGTTAACTTAGGGTTTAACAAATAACGATAATGCACTAAAAATGAGCGCATACACGGAAGGCTAAGGCGATTTGGGTGTACATTTAAGTGGGGTGTAACAAATTCTTCCTTTAAGTAAAATGTTTAAAGTTAGAAACGAAAAGATAGGCTCGGAGGGGTGTACTAGGGGTTTCGTGTACTAAAAATGAATACAA
Organism: Artemisia argyi; assembly: GCA_030686995.1. Taxonomy (NCBI): domain Eukaryota; kingdom Viridiplantae; phylum Streptophyta; class Magnoliopsida; order Asterales; family Asteraceae; genus Artemisia; species Artemisia argyi. The sequence continues at coordinate 153,528,951 of CM060680.1, read as the reverse complement.
CACTAAGGGTGTGGGAAAAATTAGTTGACTTAACTAGCCAAGTAATATGACTTAAATGGTCAAGTAATTATAATACAGGTTTAATACAAGGGTGATCCTAATGCCTCTTATCATGTAGTAAATCCTACCATACGAATGTAGTCTCACTAGCGGTCTCGGGATGCATCACTAACGCAAGTTCTAGAATCTAAATGCTACCGGTACACTCATAAGCACTAATAGTAAATACTTTTCCTATCAAATCTAAAGGCGAACCTCACATATTTGGGTGGAAAATTTTTCTGAATATACGGTTATGTGCTAGTCATATAATCTCCTATCCATGAGACGCTTGCTATGGCTAAAGTTTCACTCCTAAATGTTGTAAAAAATTTTAAATTTGGCGCTAAAATTGCACTAACAAGTATTTCTCATAGTTTTATTACACATCTACTATTAAACAAACAAACTCAAGCGAAAGCGTATCTGTAAGGTATCATCATTTTACCCTCCCCTTACACTTAGGATGAACATTGTCCCCAATGTTCAAGTAAAGAATGTAAAAGTGAAATAAGTAAAACGAATGAAATCAAATACTCCCCTGATTCGCTCGGTATGGATAATAAGGTGGCCAGGTTAGATCTTCCTCCAAGAAAATGAACAATCAAAGCTTCCCTTCCAGAATAATAATCATCTTCTTGTCAAACATAACCTGTTAAACCTGAGAAAACAAACACAAAAAACCAAAGCATCAATCCGAACAAAGAAAACTCACAACTAGATGTAATTCCAGACTTAGGAATAAAAACAAAACAATTAAAGATATAATGCTTGTGGAATGAATGTTTGCAGATTTCCTGGAGTTTATAAAACTAAAGAATCAACACAAATTTTAAGAGTCCGGTATAAACAAAACTAGCAAAATTTCCAGAATTTTACACGTGACGCCGTCAAGAGTAAACTTGTGACGCCGTCAAGAGTAAACTTGTGACGCCGTCAAAAGTGACCTGCAGAAATTCTTATGTTAAGTTTCCGGAAAATTTCTGGAAAAACTTCGTCCTACTTCCTGGAAAATCCTGCAAAACATCATTATGATTCGATACAAGCATTTGACTCTAACAAGTACTAATACACATGTCCATTTATTATTGTTGTGGTTCATGCTCAATTTCGTTCTTATAAACAAATTTGGATCTCCCTTATACTTATCTTTTGCAAAATACCTTTATATGCAATTAAGACGAAGTTAAAAACAAAATAAAGCATTTTCACAATTTATTTTGAAACATGAGCCACAAACAATAAAAATAAAGCATGCATACGGAAACAAATAAAATCAAACAAACAAATAAAAACACACAAAACATGGGTTGCCTCCCAAGAAGCGCTTGTTTTTGTTCGAGTCACGAGCCTGACTCTACCCTTATTTAACGGAAATAGGGGAAGTTTTCCCTACACTTAGGATCAAGTGTGGGTGAAAGTAGCGATACACACCCTTAGGGTATGAATATGCCACGTGAGGTGAAGGGGGTGAGTGAATGGCTTCCTTCATCCTAAAACTACCCAGATAATATTGGTTGATGGGTGGGTCGGTTCCTCTTTTGTCTCCTAGAAATATATCTAAGGATGGAAAGTTGTGTAAAGTTTGAGGTTCCGGTTCATCAAGATTAGGAAATTCCCTAGAACTAGGAGTAAGGTTATAACTACAAGTATTCAAACCTATATCCTCTAGTGGTGCCTGGTCCAAGGGTTCTACCTCCATCGGAATTCCTAAAGTTTCTTCTACTTCTTCCGAGTATGTCACGGGCGGTGTGTGTGCCTCAAATGATGGTGGAGTATTTTGTGGGCTTATGTTATTTACCTCATCATTCCACGTGTCACGATCACCTATATCCTTAGGTAGTGATAATAACAAACCTAGTGCTTTATCCAACTTATGGTTTATTGATACGGCTCTATCCATAATTCCTTGGCAAACAAGGTCGCTTTTTCTACTAGCCTCACTAAAACGAGATCCTAAACATGGAGGTTGTTCATAAGAATCTATGCTAGGTGAAGGCTCATATGATTCATAGGTGTCTCTAAATGAGGTATTTTGAACTCTTTGGTGTGTTAGCCGCTCAACACTATCTTGTAATCTTAGAAGTCTAAGTGTAAAATCCATTTGAAGCAAATTACAAACAAAATCACAAAGAAAAGATAGACTACAAGAAAGCTACAAAATAAGAAGAAAAAATCTCACTTGATAGGAATCTAGTGAGTAGACCTAATAAAAATCAAATTCAACCTAAACAATAACTATTCCCCGGGCTGCGGCGCCAAAAACTTGATACGTGGGAATCGCACCAGGCTTTACCTCTCAAGGGATCTTGAGAAGCTTACAACCCCCACCAGGCAGTGTACCTGATCGTTGTAGTATAGTATAGTGACAAGTACCGGGGGATTGATCGTTCAGCTAGGAATAGTGTCGTTAGGATTGAAATTAATCTAACTAGGTCTAAAGGTTAAGGATGATTCTTTTTGTATTTTTATATTTTATGAAAAGAAAATAAAAATCTCGGGTATTGGGAGAGTGGGTGGAATTAGTTGCTAATCAACTAACCCAAAAGCTACTAATTAAACTAATTAACAAGAAAAGTAAACTAGGGTTCTACAAGATAAGTGAAGCATGTCTACCCATGATATGTTACTCCTTGCTAGCTATCCAATCCTACCTAGTGAATTGTAACCTTGTTTTAATTGACGGGTTGTATTCCTTAATACCATTCATGGGGTGGCGCACTTAATTCCCCAATCCTATAAGCTCCTACTTCACTCCTATGTCGAGCCGGCTAAGAAGCTCCTAACATGGGATCACTAGAATTCGCTCATGCATTAAATACAACCATAAAAACCTAGTACACATCGGTTCATGTTTCCTAAGACGTTCAAGCATGTTACCATTTGGAGATCTGCCAGTTTTCTTAAGCCTAACATCGAATTCATTCAATCAAAACAAGAATCAATAGGAAACAAGAATTATAAACTAAACCAACTAGATCTATTGAAGTTGTCACGCCTTAATTGATGGAGATAGACACACACATCAACAAGCCCCTCATTGATGGAGATAGACACAACATCAACAAGAAATAAATGAGATCTAATCAATTATATACAAGTTTCACATAATCATAAGTAGACACAAGGTGAATTAGCAAATCATCATCAAAGAAGAACAAACAACAATGATAATGGAAAACATAATTAAGATAGAATCATCAAACCAATACATGATGTTTATGGAGTGATTGAAACCCTCTAAGTTGTTGGAAAAACACCCACCTAAACCCAGGAATCGACCTTAGGGTTTAGGGCTTACAAAAAGTGAAGTTATGATGTTATATTTATAGGCATGTTTTCTGTCGGCAAGGCTTGACGCCGTCAGGTTGTTTCTCTTGATGCCGTCAAGACCATTTTTTCACTAAATTGTAGATCTCTTCGTCCTCTTCGCGTGGGCTTTTAAATCACCTAAATCTGAGTTCGTATGCAAAAGTTATGACCAAAACAATACCGGCTACTCCGCGCGCAAGTTTTGACAAGTTAACACGTGACGGCCTTGGTTGACGCCTTCATTTCTGTATTGGGCCATCATGGAAATTACTCTTGACGCCGTCAGGAATTTACTCTTGACATCGTCACCTACTGTTCTCAGCAAGGAAAATTAAGTCTTTGGCGTTTTCTTCACTTTTATGCTCCAAAAACGTCCGAATTGCTTCCTTTTCCAGATTTCTCTCCCAAAGTACCTAAAATCACAAAAGGAACGATTTAGGGCAATATTTGATCAAATAAATTCAATTCCGGGCATAAATGACCCCCTAAAAGTGGTTCATTTTTCGCCTCATCACAAACCAACCTCCTAGGACCCGAACCCTAGGAGAGTATTCCCGTCCTAGCCACCAAGGCTATCGAAACACTATTGAGCTCACCCAAGGAGCCAATGTCTCCCCCTCGCAATCCGATACCATCCGGTTGGTGCAAAGCGGATGTGCATTCCATGGACTTCGTTCTGAAGATCCTAATCAACATCTCAAGGATTTCCTTAAAATCGTAGATTCTATAGACCTTGATGTTACAACTAGAGAGTCGACCCGATTACGCCTATTCCAATTCTCTCTACGTGATCAAGCTAGTCAATGGATTGAACGTTTACCCGCGGGATCCATCACCTCATGGTATGATCTCACCACTCGTTTCCTTGCTCAATTTTTCCCACCGGGGAGAACTACCAAGCTTAGAAATGATATCTTGATGTTCCAACAACGTCAAGGTGAAACTCTATATGAAGCATGGACTCGTTTCAAGGACTTACTCAAAAAAGTCCCTCATCATGGCATAGATCTTTGGCTCCAAGTCCAAATCTTCTATGACCATATCGATCTCTCCACAAGGCGAACCATTGACCAATCGGCCGGTGATAAGCTACGTTATCTAAGTACGGAAGAATCATGGGAACTCATAGAAGATCTTGCTCTCTATGACAACGAAAGTTGGAATGATCCCCGTGATTTGAACAAAATGGTCAAGGCAATATCTTTGCCTTCGAACAATTCTAGCACTCCCGACCGTAGGATCATGGAACTTGAGGACCAAGTCAAGTTTCTCATGAAATCTTACAAAGCTCCTAAGCCTTCAAGCCAAGTGAACAAAATCACTTCTTCATGCGAATTATGTAGTGGTCCCCATGACATTCGTGATTGCGTGGAACTCCCCGGAACAGCTTTTGCGGACTACGCATCCTCGCGTACTGACGAAGCGGGAGATAAGTGGTACACTTTCAAACCCGAGCCAAACCCTTATGGTGATTCCTACAATCCTTCTTGGAAAAATCACCCGAACCTTAGGTGGAAACAAAACCAAAACAATTCTTCCAATCCGCCTAATCGTTACCAACCAAACGGTCCACCCTCCAACCGCACTTTCAACAACAATCCTTCTAATAACTATGGTAGTACCAATAATCTTGAAGGATTGATGTCCAAGTTTATGGCATCTCAAGAAGCTCGCATAGCTAAGTTTGAAACCGAATTCAATCAACAACAAATGGAGATGACCAATAAGATTGACAACTTGTTGAAAGCCCTCAACAACCAAGCGTTAACTACACTTAGGAAGGACACTAGGGACGCCAATAGCGGAATCCAAATTAAGGACCCCTCGTCATCCAAACACGTCCACTTTGTTAATGTTGTCACCATTAAGCCAATAGATAAGGATATAGAAGAAAGTGACAAGGATGAAGTTGGAGTAGAAACCGAAACCAGGGATGAAATTAAGGAAGTTGAGGTTAACAAGGGAGAAAAGTTAGAGGAAGTAGAAAACGTAAAAGAGTACTTTGATAAATTGCCCACCAAGGAAGAACGGGAATATCACAAGGATTTATTTGATGATCCCGAGACACCATATATCCTTGGTTCACCCCTTATTAAAGTAGGCGACCCCTCTAACATTAACATACCATGCAACATTGGGTATATGCATGTATGGAAAGCTTACATCGATCATAGGTCTCCTATAAACATTATGACTATGACTTATTATAATTGGGTAATGAAGAAGCAACTTGGTTATAGGATGATGCCCAGCAAGAATTTGATAAGTAATTTTATAGGAAGAGTGAAAGGATTGCATGTGATTGTTGGAAACTTCACTTATGAGACCGAATTTGTGATAGTGGAAGATACTCGTCCGGTGATAGATGATTGCCTAAGTCAAGTGGTGTTCGGAAAACCGTTCGTTGAGGCCTCTAAGATGAGTTATGATCCGACTCTAGGGATAGTTAGATTCAAGGACGAGAATGATGAGATTGCTTACCAAATGCCCTATAAGATTGAACGATACCGCCTCCTAGCAAACCTAGAAAAGGAACATAAACAAGCGGTTTACTATAGGAATGATGAGGATAAACGTAGAGGAGTAGAGTATGTTATGAATAGAATACTTGGTTTCTACAAAGAATGCTTGCAACTAGGTCCGGAATACAAAACTAATATAGGAGATGACCTAGAGAATGAGACCAACGATGAGGTCACGTAATAGCCCATGACCTTGAGTCTAGCTACAAGACTCGTAAATAAAGAAAAGCGCTTCTTGGGAGGCAACCCATGCTTTGTGTGATTTTTATTTGTTTCCGTATGCGTGCTTTACTTTTATTGTTGGTAGATCATGTTTCAAAAATAAAATGGTGAAAATACTTTATTTTGTCGTTTGACTCAGTCTTAACTTCATCCAAGGGTATTTCGCAAAAGATAAGTGTAAGGAGAAACCCCAAATATGTTTTCAAGAAACAAAATTGATCATGATTCTCCATAATATTAAATGGACGTGTATATTCGTATTTGTTAGAGTCAAATGCTTGTATCGAGTCATAATGATGTTTTGCACGATTTTCCAGGAAGTAGGACATAAGTTTTTCCAGAAATTTTCAGAAAACTTAACGTAAAGATTTCTGCAGATCATTTCTGACGGCGTCAGGAAACAATTCCTGACGGCGTCATGTGTAAAATTCTGGAAATTTTGCTAGTTTTGTTTTTCTAACAGAGTTTTAAAGTTTTTGTTAATTCTTTAGTTTTATAAACTCCAGGAAATCTGCAAACATTCATTCCACAAGCATTATATCTTACATTGTTTTCTAGGATTTATTAGTATATATAGATTGCCACCGATTTTACGCGAGGTTGCCTTGTTTGTTTTCTCAGGTTTAACAGGTTACATATGACAAGAAAATGATTTATATTCTGGAAGGGAAGCTTTGATTGTTCATTTTCTTGGAGGAAGATCTAACCTTGTTACCGCACTATCCACACCGAACGAATTAGGGTAGTATTTGATTTCATTCCTTTACCTATTTCACTTTTACATTCTTTAATTGAACATTGGGGACAATGTTCATCCTAAATGTAAGGGGAAGGTAAATGGTGATACCTTATAGGATACACTTTCACTTGAGTTTGTTTGTTTGATGGTAGGTGTGTAATAAAACTATGAGAAATACTTGTTAGTGTAATTTTAGCGCCAAATTTAAATTTTTTTACAACATTTAGGAGTGAAACTTTAGCCTTAGCAAGCGTCTCATGGATAGGAGATTGTATGACTAGCACAAAACCATACCATTCAGAAAAATTTTCCACCCAAATATGTGAGGTTCGCCTTTAGATTTGATAGGAAAATCATTTACTATTAGTGCTTATGAGTGTACCGGTAGCATTTAGATTCTAGAACTTGCATTAGTGATGCATCCCGAGACCGCTAGTGAGACTACATTCGTGTAGTAGGATTCACTACATGATAAGAGGCATTAGGATCACCCTTGTGTTAAACCCGTATCATAATTACTTGACCATTTAAGTCATATTACTTGGCTAGTTAAGTTAATTAATTTTTCCCACACCTTAGCGTTGTACTCATTTTTAGTACACGAAACCCCTAGTACACCCCTCCGAGCCTATCTTTTCGTTTCTAACTTTAAGCATCTTACTTAAAGGAAGAATTTGTTACAACCACTTAAATGTACACCCAAATCGCCTTAGCCTTCCGTGTATGCACTCATCTTTAGTGCATTATTGTTGCATGTTTAAACCCTTAGTTAATTATCTAATTGATTACATGGTTTCTAAGTCGAGTCATATTCTTTTACATATTGTTTTGGGACGATTGGGACTCATGGGTAAAGTACTTGTGTTATGGAGTAATGAGGAAGAACATAATATGATTACCCCCATATGTGCGTTAATCTTAAAAGTACTCCAAGTGTTTTGATTATCTTAATTCGAGTCATTAGATTAGTTTATTGTAAAGTATGTAAAAGTTCAAGTGTAAGGGGAATGTTCATTCCCTATGATATATTATTTTGGATGGTAGGGTAAAAGTGTATGCAAAATAAATAAATAAATAAATAAATAAATAAATAATAAATAAATAAATAAAGAAAAGAGAAAAAACATACGGACTACCATCCTGTTTCGTTCTATGTTTATTTTATGTTTTTGTTATTTTTGATTTATTAGCTTAAGTCGAGTCTAATCTTGGCTTAGCAACACCATATTGTACATGTAATTAACCAAGATGATTAACTCGCCACTAGTAAAGATTGCCTTTATCCAACAAAATCGTGTATTCCATATCCCTACACCTAACGTTATAACCCTTTTAAAAGACCTCTTTGATAGTTTATCCTTGGTGCTTACACCATGTGGTGGAGGTTTGATCCTTTCCCAAGCCGATGGTAATCTATTTTGCTATGACAGGTAGTGAGAGATGTTTTCCATTTCCATATTGTGATATATACTTTATTACACCCGAGAGATGTGAGTATCTAAACACTATTTGTGAGGTGCTAGTGTATGACCTACGTGCTTGTCTTTGGTCTTTAGTGGAACGATTATTTGTTGTAATTACTTTTATATTAATGTTAAATGACCCCTAACTTGTATTTTGATTAGAATAAAAGCGCATTTGCTTGAGGACAAGAAAATCTCAAGTGTAAGGGTCTATGATGAGGCGAAAAATGATCCGTTTTTAGGGGGTCATTTAAGCCCGGAATTGAATTTAATTGATCAAATATTGCCCTAAATCGTTTCTTTTGTGATTTTATGTACTTTTGGAGTGAATTCTGGAAAAGGAAGCATTTTGGACGTTTTTGGAGCATAAAAGTGAAGAAAACGGCAAAGTCTCAATTTTTCTTGCTGGGAACAGTACCTGACGGCGTCAAGAGATAAAACAAGAGGTGAAGTAGATAGAGTCCGTGACGGTCCAGAGAGTTTTACACTAAGGGCATGACGGCGTCACCATAGGCCGTCATGGTCCCATTACACGTGACGACCAGAGGAAATTTGCTCTTGACGGTGTCAGATCTGGATTTAGGCAATCCGATATTATTATGGGCGGTGAGTTGACGGCGTCAGATTTCTCTTCTTGACACCGTCACGATGGAAAATCTATATATAGTTTTGTAATTTTCATTCATAACTTGGAGAAACCCTAGCACGATTTTATCAGTATTTTCAAGGGTTTTTACCCTTTGAAACCTTTCATGTTCAATTAAGATAAGTATCCTTTCAATTCATTCAATATGTCTATGTGTTGTTTGAATATATCTTACGCTTGTCTTGATTTTAACATGCTAGGCTAGATCTTTTGTGTGTTTGCTTAGATGTAGTGAAACCTAGATGTTGATTATAGGTTGATTGCTTGTTTATAGTTGTTACGGATGAATGATTTTGATGTTAGGCTTAAGAAAACTGGCAGACTTCCATAGTGTAACTTGCTTGAACGTCTTAAGAAACATGAACCAATGCGTACTAGGTTTTTATAGTTGTATTTAATGCATGAGCGAATTCTAGTGATCCCATGTTAGGAGCTTTTTGCAGGCTCGACATAGGAGTGAAGTAGGAGCTTATAGAGTTGGGGAAGTACGTACGCCACTCCACGAATGGTATTAAGGAATATAACCCGTCATCCACGCAACTGTAACAAACTATCAACCTGTAAAAGATATCTAGGGAGTAATGAAATCTAAGTAAACACAATTTTCCCATTTATTGTTCACACCACTACTTTAATTAGCTTTATTTACATTTTTGTCATTTTATTTTGATTGCATCTTTAGTTATTGGGTTAGTTGACTAGCAACTAATTCCGCCCACTCTTCCAAAACCCGAGATTTTACTTGCTTTTCATAAAATATAAAAATACAAAAAGAATCATCCCTCACCTCTAGACTTAATTTTTAGGCTTTCTAATCCTAGCGACACTATTCCTGAGTTGAAAGATCAATCCCCCGGTACTTGTCACTATACTATACTACAACGATCAGGTACACTGCCTGGTGGGGGTTGTAAGCTTCTCGAGATCCCTTGAGAGGTAAAGCCTGGTGCAATTCCCACGCATCAGGTGCCGTTCCATTATGCTCGGTGAGGAATAGCGGAGATTGCATCACAACATTCACATCATTGTTTGAACCCAGCTGCGAGTTGTTTGTGCCATTTCTAAATATTCGTCAAATTCATCCGGTGGATTACCGGTTGCGAGTTGTTTAATTGCAGACGTACATTTTTGTATGTATGTGAAACTTTTTTGTACTCTAGCATGATAACCTTCTTGAAAATACTCAAATCTAGACTCAATAGCATGTGTGATTTTTAAAAATAAATGTTTAGGCATACGATACCTATCTTCAAAAAAAGCATCGTCTAATTTTGAATCTTCACAAAAATAATCACGATGCAATCTTTCTGCAGCTTTGATCCGATTGCGGCTTACTGATTTTCGTGTCAACCTTTTCGTATCATCTTCCTCAATCGCGTTAATAAAAACCTCGAGACTACTACCGTTAGACCACTCAAACGACCCATCTAACAATATATTCGAACCAATTCTTTTATGCTCCATACGGCTGGGGTTTTTTTTTATGTTTTTTTAACGGTATATATATATATATATATATATATATATATATATATATATATATATATATATATATATATGGCTGGGTTTTTTTTTTTTTTTTTTTTTTTTTGATATGTTTTTTTTAACTGTATATATATATATATATATATATATATATATATATATATATATATATATATATATATTGTTATGTTTTTTTTGGTTTGATATGTTTTTTTGATTGTCCATTATGTCAATATATATTTTTTTTGTTTGATATAGCAATTATCCCTTCCAATGTTTCAAAAATTCAATGCCCAACGGTCGAATTTTTCTTCATCCCGTGTGTGAAAGTATCATGTGGGAGATGGATCCCGTGCGTGATCAAGGTGATGGCGGCGGTGTTCCCGCACTAGATGGATCACGTCCCGTGTGATCACGTTACCACTGCTAACACCCTTAATCCCCATAAAAAGACTATTGTCATAAGCTAGTAAATTAATGGTATAGATCATAGGTGTGACACCCCGAAAACCGGATCAGCGGAAGCCTACAAGTCTGGGGGTGTTACTCGATTGTTATCATAACAAAGGGTACAAAGAGCGGTTTTATATAAACCATTTTGGAGGAAATTTCATAATTTAAAATATTCAATTTCCAACAATTGAAATAGTGCGGAAGCTATAATTCAAAAGTAGATTCAAAACAAGGAGTACAAAGAACAGTTTTACATAAACCATTTTAGAAGAAAACTTTGTAATTAAAAATATTCATTTTGCAATAGTTAAAATAGTGCGGAAGCTGTAATTCAAAATTTACTTAAAATAAGTCCCAACGGTTTTCGGAGTCTTCTATGACCAAGCCATGCCCTTCGCCAAGCTCCTCTAAGTAAACTATACAGCGGCAAGATCTAACACCTGAGATAAACATGCTAAAAGTCAACACAAAGGTTGAGTGAATCCATAGGTTTAAATAATAAAGTTGAGCACAAGGTTTTAATCTTATGATATAAGCAACCAATGCAAATACCGGGTAAATCAATGTAACACCCAATATGTAGAGGCATCCATGTGAATACATATGGTTGATGATGCTAAGCTCATGACACGCAAGACGTTAACCAAACCAATCGAGAGTAAGCTGTACTGACATAAACAATAACCGAGGAATTTCATAATATAAAGTGCCCCCAAGGCCGGGCACTTGCCAATACCCGGCAAAACGAAAATAGTACACCCGTATGTCAAGCCCTTGACAACTACGAATGGGATGGTCAATCCTATAGGCCTATAAACTAAGTTCGCGCTCACCCGCAGGTGACTAATGGCTCATGATCTGAAGGTCTTTCCGGCAAGACAAGCTACTTAGCACATCGTCAGCAATTATATCATTCAGGAAAAGCATTCCAAAAATATTTGTGCTCAGAAAACATTTAAAAGTATGTATCTCACCCCAAGTAGTTTGCAAAGCATTTAAGATAAATAAAAGTGGGGCTATGAACTCACCTGAGTATCTAGCAATGCAAGATATCACGATTGGCATCATGAAAGTGTATGCAAAATGGTCATCAAGAAAGTACAAGCACAAGTCATCAAGCACAATGTCATCAAAGTATAGCACAACGGAAAAAGGATCGGCACAACTAACGAGTAACATATTTCAGAAATTATACTTCAAGTAAACAAATAAAGTAACGTTCGTTGAATACTCTTGTTAATATAAAAAGGTTTAGTTTCCAATGGCGTTTGAAAGAAAAGAAAGTTTAAGACTCGTGTGGAAGTCGAGAACAATAGAAGAAAGGTAGTCGACGCGACGAATAATATCCAAGAAAGATGAGAAGAAAAAAGAAACGAAAGAATGACTAACTCAGAAAAGAATAAACAAACACAAATACATGATAACTAGTTTCGGCTTTATCCCATTTTCCCCAAAGACAACGTTGAAACAATATAAGTTGAAAAGGTTCTTGAAATATTTAATAAACCTTAAATAGTTTAAATTTATAAAAGATTTTACAAAATTTCGGCATGATCTACCCATTTATAGAACGTTTTTCCCGAGTCAACGACTCTTAAATATCCTAGTTATAATATACAATTGGACATATCATTCACGTTAATGTTAGTTGTTTAGATTTATCGACCATTTCGTATTATTCTTACTAAAGAGTCCATATTGTCCAAATAACCACACCGCAAATCCAATACATCCAATCTTTGTTCATCACAAATAACATCACAATGTAAATATCCGAATCCAAGTTCAATGTCACAATCCACTTAACTATAACAATTTATTTTATGCTTTTATCGTTTCATAATCGTTATTCATTTTATATAAATACCCAAGCCGAGACCGTTATCGACACAACAATGACATAATAGCGAATAACAAAAGCAAAACGAACACCAAATAACTTAGTAGTGACTCATTACGAGTCACAGCTCAACCAAATGAGCCGATATATCCCAAGTTATATACAGTTTACGTTTTATTTATAAATCATCGTTAACTTGATTAAAATCTTATCGAACTATTTTAGTAATACACATAGGTATGTACTTATTTGAAATCATTTGCTTAAAAAGTACGTGTGTGTATATATATATATATATATATATATATATATATATATATATATATATATATATATTCTCATTTTTGAAACACTTTTATATATTTATAAAATTTATAACATTTCATTTTGATAAAATCTTTTCTAAATCTTTTATAAAATAGTTTTTGAAATATATATTACATTTTATTTATAAAATCCTTTTATTTACTTTTATAAAACATGTAAAATGGTTTTAACCCGAACCTCGCCGTGACTCACCCGGGTCACGGCTCACTCTTATCCGAGCCGTCAAGGCTCTCGGATTCGAGCCGAGCTCACACAACGCAAACATAACCAAATCAAACCATCCAAATCCTATCTAACCTACCAACAACAAAATAATATCAACTCCATATCCAAACCCAGACCAAACCCGAATAACCTCAAATCTTAACCTAGCTACACCTCGAGTCTCGCCGTGACTCACCACGAGTCATGTCTCGACCCTACTTGGGCCGTGACTCTCGGCTGAGAACCAAACAACAAACCAAACGAGCTCACAACAAAATAATATCCGCACCCTAAGCCTACTGTCGAGACAAAAATCAAACCGAACAGCTTCAATACCAACAACGAATCCAAATACATAAACAACAATATCGAGAGAACATCAGGAACCAGGAAAAACACCATCATCACCACACCGACTCAACTGAGTTGACTCGGTGGTGACCGAATCGGCTGTCGAGACCAAAGGGAGTCCACACGAGGGTTTTAACAAACTTTTAAAACATATTTATTAATAAAACTTTATAAATAATCGGATTTATTAAAGATGAGAGTTAGGGTTTTATAAAAGTTAAATAAAAAAAATAAAGGTAGAAAGCGCGTGAGGGTAGATTACCGTCGGAAAAACAAAGGGAAAGAGGGTTTGGGTCTCGGTGGTGGTGGTGCTAGGTGTGGCAGCACATGGAGGTGGTTGTAGGGGGAGTCACGGGCTCAAAATCTCCAGAAAAGGTTGGGGTTAACCGATCTATCGATTGGGAAAGAAAAAGGACTTGCTGGAAAAATTTTCCGGTGACCGGCGCCGGAAACTGCTGGTGCTTTGGCCAGAATGTTTGAAGATCCAGCGGTAGAGAGAGTGAGATATGAGGGGGTGTGTGTGTGTATTATTTGTTAGAAATGAAAAAAATTAATAAATAAGGGATATTTATATTACAAGAAGTTTAGGGTAGTTTTTGAATATATGAAAGTGTAAGGTAAGAATTGTAATATAACTCAAGGGACTAAAACTGCCATCGTAATAAACTTCTCACGATAAACGCTTCGTGGTCCAAACGACATAGGAAACGGACTCGAAAAATTACGAAACTTGCGCCATTATTCACGAAATAATTTTTCTTATAAAATCAAGTATAAACTTCAAAGTTTTTCTCAAACTCAATATAATTCAAATAAATTTGGCAAATGCAATACGGTTCAAGTTTTCTAGGTTGTGCTGGCTTGATAAAGGAATAACGCTCACGTAAATCAAGATTTTCATAGTTTTTCAAACCCAAACACGTTCAAAGAAGTTTAAAAGTTGATGAAAATCAAAAGTAAAGGTTTTGACTCGGAAAAATAGTTTTAGAAAAAGTACCGGGGGTTACAGCACATACCCCTAAAAGGAATCGCGTCCTCGCAATTAGGTTCAAGTTATAGGTCAGAATAATGTTGGTGAAGAGTGATGGTAATAGCAGCGGATTTGGGTCTTATTAGATTGCTCTAAGGGCTCCTTTTTGCTTGCGGAAGGGTATTTAGGTGATCTGCCATAAGTTGTCTTCTTCTAACGTTTTGGTGAGGCACATCGATTTTCATGGTGAGATTAATAAGGGGAAACAATTTAAGTCTTGACTACGCGATGCTTCAAAGTTTTGCTAGTGGGTATTCTCTTAAATTTCTCACGGTCTCCCAATGATACAAAATCCTTATCCGGTACATGTAAGACAGTAGAGAAAAATGGTGGGGCAACTAGTTTTCAATTTTTTTTTTGAAATTGCGCGTTTTTCCTTTCCAAAGGAAGGGATAAAATTTTGTTTGAAAACTCTACCTGGGTAAACGTTTGTACAAAATTTGACCAATATAACTTTCAAATATTTCAAATTTCTTTGCTGTGAATTAGTAATGACGTAAGATGACACGTTTTCCAAAAGATTGTATAAATTTGTAAGAAGCGCGTTTCCGATCGTGGTAAGATAAATTTCGCAAAAATTGACATTTGACACTTCTCAACAAAAGTTTGATAAAAATTTGACCAGCAATCTAATCCTCAAAGTAGGTATTTTAGTAAATGTTACCACGAGTTTCGAGTTGATATGAATACATTTCATGAAAAACTTTAAAAGTTTGGACATCAAAGGAGAAGAGTAGTCGAGCATGAACGTCCACATATGTTCCTAATCATTCAAGGGGAGAACCTAGTTACTAGTACTAAGCGGGGTTCAACGTTTAGTATCAGGCGAAGCTTAAAGGTGTAAGATTCTAGCTTGCTTAAATGGTGCTAAAAGGTATCCAGATAGAACTTGTGGTACAGGTGGGCTGGAAAGCGTAATTCGGTGCTAAGGGGTATCACAACATAAACGGTTGTAGTAGTGACCCGAGAAGCTTGAATCAAATCCAACACTATATTGAGAAAAGTCCTATCTTGTTTATAAGGTGAGATCGAGCATCAATAGTCGCCAAACAAGCTAAGTTCTCTTGGTATTCCGATACAGAAGTCGGGTCACACATAAAAGAAAAGGATGTTGTGTTGTCTAGAACTCTTAGAAGGTAAGATATCATAAGTGGGAGGGTATTGACAACCTAGTTCGATGTTTACATCCCAATCAGAGATTCTAATCGCACGGAACGAGTGGGGTAACTTATTCAGTGATGAGGCTTAGGTGCGGGATCCACTTCTAAGGTTTGATTTATTCTCAAAAGGAAAAATTTTTGATTATATAAAATAATAGTATAAAAACACTTTTTCATGGTCATAAATGGTTTACCTGATTATTGAAAAATTCTCTATGAAATAGTTTGAAGAACCACCTATAAAATAATTGAGAACGACTTATCATTTATAAAATAACGGTGAAATCATAGTCAAACTTGTGATTTGTATCAACAAAATAGTAACTCCTTTCATATAACGACTCGTGAAATGATTTGTAAAATAGTTCATAAAACAGCTTGTAGGACAGTTTATAAAGTGATCGAAAATGATAACAAAACCGAGGTTAAACTTGTGCTAAATTAGCAAGACAAACAAAAATAGTTTATGCTGCGATTTGTAAAACGGTTCATAGGGTTGTAGTAAAATAGTTTTGGAAAGAAATGGTGAAATAATTTGTAATGTAATAGTAATAGAATTTATTAAATAGTGACAAAATCAGTGCGCAGGGAAGTGAAATGGTTTATGGGACGGTAGTAAAAATTTGAAAGATAATTGTCATGTAATCCACAAAAATTTCGAAAAAATTTGCCCGTAGGTTTATGGAATAGTAGTAAGGTAGCAATCCGTCTATGACTTAATAATAAAATAGTTTGTAAAATGAGTTGTAAAACAATTTATAAGGTAGTAGGAAAATAATTCAACATTTATAAAATGGTAACCAAATCTAGTTTGTAATATGTTAATAGGAAAATAAAACATTTTTATTGGAAACACTATGCTTATTAAAATAATTTAATTTATAAAAATTATTTTATAACAAAATATAAAAATAGTGATTGACATTAAGAATTTAATTTATTGTTTATAAAATAGTGGTAGGATCAAAATTTTGTTTCCAAAATATAGTAGTAAAGCGTTTTATGGGTTGACCTCAAAACGGTCGGTAAAGTAATTGGAAATAATTTGTATGCGTAATGGAGAATAATAATGTAATGTGGAATAACGTAGCAAGTGGGTTAATTATTCATGGAAAACTTGGATAAAATCATTTAGGGTAAAGATATTTAAAGTGAAATAATGAGAAGACAAATAGGTTACTGTACGTATAAATATCATAATAGTATTTGGCACTTTGATTACTAAATGTTTAAAAATAGTGAAAGTATAGACGTAGTTGAAATATGATGGTTCGTAAGAGTTGAAGAAGAATGATATCGCTTAAGTGCGTAAATAATTAAAATAAAATAAGTTTACATTAAGTCAAAATAAGGGTTTGGAACTATTTATTTTTATAGCTAATATGCCGCATTAGTGGTGATTTTTAAAACAAAAGTGTTCAAAAGCGGCACATGTTTAAGATGTGAAAAGGATAAATAATGCTAATGAGTGTGCTATGTCTAACAACTGGTGGGTTTTGGGCCCACGGTTAAAGTGTAAAGTTTAAATACGGAAAAAGTTGAGTAGGTAAAACGAGGTATAACCACAAGTATTGAAGATAGTTTAACGAAGGTTAGTGAAAACGAGTCATAATGAAAAGTGCAAACACATAGATAGTGTGTAGGTAAAATTAGTATTTTTAATATATCATACGACGCTTGTTTTAACTAAACAAAGTAGTGGCAACAAAGTAGATGCAAAAAGGGTAAATGACGTGGATCCTTGGTTAAAGCGTAAAGGTGTGAAATGGTTAATGGCCTATTGGGGTAAACGGTTTATCGGACTTCTAAACCAATATCAGCTTCGAGACACGAACTCTAGAGCAAACCTCCATCATGGTAGTTACAAGTAACTCTTACTTACAAGCTTAAGTTTATTCCTTGCTCATGAGCACTATTATTTCGTTTATAATCTCCACGGTCCAACTTATACAACTAAACCATGATTGCGTCCATTTCAATCGTCGAAGTGTTTTCTAAGGAAACCAACAGTGTCATCCAACTCATCAGCTTATAATGTGGGGTATCCTAATTTCTCACAAATCGTGGGTCCTAGGACGACAATGCATGACCTAATGATCTAGGGCAATACCAGAGAATTTATGTTTTCAAAATAGCTTTCAAATATCCTTTGAAAAATAGAGTTTTCAAAACAAAACATTCAATTCAAATGGTATTTCAAAGATAGGGTTTTCCAAAATAATACTTTCAAAATAGTGCATTTCCAAAATAGAGGGCTCACAATCATGTATCCAAAGATTTTTAAAATAGCGAAACCAAAGTTAACTGCCGAAGACAGCAGTTAAAATAGTATGCCAAGGTAGTGTATTTTCAAAATAGAGTGCCCAAAAAGTGTTCCCAAATAGTCCTAAGTAGAGTGCATCAATAGTGTATCCAAAACAATTTTTCAAATTAGTATAGCGGTACGATTCGTCTTCTAAATAGTGAAACAAACATTGACTATCCAAAATAGTAACCAAAATAGTTTGTCAAATTAGTGTACCCAAAGTAACATACCCCTAAAAGAATTTTCAAGCAGTTTATCAATATAATACATTTTCAAAATAGCGAAACCAATGTTTACCGTTCAAAATAGTATTTGGAATAGTTTATCAAAATAGCGTTGCCAAAAATAGTTTTCTCAAAATAATGTTTTCAAAACATCGTATCATTTACATATGTACTCGTAAAATAACGTATCACATTTTATTGTTTTTATAAAGAAAGAAATGAGGTGGGTATCTGGTATTCCCAAGAGATAAGTGAAAGGTTAGGTATCATTTCTTAAAATAGTGGCTCAAATTTCTACATAAATTCCTAAAACTTCTGCTAGGTTACAATTCAACCTATCGCATGTTTTCTAAACCTTGCAAAGAATTCATCAATCCTTTCATTGTTCACTTCCATCAAAAGGTTCATCTTACAAGTGTTATAAAATGATCGCACTTAAACGACTAGTGATCTACCCCGATTCATCAACAGAGTGTAAAGTTTGGGCAATGAGGGCTGTAACATACCCCTAAAAAGATTTAAAGAAACAATTTTCAAACGAGACTCAAAATTTACGGAATTCAAATTCATCAAAGCCAAAGCCAAATGCTCTAACAAACTCAAATGTGCTTATTTCGATATCGGTGGAGTTAGAGAAAATAATCAGCTTGAATTCAAAACGACGGCCAATTGGGTTTCACCTGACCCTATGCGAGCAAAATCAAATGACGACGAACAAAAGTTCCATAGAGGCGGAAAGCGCATAATGATTCGAAGTGTCGTACAATTCGTGAAGTTACGTGATGCCAATGTGTCATGCTCACATGCAAAAATTTACCATTTTCCAAAATTTCAAAATCGAAAATCTTCCCGGAACATAATCCTGTTATAACTACTCTTGGTATCGCAAAATTCATTTGTGAGACGTAAGTGATCAAGTCACGTCCCCACTCTCCCGGGTTGATCATAGGTGATCAATCTAATCCCAACCGAGTATCAATGAATTTCGGTATACTCAGCTTAGTTATACTAGTACCATGTCCCTTGCTTTCAAAACAGTTTAGAAAACCACGACGAGTATCCAACTTGTAATCAATAATGAATTTACCAACGTAAGTACATGAAAATACTCATAGTGAATAGTAAAAAGTTGGGTGAGTTTCAAATCGTTAAATATCATATCTCGTATCTCATCAAACATGCTATCAAGCATGACATCAAAAATCATCAATTATAATCACACGCGAGGCATCGGCTTGGCAGGAACTGGTCACAGGAAAAACGGTTATAGTCTGGGTTTTGAAAATACTAGTTCTCTATAACCTTGGCTCTGATACCATTCTGTGACACCCCGAAAACCGGATCAGCAGAAGCCTACAAGTCTGGGGGTGTTACTCGATTGTTATCATAACAAAGGGTACAAAGAGCGGTTTTATATAAACCATTTTGGAGGAAATTTCGTAATTTAAAATATTCAATTTACATCAATTGAAATAGTGCGGAAGCTATAGTTCAAAAGTAGATTCAAAACAAGGAGTACAAAGAACGGTTTTACATAAACCATTTTAGAAGAAAACTTTGTAATTAAAAGCGCTTCTTGGGAGGCAACCCATGTTTTGTGTGTTTTTATTTGTTTGATTTTTAATTGTTTGAATGTTATTTGCTTCCGTATGCATGCTTTATTTTTATTGTTGGTAGCTCATGTTTCAAACTAAAATTGTGAAAATGCTTTATTTTATTGTTTAACTTCATCCTAACTTCATATAAAGGTATTTTGCAAAAGTTAAGTGTAAGGGGAAACCCCAAATTTGTTTATAAGAACGAAAATGATCTTGATTCGCCACAATATTAAATGAGCATGTATATTAGTATTTGTTAGAGTCAAATGCTTGTATCGAGTCATAATGATGTTTTGCAGGATTTTCCAGGAAGTAGGACATAAGTTTTTCCAGAAATTTTTCGGAAACTTAACATAAAGATTTCTGCAGGTCACTTCTGACGGCGTCAGGATTTAACCCCTGATGACGTCACGTGTAAAATTCTGGAAATTTTGCGAGTTTTGTTTTTCTAACGGAGTCTTAAAATTTTTTGTTGATTCTTTAGTTTTATAAACTCCAGAAAATCTGCAAACATTCATTCTACAAGCATTATATCTTAAATTGCTTTCTAGGATTTGTTAGTATATATAGATTGCCACCGATTTTACGCGAGGTTGCCTTGATTGTTTTCTCAGGTTTAACAGGTTATATATGACAAGAAGATGATTTATATTTCTGGAAGGGAAGCTTTGAACGTTCATTTTCTTGGAGGAAGATCTAACCTTGTTGACACACTGTCCACACCAAACGAATCAGGGGAGTATTTGTCTTCATTCTTTTACCTATTTTACTTTTACATAATTTAATTGAACATTGGGGACAATGTTCATCCTAAGTATAAGGGGAGGGTAAATGATGATACCTTATAGGATACCATTGCACTTGAGTTTGTTTGTTTGATGGTAGGTGTGTAATAAAACTAAGAGAAATACTTGTGAGTGAAATTTTAGCGCCAAATTTAAATTTTTTTACAACATTTAGGAGTGAAACATTAGCCTTAGCAAGCGTCTCATGGATAAGAGTTGTATGACTAGCACAAAACCGTACCATTCAGAAAAATTTTTCACCCAAATATGTGATGTTCGCCTTTAGATTTGATAGGAAAATGATTCATTATTAGTGCTTATGAGTGTACCAGTAGCATTTAGATTCTAGAACTTGCGTTAGTGATGCATCCCGAGACCGCTAGTGAGACTACATTCGTGTAGTAGGATTTACTACATGATAAGATGCATTAGGATCACCCTTGTGTTAAACCCGTATCATAATTACTTGACCATTTAAGTCATATTACTTGACTAGTAAAGTCAATTAATTTTTCCCACACCTTAGCGTTGTACTCATTTTTAGTACACGAAACCCCTAGTACACCCCTCCGAGCCTATCTTTTCGTTTATAACTTTAAGCATTTTACTTAAAGGAAGAATTTGTTACAACCCACCCAAATGTGCAACCAAATCTCCTTAGCCTTCTGTGTATGCACTCATCTTTAGTGCATTATTGTTATTTGTTTAAACCCTTAGTTAATTATCTAATTGATTACATGGTTGCTAAGTCGAGTCATATCTTGTACATATTGTTTTGGAAAGATTGGGACTCATGGGTAAAGTACTTGTGTTATGGAGTAATGGGGAAGAATATCATATATTACCCCCATATGTGCATTAATCTTAAAAAGTACTCCAAGTGTTTTGATTATCTTGATTCGAGTCATTAGATAAGTTTATTGTAAAGTATGTAAAAATTCAAGTGTAAGGGGAATGTACATTCCCTATGATGTAGTATTTTGGATGGTAGGGTAAGAATGTATGCAAAAAAATAATAATAATAATAATAATAATAAAGGAAAATACTCATAGTGAATAGTAAAAAGTTGGGTGAGTTTCAAATCGTTAAATATCATATCTCATATCTCATCAAACATGCTATCAAGCATGACATCAAAAATCATCAATTATAATCACACGCGAGGCATCGGCTTGGCAGGAAGGCACTTTCTGGTCATAGGAAAAACGGTTATAGTCTGGGTTTTGAAAATACTAGTTCTCTATAACCTTGGCTCTGATACCATTCTGTGACACCCCGAAAACCGGATCAGCAGAAGCCTACAAGTCTGGGGGTGTTACTCGATTGTTATCATAACAAAGGGTACAAAGAGCGGGTTTATATAAACCATTTTGGAGGAAATTTCATAATTTAAAATATTCAATTTACATCAATTGAAATAGTGCGGAAGCTATAGTTCAAAAGTAGATTCAAAACAAGGAGTACAAAGAACGGTTTTACATAAACCATTTTAGAAGAAAACTTTGTAATTAAAAACATTCATTTTGCAATAGTTAAAATAGTGCGGAAGCTGTAATTCAAAATTTACTTAAAATAAGTCCCAACGGTTTTCGGAGTCTTCTATGACCAAGCCATGCCCTTCGCCAAGCTCCTCTAAGTAAAATATACAGCGGCAAGATCTAACACCTGAGATAAACATGCTAAAAGTCAACACAAAGGTTGAGTGAATCCATAGGTTTAAATAATAAAGTTGAGCACAAGGTTTTAATCATATGATATAAGCAACCAATGCAAATACCAGGTAAATCAATGTAACACCCAATATGTAGAGGCATCCCTGTGCATACATATGGTTGATGATGCTAAGCTCATGACACGCAAGACGTTAACCAAACCAATCGAGAGTACGCTGTACTGACATAAACAATAACCGCGGAATTTCATAATAGAAAGTGCCCCCAAGGCCGGGCACTTGCCAATACCCGGCAAACCGAAAATAGTACACCTGCATGTCAAGCCCTTGACAACTACGAATGGGATGGTCAATCCTATAGGCCTATAAACTAAGTTCGCGTTTACCCGCAGGTGACTAATGGCTCATGATCTGAGGGTCTTTCCGGCAAGACAAGCTACTTAGCACATAGTCAGCAATTATATCATTCAGACAAAGCATTCCAAAAATATTTGTGCTCAGAAAATATTTAAAAGCATGTATCTCACCCCAAGTAGTTTGCAAAGCATTTAAGATAAATAAAAGTGGGGCTTTGAACTCACCTGAGTATGCAGCAATGCAAGATATCACGATTGGCATCATGAAAGTGTAAGCAAAATGGTCATCAAGAAAGTACAAGCACAAGTCATCAAGCACAATGTCATCAAAGTATAGCACAACGGAAAAAGGATCGGCACAACCTAACGAGTAACATATTTCAGAAATTATACTTCAAGTAAATAAATAAAGTAACGTTCATTGAATACTCTTGTTAATATAAAAAGGTTTAGTTTCTAATGGCGTTTGAAAGAAAAGAAAGTTTAAGACTCGTGTGGAAGTCGAGAAGAATAGAAGAAAGGTAGTCGACGCGACGAATAATATCCATGAAAGATGAGAAGAAAGAAGAAACGAAAGAATGACTAACTCGGAAAAGAATAAACAAACACAAATACATGATAACTAGTTTCGGCTTTATCCCATTTTCCCCAAAGATAACGTTGAAACAATATAAGTCGAAAAGGTTCTTGAAATATTTAATAAACCTCAAATAGTTTAAATTTTCGGCATGATCTACCCATTTATAGAACGTTTTTCCCGAGTCGACGACTCTTAAATATCCTAGTTATAATATACAATTGGACATATCATTCACGTTAATGTTGGTTGTTTAGATTTATCGACCATTTCGTATTATTCGTACCAAAGGGTCCATATTGTCCAAATAACCACAACGCAAATCCAATACATCCAATCTTTGTTCATCACAAATAACGTCACAATGTAAATATCCGGATCCAAGTCCAATGTCACAATCCACTTAACTATAACAATTTATTTTATGCTTTTATCGTTTCATAATCGTTATTCATTTTATATAAATACCCAAGCCGAGACCGTTATCGACACAACAATGACATAATAGCGAATAAAAAAAGCAAAACGAACACCAAATAACTTAGCAGTGACTCATCACGAGTCACGGCTCAACCAAATGAGCCGATATATCCCAAGTTATATACAGTTTACGTTTTATTTATAAATCATCGTTAACTTGATTAAAATCTTATCGAACTATTTTAGCAATACGCATAGGTATGTACTTATTTGAAATCATTTGTATAAAAAGTAAGTATGTATATATATATATCAGTGTTCTAAAAGGCGCGCCAAGGCGCCGCCAAGGCGTCGCCAAGGCGCGAGGCGTGGCATTGGCGCCACGAAATGGACTAAGGCGTGAAGTCTAGGCGTCGTGTGAAAAGGCGTAGAATAAGGCGCGAAAAGGCGTGCCAAGGCGCGCCTTATCGTATGGCGTGGCGCCATTTTTAGAAGGGAATGATGTGGGCTTAAATTTTGGGCCTAGTAATTTCTAAACATAGTTCAAATTTTCACTTTATTTCTTATGCATATCACTTTTTGTAAGCTCATCTTTTGTAAACTCACCTTTTGTAAACTCGATATGCATATAAAATATGATATTATAGCATAAATGATAAATATATAAATATTTTTTCGCCGCCTTAGTCACGCCGCAAAAAACGCCATGGCGCGTAAGGCTTGAGGCGTGGCCTTGCCGCCACGCCACGCCTCACGCCATTTATAACATTGATATATATTCTCATTTTTGAAACACTTTTATATATTTATAAAATGGCTAAATGATCACTGCTGTAACACAACAGGTATTTATCTGCTGTTGTGCTATAGCCAAGGGTCAAAAATGAAAATTGTACTTATCTTGAAGGGCCAAAAATATAAATATTGAAAAAAAATTACCCTTACTGCAGATAAATTATCTGCTGCACACAGCAGCCATAACCACCCCTTATAAAATTTATAACATTTCATTTTGATAAAATCTTTTCTAAATCTTTTATAAACTAGTTTTTGAAATATATATTACATTTTATTTATAAAATCCTTTTATTTACTTTTATAAAACTTGTAAAATGGTTTTAACCTGAACCTCGCCGTGACTCACCCGGGTCACGACTCACTCTTATCCGAGCCGTCAAGGCTCTCGGATTCGAGCCGAGCTCACACAACGCAAACATAACCAAATCAAACCATCCAAATCCTATCTAACCTACCAACAACAAAATAATATCAACTCCATATCCAAACCCAGACCAAACCCAAACAACCTCAAATCTTAACCTAGCTACACCTCGAGTCTCGCCGTGACTCACTACGAGTCACGCCTCGACCGTACTTGGGCCGCGACTCTCGGTTGAGAACCAAAAAACAAACCAAACGAGCTCACAACAAAATAATATCCGCACCCTAAGCCTACTGTCAAGACAGAAATCAAACCGAACAGCTTCAATACCAACAAGGAATCCAAATACATAAAACAATATCGAGAGAACATCAGGAACAAGGAAAAGCACCATCATCAACACACTGACTCAACTGAGTTGACTCGGTGGCGACCGAATCGGCTGTCGAGACCAAAGGGGGTCCACACGAGGGTTTTAACAAACTTTTAAAACATATTTATTAATAAAACTTTATAAATAATCGGATTTATTAAAGATGAGAGTTAGGGTTTTATAAAAGTTAAATAAAAAAAATAAAGGTAGAAAGCGCGTGAGGGTAGATTACCGTCGGAAAAACAAAGGGAAAGAGGGTTTGGGTCTCGGTGGTGGTGGTGCTAGCTGTGGCAGCGCGTGGAGGTGGTTGTAGGGGGAGTCACGGGCTCAAAATCTCCAGAAAAGGTGGGGGGTTAACCGATCTATCGATTGGGAAAGAAAAAGGACTTGCCGGAAAAATTTTCCGGTGACCGGTGCCAGAAACTGCTGGTGCTTAGGCCGGAATGTTTCGAGATCCGGCGGTAGAGAGAGAGAGAGAGAGAGAGATATATGAGGGGGTGTGTGTGTGTATTATTTGTTAGAAATGAAAAAAAAATTAATAAATAAGGGATATTTATATTACAAGAAGTTTAGGGTTGTTTTTGAATATATGAAAGTGTAAGGTAAGAATTATAATATAACTCAAGGGACTAAAACTGCCATCGTAATAAACTTCTCACGATAAACGCTTCGTGGTCCAAACAACATAGGAAACGGACTCGAAAAATTACGAAACTTGCGCCATTATTCACGAAATAATTTTTCTGATAAAATCAAGTATAAACTTAAAAGTTTTTCTCAAACTCAATATAATTCAAATAAATTTGGCAAATGCAATACGGTTCAAGTTTTCTAGGTTGTGCCGACTCGATAAAGGAATAACGCTCACGTAAATCAAGATTTTCATAGTTTTTCAAACCTAAACACGTTCAAAGAAGTTTAAAAGTTGATGAAAATCAAAAGTAAAGGTTTTGACTTGGAAAAATAGTTTTAGAAAAAGTACCGGGGGTTACAATAGGAATATAAGATCAAACTTTCAATATTCTAGAATCATAAGATTGTCTATATGATTTAACCCACATCATTATCATAAAATGATAATGCAAAGTTGACGGGAGATCTAGAACATAACTGTTTTCATTCAAATCATAAATATTTAAATAATCATTTAAAAGTGGTGTTATTTATTTATTTATTTATTTTTAGTTTTAATTCCAAATAGTGAAAATGATTCAGAGACACTATTGTGTAATGGAGTGGAAAGTTGTTCCAAGTTGTTTTGTTTGAAAAAAGATATTTTAGTAGATCACTGCTGCACTGCATAACTTCCTAATTACAATAAATCAGATTTATGTAATAAACGAGTAGGATACCGGTCCGCCGCGTTGCGACGGGGCGTTGTAGTTGGCGGAGAGTTTAGGTAAGATTTTCAGATAGAATCTCGACGTAAGAATATAGGGTATTCAGGAAGAATCAAAGCGTACACATGGCCTTAGTTTTGTTTATAAAATTATGTTTAAAGTATCTCAAAAAATATACAAACACAAAGAAAAGAGTGATAAAAGCAAAAAGGCTCAAGATAAAAGTTGAGCCTAACATCCCCGAAAACAAACCATTTGGTTTCTGTTTTTGTGTATTATGTGACCATTGATCACTTTGAGCCTTGCAGAATCTCATTCATCCTCATGTAGTGTCTGCATTTGTGTAAATGTATTCTTTTATCATTTGTATGTACACTGCTGTCAAAATAATTTGCAGTCGTACCTTCTTTCAGCTTACCTGTGAGCATGAGTAAACAAACCACGGTTAGACTTTATATTGGTGTCGCAATAAGGGTTAGGTGGGTTGGGGAACAGGTTCAAGTCAAGCGATTCAGGCCGACCCCATGTTTATCCAGATTCATTCAGGCTAAAGCCGTATTTAAGTGGGCTTGCTAATGATAAAAGTCAGTAAATAAAAACTAATATAGCAAAGGGCCGTTTGTGTTAGCTTATACTATCAGCTTTTCAGGTTGTTAAGATGTGTAAATGTCAATATAAGGTTAGATATTTCGGCTTATGATATTGAGTCACTTAAGATGCTGGTTGAAGGTGCAAGGAGCCTATAAGATGAAAAATGCAAACTTTAGCTTTTAAAATCTTAGTAAGGGGACATGCCCACAAAAAAAGCTAATCCGAACACCCTTTTTAATTGAAATTGAACACCATATAGTAATTAGAAAGTATTTGACTCCAAAGTCAAAAACGTAAATCCTAAAGTATCCAACACGACTCTATAACACGTATCTTCTAATAACGCATAAGCTAGTAAGTTGGTTCAATAAGCTTATCCAAACACCCCCTAGGGCCCCTAATAAACAATACCAAACACACCATTCTCTTTAGAGTGTTTGGCGTCCTATTTAAGTCACAACGAAAAATTCATTATCCAATTTTACCAAGCATAGATCTCAATAACAAACCACAATCTTGAACTCATTTTGTAACGATTACGTTTACGTTGAGAATGAAGAAAAACAATAACATACCGAATATGTTCTTTAGGTATTAGTTTCTTCATCTAAATGTTTGTGTAAATCACCAAACACATTTCTCTCGCTCCATATTAGCTTCCTGCATTTTTCAGTTATGAGTCGTTAATGTTCTATGCCTCCAAAATTAAAAATAAATGTGAGAAAAACCATAAAATTAATAATTGCATGATTCACTTACTAAATGGGAACAACACATGAAATGGTAGTTCAGAAATTCTTACTATAACTGAAGTCCAAACCCCCTGCTATATCTTGCGTAAAACAATCAAACTTTGTAAAAACAAATTGATATACTTACTTTGAGGAACGACAAATAGAAACAACGTATAATGTAATACAAAACAGGAAGTGCTCCTATATATCAAAACAGAACAAAAAATACTTATAATAAAACTATATTATTACACAAATAACCAAATATATTAACCGAAACCTGTACTCTCTTGGAGCCTTTCAGAATAAGTACATTATGTATTAGTAAATGGCATCTGATAATGGCAAGTGAATGACGCAAACGTAAAATTTGGGCAGGTTATTGCAAACTACGAACCTGATGTTTCCTAAAGCACCATTCAGCAAATCGAACTTAAAAAAAATCATACATTATGGGTAGAAAAAAATCCAAACCAACTTAATAAAATCGTACATTACGGTTTGCAGGAATTTAGTACACTTTAGAATTGCGATCAAAACAATTAAGTTGCCAAACTGTACTACCACGAACCTTGTATATTATTCAAAGCTATTGGCATGCTTAACTGGCTGCCTGTGGGGTAGTACGATCCTTTTGTAGATGTCTGTTAGCGATTGTGAGGACAACAAATTATTAATAATTAGTACAGCTGAAACTATTAGCCGTACACTGTAATCGGTGTATCTATAGACATAGAAACTAATTACATATCCTGAAACGTTGAATGTTATTGTCGGTTGCTCCTATGCGACACAGAATGTTCCTTTTCCAAGGGCTTTGGTAACATGCACTAAAACAATAATTCATTATCCGTAAGTATATTTCAAACAACCATTTACATAATGTATTGAACAACTAACTAACTAAAGCACAAATAAGTACACATACCTTGATTCATAAACTAATTTGATTCATTCTTGGCAACAACAGTTTCTGGAGTTGTCGACTTGTCGTTCTTTCTTGCAGTACACCTGTAATGATAAGAGGTTGCAGGAATTTAGCATACCTTAAAATGGCTCTTAAACAATCAAGTCACAAAAACGCACCTGCATATGCTTTACGAAATATTTGAGACATGTTGCAGCTTCTTTGATGCGACATCTCTTATGTGCAGTTGTGCATCTCTTTATATTACCTGCAAAAGAATATCCCCAACTTTATCACTCACAATCCTGGTTCCAAGAGTCACCATGAGATCATGTTTGAAAATCAAAGTTCCCTGAAATAATGCAACAAAATCAAGCTTATAACCAATAAAAATCAAGTTCTTAAACCTGAATTCAATTCATAACATGTCATAAGACCAAAATAACCATGAACCACTGTAATGCCGCTAAATAGAAAAATCTGATATTGAAGATCTATAAAAACACAAACCTGTAACCAAAAAGAAAATTAATACACATAAATTAGATATAAAAAACCTACATGATGATTTTCGAAAACATCTTCAAACTTACACCAATAAACAACGTCAAAATTCTTTAAAAAAAGAATATTCCTAATTATGTAGTTGCCGATTTACTTTGTTTAACACCAATAAAATTGAAGCTATTCGAAATTAGTGTTCATAAACTTACAAAAAAAATTAGGGGTTTGATGCTGTTAAAGATACGGGCTCTTATTCCAGCGGTCAAGAAAATAATTGCTTTCATTAAAATTTGTCACCATTTCTCAAACCCAATATTTAAAAAACAAAAAAATAATAATAAAAAATAAAATTCACTTCTGTGTCCACGAATTCGACAATATATAGATAGTCTCAAAAACAATAAGAATAGATAGAGTGGGAAAAAATGCAACCGTCTTTAGCATCATCCTCAGCCTCTTCTCTAGCTTCCAAATCAATATCAGACTCAAGCTTTTCTACTCCACATCTTAGTAGTGTAACCATCTAAACCTACCAAAAAATATAGAAAAATTAATCTCAATACTCCAAATACTCAAGCATCTTTGATTGGTTATCTTACATGTTCATTCACTTTTGTTTTCAATATAAAAACCAAAATTAAAAAGCCACAAAACCAATAGCCTTTATATCACAAAAGATTACAACAAAAATAAACTTACATATCCGTTGATACTTGAACGACCAGTCCCACATGACCACATATGTGTCTGGCACAAAAAAAAACCCAAAATTGAAACCCACTGCGGATCAAAACCTTTATCTTCACTCACCAAAACAAACACCAAAAAAGTAAACCCTAACTCCTGCAAATCTGTAGATTTGTATGGTATAGGGGTGAGCACAAAAACCGAAAAACCGAATCGAAACAGAAAAAACCGAAAAAGCTGAATCGAAAAAACCGCCCCATTTGACAAACCGATGGAGGTGGTTTTGAATTTTGTAAAAACTGAATGTTTGGGGCAGTTTTTGGAACAGAACCAAAAAAACCACCCCGCCACACCTTTATATATGTTTTTATATAATTTTATCTATATATGATGCTATTTAGTTTTGGATTTTAAACATTTGAGTATACAACTTTATCTATTACAAAAATAGTGTTTTTCAAATTTGTTATATTGATAAATATTGTATCTTTGTTATCGAACAATAGAGCTCTTTGAATGTTTTTGTGAACAAAAAGTGCAAAGCCGCAAATAAATTTATATTTTAGATTCATGTTTGGTGTGTTCATACGTTTTTTCAAAACTTTGGAGTGCTAGATATTATGCTATATTTGTTTAAATATTTTTGCTTGAAAACTTAGAATCGCAAACTTTATATAAGATTAAAACTTTCTTGTTTTCAAGTAAGAAAAAACCAAATATAAATCGAAACCGAACCGATTCAATGTCAAAAACCGAAAAACCAAAACCGAAAAAACTGAAATCAAACGGTTTGTAATTCTCAAAAACCGAAATATACGGTTCGGTTTTTGGTTTTACCATAAAACCGCCACACTCCGCCCCATGCTCACCCTTAGTATGGTATATGGAAGATTTTTCTGGAAGCTTTGAGTGTATCTATGTGTGTGTAATGGGTATTAGATAAAGAATAATGGGCTGGATCGTTGCACATGTAGCAGGCCAAAAAAAAACACTGAGCCCATACACATACACGACGTCGTTTCAAATGCTATTTAGTATATATATTAATTGTTTTTTGGATATATCCCACGACCTCAAAAACCAAGTGGGAGTATAATGTCTTAGAATCATTAATTACAAATCAAATATTTCATATTGCATAAAAGTGATATCTGTGAATATGTGAGAATATATTTGGACAAGAGCATTAGGCTATTGACAGTAAGGACCACGACCGACTTGGTCGTGTAGGTCACAGTCGGTCTTGCTTGTTGTGGAGACTCGGTCACGATTGAATAGAGGGACCAAGAAAAAACGAAAAGGGTCGCAGGGTCGACCGAAACTTATTTTCATTTAAGTTTGCTTTTTGATCCGAACATTTGAGAATTAAATCGTGACGTTGAGATATAGCCGTTTGGGGCAAATATATATATATATATATATATATATATATATATATATATATATATATATATATATATATATATATATATATATATATATATATATATATATATATATTAAATTACCTTATAAATACACAACATAAACACATTGCAATTCACACAATCTTATTTCAAACACTCCCTATATTTATTCACACCATGAATTCATTCGAGATAGTTTAGTCGTTTTATTATCGTAATGTTTTAATATTATTTGATTTTTATTATAATATTTTTATTTTATTTGAATTAATATGTAACGGTTTAATTATGAATGAAATTTGAGTTTTTGCTAAAAATGTTTAAAAAAAATAAACTTGGTCGCCCTTATTGGGGCACCGAATCGCCTGCAAGTCGCTGGAGAGAGAAAGCTGACGTGACAGAGAAAAAGAGAGAGATTAGGTCACCTTACCATGGGTAGCCTTAAAACTTTTTGAGTCTTATAGAATTGATTATCTATTCATATAAATAATCAAAATTTTGAAATGTAGTTATATCTACTAAATAAGAAAAAATTATTGAGATGATATTTAAACTTTAACATATTCATAAGATAAATCAAGTGGTTGATTTAGTGAGTCTTTAATGTTAAGATCCGATCCTAAGTATTGAAAGATTATATGGATAATAAAGTAAACAACTAAATTCTATTCAATGGATTAAGCTGCAAAATAACAACGAACTTTTTCAAATATACTGATTTGGTACGTGTATTTTTTTTAAGTTATAGAATTGCAATGTACTTTCATAAGTGTTTTCATTTGATTCGTGTACTTTTTTTTAAGTTGTAGAATAGCAATGTACTTTTCATAAGTGTTCTAATTTGGTACGTGCGATTTCCACAAGTGTTCCAATTTGGTACGTGCGATGACGTACAAAATTAGAACACTTATGAAAAGTACATTGTTATTCTACAACTTAAATAAGTACACATATCAAAACGGGACACTTTAAAAAGTATATTGCTATTTTACAACTTAAAAAAATACACATACCAAATCGGTACATTTAAAAAAGTTCGTTGCTATTTTACAGCTTAATCCTTCTATTCAAATACTTGATTTGATAAAATAAAATTTAAAGTGTTGATTTGAATAAATGGATAATAAAGTAAACAATTAAATTCTATTCATACTTTATTTGAATAAAAATTGAAAACCTAGACATTTTGAAATGATTTTAGAAATGTCGAATTTAAAGTGTTGATTTGAATATTATGAGCCCACAACTACCAACCAGTATATTTTTGGCCATCAATCTTTAAACCTATGCAAACCCTCTCAACCAAACGGGCTCTAATTATATTTGTTGTATCAAAATTTTGGATTCATGGATACAAAAAGGCAAATGATATGTACATGGAATAAATTACTTTGCACACAGCAATTCAAGATGACAAGACCTTAATACCCTAAATAGTTTTTTACCGTGTTCTTCACACCTCTTCTTTTTCTCTTTTAAAATCTACGACAAAACCTTCCCTACCAGTAATAGTAAACCGCTGGCTCCTTGAAAAAAAAACCATAATGTTCGAAGATTGATTAGCATGATCGAATTAATTGATGCAGTAACAAGCTCTAATATTGTATCTAGTATAAACTTATCAAAATTGAAAGCTTAAAGATTCACACCTGATCTTTTCCGTTGTTTTATGTTTAATCCTTGACTCCTTGTATTCATTTGATAATAACTAGTATTTGTGACTTACGTGCTGTAACATGTTTTTGGTAATTTTAGCCTTTTAGGAGTAAGTATGTATGATACATGCTACATGCTTTGTCAATGGATTCTACTATATTGAACTAATTGTGTGTCTTTTAAATGTACCGTCAAATTCGATGGTCGCCGAAAATTGACGGAATACAACAAACAGCGAACTCGATGTCAATTGTAGGGGGAAGTATGAATACTGGTTGATGATGGATCGAATGAAATAAATTCAGATTATAAGTCACATTTTGCAAGGAGTTTGAAAGTTATTAGACAATATTTGTCACATTGCGGTGTTTTATTGATACAGTTTTATACAATACCGATTTTAATTTGCCGAATGCAATTGATTATAAGAGGGGATGAAATGTTACATGTGACCATTGGGTGAAATGTTACGGTGGTGTTTCAAAAGGCAAGGGAGAGTCAGAGAGGTCAACTAATAGAAAAGAAAAAGTCATAAGAAATCTTGAGGGCAATAGTGTCATTTCGTCTTAGATTGCTGTGTGCAAAGTAATTGACTCCGTGTACATATCATCTCCCATATATAAATCTCGAGACCTAATCTTTGACGCTCCGAAGGATCAAGATTTTGGAATCATGGATACATGATCCATATGAATAGAAGTCTGTTACTAAAATCTAAAGGATGGCGAATCTTTAAATTTATGGCAACTCAAAGTAATTGAAATGTTACGGTGGTGTTTCAAAAATCAAGGGAGAGTCAGAGAGGTCAACTAATGGAAAAGAAAAAGTCATAAGAAATCTTGAGGGCAATAGTGTCATCTCGTCTTAGATTGCTGTGTGCAAAGTAATTGACTCTGTGTACATATCATCTCCCATACATAAAACTCGAGACCTAATTTTTAACGCTCCGTAGGATCAAGATTTTGGAATCATGGATACATGATCCATATGAATAGAAGTCTGTTACTAAAATTTAAAGGATGTCGAATCTTTAAATTTATGGTAACTCAAAGATAGATCATGTTATGGCTAAAGGAGTTCAATTAAGGTACTAGACATAAGATATTAGAAAGGGTGATCAGATTTTCAATGAAAGGGTTATTTAGAATAAATTGTGAAGGATTTTTTTAATTCATTTCAATGAAGATTAAAATAATAATAAGAGATAATATGTATTCTTCTAGTTTGACCAACATGATAATTGACGACTAGTGCATATGTTCATTCAGAATGAAGTATATGTGGCTTGGAGAAATAGGATTATTATATGAGTATAATAAGTCTTTATAAGATTTATGGATTGAAATGTTGCTACATTTGTAGATCTGTAATATGATAGATAGTAAAGGCAAAAGGCAAGTCATAATATAAGTTTTATATATTAATGATGATTATGAAAGTCATAGGGCCTAGATCATCTTATTTTAGTATCTGGATATTGGAACGTTAAGCATGATTATGTAATGAATAAGATATGGAGATATGAGTTATTCACTTGTAATCAATGTGTTTCATATTTGCATGTTTAAAATTCATGAATAAGAAACAATAGATTTAGTTAGCGAGCTATTAATAATAAGAGCATTAACATTCTTTATGGGTCCATCTTTTCCACCATTTTTGGAGTTGTTACTCTAAAAGATTGAAGAACCAAAGACTTACAACAATTGTCTTCTACGGTTTGATTAAATCTTAATCGTTAACATGTTTTCCTTATTTGAATATTACCCTTGTTTAGTATTTATGAGATTATTGGCTAAACACCCATTGTATTTGTCTAGTTGAATGGATTTTTTACTTTTAATATGATTTGATTTATGTTGAATGTATTTTGTTACATAATTTATGTGTTTATCAAAAGATTCATTTGTCTATAAGTTTTATATGCTAGATTTATTGTTAAGTAATGAATGTATATGTGACCATCCTTATGTTTGTTACTCGAATCATAGTTTCATGACCATTGTAGCTGTAGCTAGAGATGGACCAAATGCTTTGGTTAAATCGAGCATAGCTTAAGCTTATAGGTTAGTGATGAATTGAGTGTAAATGACCATTTACATGATCTTTGACGAGGCGAAAAGTGTACCGCTTTTAAGGGGTCATTTAAGCTCGAATTCGAGATTATTTGATCAATTATTGCCCTAAATCATGCTTTTTGTTATTTTAGGTACTTTTGGAGAGAAATCTGGAAAAGGAAGCATTTTGGACGTTTTTGGAGCATAAAAGTGAAGAAAACGGCAAAGTCTCAAAATTCCTTGCTGGAACAGTACCTGACGACGTCAAGAGTGATAAAAGAGGTGGATGTGGAACTTATAACGTGACGGCCCAGAAAGTTTTCAAGCTTATTTGCCTGACAGCGTCACCTAGGCCGTCAGGGTCCAAATACACGTGACGGCCCAGAGTATTATTCTACATGACGGCGTCAAAAGTGGATCTAGGCAATACGAATTTCATCATGGCGGCGATTTGACGGTGTCACAAGATATAACATGACGCCGTCAAGGTGTAAAATCTATATATAGTTTTCTAATTTTCATTCATTAGTGTGGAACTTTGGGTGCAACTTTGAGGGAATAAACCCTAGACGAATTTTACAGCTTTTTCAAGGGTTTCAACCCCTTGATTCTTCCATGTTCAATTGAAGATAAGTACTTATTCAAATCATTCAATATGTCTATGTGTTGTGTGATTATATCTTACGCTTGTCTTCTCTTTAACATGTTAGGCTAGATTTTCAATGTGTTTACTTAGATGTAGTGAAACCTAGATGTTGATTATGGGTTGATTGTTTGTTTATAATTGTTACGGATGATTGTATTCGATGTTAGGCTTAAGAAAACTGGCAGACTTCCATTGGTAACTTGCTTGAACGTCTTAAGAAACATGATCGGAGGTGTACTACGATTTTGGTTGTATTTAATGCGTAAGAGAATTCTAATAATCCCATGTTAGGAGCTTCTAACGGCTCGACATAGGAGTGAAGTAGGATCTTATAGAGTTAGGAAATATTGTACACGGCCCTACGACTAGTATTAAGTAATATGGCCCGTCATCCATGCAATTGTAACAAGCTAATCAACCTGTAAAAGATATCTAGGGAGTAATGAAATCTAAGTAAACACAACTTTTCTCATTATTGTTTCCACTACATTAGTATAATAGTTTCATTTTCAGTTTTGTTATTTTATTTTGATTGCATCTTTAGATTAATTGGGTTAGTTGGCTAGCAACTAATTCCGCCCACTCCTTCAAAACACGAGATTTTTAATTGCTTTCCATAAAATATAAAAATACAAAAAGAATCATCCCTCACCTCTAGACCTAGTTTAGTAGGCTTTCTAATCCTAGCAACACTATTCCTGAGTTGGACGATCAATCCCCCGATACTTGTCACTATACTATACTACAACGATCAGGTACACTGCCTGGTGGGGGTTGTAAGCTTCTAGAGATCCCTTGAGAGGTAAAACCTGTTGCGAGGGCGCAATTCCCACGTATCAAGTTTTTGGCGCCGCAGCCCAGGGAATAGTTATTGTCTAGGTTAGGATTTCTTTTTATTAGGTCTACTTGCTAGATTCCTTTCTAGTAAGGTTTTATTTTTATTTTTAGGTTTTCTTTAGTCTATCTTATTTCTTCGTTTCTTTGTTCGTAATCTTTACCATCCGACATCATGGAAGGTGGTAACATGTTTGAACCCATCAACCCACCACAACAAAACCACCCAAAAAACCCACCGCTAGCAAACCAACCTCCTAGGCCCCGAACTTTAGGAGAGTATTCCCGTCCTAGCCACCAAGGCTATCGAAACACCATTGAGCTCACCTAAGGAGCCAATGTGTCCCCCTTGCGATCCGACACCATCCGGTTGGTGCAAAGCGGATGTGCATTCCATGGACTACGTTCCGAAGATCCTAATCAACATCTCAAGGATTTCCTTAAAATCGTAGATTCCATAGACCTTTTTGTTGTAACTAGAGAGTCGACCCGATTACGTCTATTCCAATTCTCTCTACGTGATCAAGCTAGTCAATGGCTTGAACGTTTACCCACGGGATCCATCACCTCATGGGATGATCTCACCTCTCGTTTCCTTGCTCAATTTTTCCCACCGGGGAGAACTACCAAGCTTAGAAATGATATATTGATGTTCCAACAACGTCAAGGTGAAACTCTATATGAAGCATGGACTCGTTTCAAGGACTTACTCCAAAAAGTCCCTCATCATGGCATAGATCTTTGGCTCCAAGTCCAAATCTTTTATGACCATATCGATCTTTCCACAAGGCGAACCATTGACCAATCGGCCTGTGGCAAGCTACGTGATCTAAGTGCGGAAGAATCATGGGAACTCATAGAAGATCTTGCTCTCTATGACAACGAAAGTTGGAATGATCCCCGTGATTTGAACAAAATGGTCAAGGAAATATCTTTGCCTTCGAACAATTCTAGCACTCCCGACCGTAGGATCATGGAACATGAGGACCAAGTCAAGTTTCTCATGAAATCCTACGAAGCTCCTAAGCCTTCAAGCCAAGTGAACAGAATCACTTCTTCATGCGAATTATGTAGTGGTCCCCATGACACTCGTGATTGCGTGGAACTCCCCGGACAAGCTTTTGCGGATTTTGCATCCTCGCGTACCGACGAAGCGGGAGACAAGTGGTACACTTTCAAACCCGAGCCAAACCCTTACGGTGATTCCTACAATCCTTCTTGGAAAAATCACCCGAACCTTTGGTGGAAACAAAACCAAAACATGCCCCAAAATAATTCTTCCAATCCACCTAATCGTTACCAATCAAAAGGTCCACCCTCTAACCGTACTTTCAACAACAATCCTTCCAATAACTATGGTAGTACCAATAATCTTGAAGGATTGGTGTCCAAGTTTATGGCATCTCAAGAAGCTCGCATAGCTAAGTTTGAAACCGAATTCAATCAACAACAAACAGAGATGACCAATAAGATTGACAACTTGTTGAAAGCCCTCAACAACCAAGTGCTAACTACACCTAGGAAAGACACTAGGGACACTAGTAGCAGAATCCAAATTAAGGACCCCTCATCATCCAAACACGTCCACTTTGTCAACGTTGTCACCATTAAGCCACTAGATAAGAATATAGAAGAAAGTGACAAGAATGAAGTTGGAATAGAAACCGGGGCTAAGGACGAGGTTAAGGAAATTGAGGATATTAACAAAAAGAAAAGTTAGAGGAAGTAGAAAACGTGGAGAAACACTTTGATAAGTTACCCACCAAGGAAGAACGGGAATATCATAAGGATCTATTCGATGATCCTAAGACACCATACGTCCTTGGTTCACCACTTATCAAAACGGGTGATCTGTCTAACATCAATATTCCATGCAACATTGGGCATATGCATGTGTGGAAAGCTTATATCGATCTTAGGTCTCCTATAAACATCATGACTAGGACCTATTATAACTGGGTAATGAAGAAGTAACTTGGATATAGGATGATGCCTAACATAAATTGGATGAGCAACTTTGTAGGAAGAGTGAAAGGATTACATGTCTTTGTTGGAAACTTCACTTATGTTACCGACTTTGTGATTGTAGAGGATATTCATTCGGTAATAGATGGTTGCCTAAGTCAAGTAGTGTTCGGAAAACCGTTTGTTGAGGCCTCTAAGATGAATTATGACCCATCCCTAGGGATAGTTAGATTCAAGGATTAGAACGATGAGATTGCTTACCAAATGCCCTATAAGATTGAACAATACTGTCTTCTATCAAATCTAGAAAAGGAACACAAGCAAGCGGTTTACTATATGAATGATGAGGATAGGCGTAGAGGAGTAGATTATGTCATGAGTAGAATACTCGGTTTCTACAAGGAATGTTTGCAACTAGGTCCGGAATACAAAACTAAGATTGGAGATGACCTAGAGAATGAGACCAATGGCGAGGTCACGTAATTGCCCATGACCTTGAGTCTAGCTACAAGACTCGTAAATAAAGAAAAGCGCTTCTTGGGAGGCAACCCATGTTTTGTGTGTTTTTATTTGTTTGATTTTTAATTGTTTGAATGTTATTTGCTTCCATATGCATGCTTTATTTTTATTGTTGGTAGCTCATGTTTCAAACTAAAATTATGAAAATGCTTTATTTTGTTGTTTAACTTCATCTTAACTTCATATAAAGGTATTTTGCAAAAGTTAAGTGTAAGGGGAAACCCCAAATTTGTTTATAAGAACGAAAATGATCTTGATTCACCACAATATTAAATGAGCATGTATATTAGTATTTGTTAGAGTCAAATGCTTGTATCGAGTCATAATGATGTTTTGCAGGATTTTCCATGAAGTAGGACATAAGTTTTTCCAGAAATTTTTCGGAAACTTAACATAAAGATTTTTGCAGGTCACTTCTGACGGCGTCATGATTTAACCCCTGATGACGTCACGTGTAAAATTCTGGAAATTTTGCGAGTTTTGTTTTTCTAACGGAGTCTTAAAATTTTTTGTTGATTCTTTAGTTTTATAAACTCCAGGAAATCTGCAAACATTCATTCTACAAGCATTATATCTTAAATTGCTTTCTAGGATTTGTTAGTATATATAGATTGCCGCCGATTTTACGCGAGGTTGCCTTGATTGTTTTCTCAGGTTTAACAGGTTATATATGACAAGAAGATGATTTATATTTCTGGAAGGGAAGCTTTGAACGTTCATTTTCTTGGAGGAAGATCTAACCTTGTTGACACACTGTCCACACCAAACGAATCAGGGGAGTATTTGTCTTCATTCTTTTACCTATTTTACTTTTACATAATTTAATTGAACATTGGGGACAATGTTCATCCTAAGTGTAAGGGGAGGGTAAATGATGATACCTTATAGGATACCATTGCACTTGAGTTTGTTTGTTTGATGGTAGGTGTGTAATAAAACTAAGAGAAATACTTGTTAGTGAAATTTTAGCGCCAAATTTAAATTTTTTTACAACATTTAGGAGTGAAACTTTAGCCTTAGCAAGCGTCTCATGGATAGGAGTTGTATGACTAGCACAAAACCGTACCATTCAGAAAAATTTTCCACCCAAATATGTGATGTTCGCCTTTAGATTTGATAGGAAAATGATTCATTATTAGTGCTTATGAGTGTACCAGTAGCATTTAGATTCTAGAACTTGCGTTAGTGATGCATCCCGAGACCGCTAGTGAGACTACATTCGTGTAGTAGGATTTACTACATGATAAGATGCATTAGGATCACCCTTGTGTTAAACCCGTATCATAATTACTTGACCATTTAAGTCATATTACTTGACTAGTAAAGTCAATTAATTTTTCCCACACCTTAGCGTTGTACTCATTTTTAGTACACGAAACCCCTAGTACACCCCTCCGAGCCCATCTTTTCGTTTCTAACTTTAAGCATTTTACTTAAAGGAAGAATTTGTTACAACCCACCCAAATGTGCAACCAAATCTCCTTAGCCTTCTGTGTATGCACTCATCTTTGGTGCATTATTGTTATTTGTTTAAACCCTTAGTTAATTATCTAATTGATTACATGGTTGCTAAGTCGAGTCATATCTTGTACATATTGTTTTGGAACAATTGGGACTCATGGGTAAAGTACTTGTGTTATGGAGTAATGGGGAAGAACATCATATATTACCCCCATATGTGCATTAATCTTAAAAAGTACTCCAAGTGTTTTGATTATCTTGATTCGAGTCATTAGATAAGTTTATTGTAAAGTATGTAAAAATTCAAGTGTAAGGGGAATGTACATTCCCTATGATGTAGTATTTTGGATGGTAGGGTAAGAATGTATGCAAAAAAAAATAATAATAATAATAAAAAAGGAAAAGAAAAAAAGAAAAACATACGGACTACCATCCCGTTTCATTCTATGTTTGTTTTAAGTTTTTGTTATTTTGGATTTATTAACTTAAGTCGAGTCGAGTATTGGCTTAGCAACGCCATATTGTACATGTAATTAACCAAGATGATTAACTCGCCACCAGTAAATATTGCCTTTATCCAACAAAACCGTGTTTTCCATATCCCTACACCTGACGTTATAACCCTTTAAAAGACCTCTTTGATAGTTTATCCTAAGTGCTTACGCCAAGTGGTGGAGGTTTGATCCTTTCCCAAACCTATGGTAATCTATTTGCTATGACAGGTAGTGAGAGATGTTTTCTATTTCCATATTGTGATATATATATATATATATATATATATATATATATATATATATATATATATATATATATATATATTACACCCGAGAGATGTTAGTATCTAAACACTATTTGTGAGGTGCTAGTGTACGACCTCCGTGCCTGTTTTTGGTTTTTAGTGGAATGATTATTTGTTGTAATTACTTTTATATTAGTGTTAAATGACCCCTAACTTGTATTTTGATTAGAATAAAAGCGCATTTGCTTGAGGACAAGCAAATCTCAAGTGTAAGGGTATTTGACGAGACGAAAAGTGTACCGCTTTTAAGGGGTCATTTAAGCCCGAATTCGAGATTATTTGATCAATTATTACCCTAAATCGTTCCTTTTGTCATTTTAGGTACTTTTAGAGAGAAATCTGGGAAAAGAAGCATTTTGGACGTTTTTGGAGCATAAAAGTGAAGAAAATGGCAAAGTCTCAAAATTACTTACTGGAACAGTACCTGACGACGTCAAGCTTCTACACGTGACGGCTTCAAGAGTGACAAAATGGGTGGATGTGGAACTTATAACGTGACGGCCCAGAAAGTTTTCAACCTTATTGGCCTGACAGCGTCTCCTAGGCCGTCAGGGTCCAAATACACGTGACGGCCCAGAGTATTATTCTACATGACGGCGTCAGAAGTGGATCTAGGCAATACGAATTTCATTATGGCGGCTAGTTGACGGCGTCACAAGCTATAACATGACGCCGTCAAGGTGTAAAATCTATATATAGTTTTCTAATTTTCATTAATTAGTGTGGAACTTTTGGTGCAACTTTGAGGGAATAAACCCTAGACAAATTTTACAGCTTTTTCAAGGGTTTCAACCCCATGATTCTTCCATGTTCAATTGAAGATAAGTACTTATTCAAATCATTCAATATGTCTATGTGTTGTGTGATTATATCTTACGCTTGTCTTCTCTTTAACATGTTAGGCTAGATTTTCATTGTGTTTGCTTAGATGTAGTGAAACCAAGATGTTGATTATGGGTTGATTGTTTGTTTATAATTGTTATGGATGATTGTATTCGATGTTAGGCTTAAGAAAACTAGCGGACTTCCATTGGTAACTTGCTTGAACGTCTTAAGAAACATGATCGAAAGTGTACTACGATTTTTGATTGTATTTAATGCGTACGAGAATTCTAATGATCCCATGTTAGGAGCTTCTAACGGCTCGACATAGGAGTGAAGTAGGATCTTATAGAGTTAGGGAATATTGTACACGGCCCTACGACTAGTATTAAGGAATATGGCCCGTCATCCATGCAATTGTAACAAGCTAATCAACCTGTAAAAGATATCTAGGGAGTAATGAAATCTAAGTAAACACAACTTTCCTCATTATTGTTTCCACCACATTAGTATAATAGTTTTATTTTCATTTTTGTTATTTTATTTTGATTGCATCTTTAGATTAATTGGGTTAGTTGGCTAGCAACTAATTCCGCCCACTCCTTCAAAACCAGAGATTTTTAATTGCTTTCCATAAAATATAAAAATATAAAAAGAATCATCCGTCACCCGTAGACCTAGGTAGACTTTCTAATCCTAGCAACACTATTCCTGAGTTGAACGATCAATCCCCCGGTACTTGTCACTATACTATACTACAACGATCAGGTACACTGCCTGATGGGGGTTGTAAGCTTCTCAAGATCCCTTGAGAGGTAAAACCTGTTGCGAGGGTGCAATTCCCGCATATCAAACTTGTTGAACACTATGACCTTTAGGTTCACATAAATAAGTCACATAAGTTAGTTGAAGTACTTAATGCGTGATTGAGGTCATTAGCATTGTGATCATCGAGTTAATTTACCAATATTCATAGATTTAGATGTTAGAGACCATCTAGTCAAGATTGCTTTAGAAATCACCAAGATAATCAATACACATAAAACAAAGAAAAATGAAAGCTAGGTAAACATATTTTATCCTTATTTGCGATAAACTCTAGAAATCTTTGATGTTTTATCTTGTTATTTAGGGACCGTTTGGTTTGAGCCTTTTGTCCAAAAGGTTTGGACTAAAAAAAAATTGTTTGTTTGCAATCCAAGGGGTTTGAAAATAGGCTTGGACCCACAAACGAAGGAATAGGCAATTCCAAGCTTATGTGCCTACTTTTGTCAAAATGTTGTGTGACACCCACTATATCCCCACTTTCTCTCTCTCTCTCTCTCTCTCTCTCTCTCTCTCTATATATATATATATATATATATATATATATATATATATATATATATATATATATATATATATATATATATATATATATTCATCTTTTGATTCTTCTTATTGGCTGCTTTCACATAAGTATGGCCTACGTTTTTTATACTTTATTATTTATTAATAAATTATATATTTTATAATATGTTTTCTCTCTTTTACCTTAAATCTAAATCCAAATGATAATCTAAATTCAAATCCAAATCCTAAACCCATCTACAGACCAAACGGACCTTTATTGTTTACGTTTATTTTAATTAATAATCAACCAACATTCGCTCGGAACAAAAACACTCCCCCTTATACTTGCTTTTATATTAGATTTGATTCATTATTTTTGTTAGACAACCGATTATTACACATCGTTCTCTTTGTGATTGACACTCGGACTAGCCGAATCTATATTACTATACGATTGGGTATGTTTGCTTGTATTCTGTAGAAATCCATGCACATATGTAAAAATCCAATTTATGAATTTAAAGCTTGTGATTTACACACATCAGTAGTTTGTCTTAAAAATGAACATACTATATTTAGGCGCATTTTTCTTTAATCAAGCTTTGAAACAATTTATGAGTACTTGAAATATGGATGGCAGATAGATGAAGCTTTACATGTTTATAAATTGTAAATACAGTTTTTACCTTTTATTTATATGAATCAATAAGGCTGGTCCCAATTGGGCTCAGTGAGGGATCAGCAAGGGAGGTCACGCAGCAAGATGGTTGGGCTCACGGCTAGGGGTGTAATCGAGTCGAGCCGAGCTCGAGCTTAACAGGGCTTGAGCTTGGCTTGAAATTTATAAGTTAAGCTTGAGCTTGGCTTGATAGCTTGACGAGCTTTAATCATCCAGGCTTGAGCTTGGCTTGAAAATTTTGATCAAAGTTTGAGCTAGGCTTGTAAAGCTTGAATGTATATAAAAATATTGTATCTAATAGCCAAACCCATCAATAGATATATGTATAAAGTAAAACAAACTTAAACCATAATAGCCAAACTCACTAGTGTGTTACACAAATGATAACACTATAACAGTCGACAGCCCAAGAAGTGTGAAGATACATAAAGTAGGATACAAAACGTTTGGATTAATTAGGTTTAAATAACCTTCTAAAATACATATTTAATTATTTACAACGAAAGTCGTTATAATTATGTTAATACTCAAATTATCCCTAGTTAGTTATATAAATTTATAATGGAAATATATTTATATTAAAGCTCAAAAAAGCTTGATTCGAACTTGAGCCGAGCTATCAAAAGCTTGAGCCAATCTAAATGACCTTCTAGAATACATGTTTAATTATTTACAACGTAAGTCATTATAATTATGT
Source organism: Artemisia argyi (assembly GCA_030686995.1). Classification (NCBI taxonomy): domain Eukaryota; kingdom Viridiplantae; phylum Streptophyta; class Magnoliopsida; order Asterales; family Asteraceae; genus Artemisia; species Artemisia argyi. Next base: position 153,484,049 of record CM060680.1, on the reverse strand, counting down.
TAATACTCAAATTATCCCTAGTTGGTTATATAAATTTATAATGGAAATATATTTATATTAAAGCTCAAAAAAGCTTGATTCGAGCTCGAGCCGAGCTAACAAAAGCTTGAGCTTGGCTCGTTATATGTTTCGATCTATTTTTAGGCTTGAGCTTGGGCTTGAGCCTGATAAAAGTTTGATTTGATCGAGTCAAGCTCGAGATCGAGCTCGAGTTGCTTGATAAAAGCTTGACTTGATTGCAGCCCTACATACAGCGGGAAGAAGAAAAGCAAGAGACGAAAGGTGAAACTTTCACCTTTCGGGTTCCGTGCCCTTCAAATATTTTTGTTATTTGTTTGGAAGTATGTTTGGAGCATTCAGTGGGATATTTTAATAAATAGAAAAATTTGTTGAAAGGTAAAGTGATGTGAGATGGTTGAGTGCGAAAAATGAGATGCTGGTAAAATAGAAAGAAAACTGATGTGACACTGAGCTGAAAAGTGAATTGGTGTGAGGGTTGAGACTAGCCTAAGAAAAATACGCATAATCCCTCGTACTTCTTGTAATAATTGTCCCACGCTACCACGAAAGTAGAAACATCGAATCAAATGTTTATATAATCACCAAACAAACTCTCATTGTTCATTACATATACTAGCAGGGTACCCGCGTTGCGGCGGCGGGCGCCTATAATAAATTTTTTTTGATGAGCGATATTTTTCGATTATATATTTTTTATGATTACAACTTTACGCATGACGATAACTTTAGGAAACAACTTTATCGCACACTCTTTCAAATTCATCAAAGCCAAAGCCAAATGCTCTAACAAACTCAAATGTGCTTATTTCGATATCGGTGGAGTTAGAGAAAATAATCAGCTCGAATTCAAAACGATGGCCAATTGGGTTTCACCTGACCCTATGCGAGCAAAATCAAATGACGACGAACAAAAGTTCCATAGAGGCGGAAAGCGCATAATGATTCGAAGTGTCGTACAATTCGTGAAGTTACGTGATGCCAATGTGTCGTGCTCACATGCAAAAATTTACCATTTTCCAAAATTTCAAAATCGAAAATCTTCCCGGAACATAATCCTGTTATAACTACTCTTGGTATCGCAAAATTCATTTGTGAGACGTAAGTGATCAAGTCACGTCCCCACTCTCCCGGGTTGATCATAGGTGATCAATCTAATCCCAACCGAGTATCAATGAATTTCGGTATACTCAGCTTAGTTATACTAGTACCATGTCCCTTGCTTTCAAAACAGTTTAGAAAACCACGACGAGTATCCAACTTGTAATCAATAATGAATTTACCAACGTAAGTACATGAAAATACTCATAGTGAATAGTAAAAAGTTGGGTGAGTTTCAAATCGTTAAATATCATATCTCGTATCTCATCAAACATGCTATCAAGCATGACATCAAAAATCATCAATTATAATCACACGCGAGGCATCGGCTTGGCAGGAACTGGTCATAGGAAAAACGGTTATAGTCTGGGTTTTGAAAATACTAGTTCTCTATAACCTTGGCTTTGATACCATTCTGTGACACCCCGAAAACCGGATCAGCAGAAGCCTACAAGTCTGGGGGTGTTACTCGATTGTTATCATAACAAAGGGTACAAAGAGCGGTTTTATATAAACCATTTTGGAGGAAATTTCGTAATTTAAAATATTCAATTTACATCAATTGAAATAGTGCGGAAGCTATAGTTCAAAAGTAGATTCAAAACAAGGAGTACAAAGAACGGTTTTACATAAACCATTTTAGAAGAAAACTTTGTAATTAAAAGCGCTTCTTGGGAGGCAACCCATGTTTTGTGTGTTTTTATTTGTTTGATTTTTAATTGTTTGAATGTTATTTGCTTCTGTATGCATGCTTTATTTTTATTGTTGGTAGCTCATGTTTCAAACTAAAATTGTGAAAATGCTTTATTTTGTTGTTTAACTTCATCTTAACTTCATATAAAGGTATTTTGCAAAAGTTAAGTGTAAGGGGAAACCCCAAATTTGTTTATAAGAACGAAAATGATCTTGATTCGCCACAATATTAAATGAGCATGTATATTAGTATTTGTTAGAGTCAAATGCTTGTATCGAGTCATAATGATGTTTTGCAGGATTTTCCAGGAAGTAGGACATAAGTTTTTCCAGAAATTTTTCGGAAACTTAACATAAAGATTTCTGCAGGTCACTTCTGACGGCGTCAGGATTTAACCCCTGATGACGTCACGTGTAAAATTCTGGAAATTTTGCGAGTTTTATTTTTCTAACGGAGTCTTAAAATTTTTTGTTGATTCTTTAGTTTTATAAACTCCAGGAAATCTGCAAACATTCATTCTACAAGCATTATATCTTAAATTGCTTTCTAGGATTTGTTAGTATATATAGATTGCCGCCGATTTTACGCGAGGTTGCCTTGATTGTTTTCTCAGGTTTAACAGGTTATATATGACAAGAAGATGATTTATATTTCTGGAAGGGAAGCTTTGAACGTTCATTTTCTTGGAGGAAGATCTAACCTTGTTGACACACTGTCCACACCAAACGAATCAGGGGAGTATTTGTCTTCATTCTTTTACCTATTTTACTTTTACATAATTTAATTGAACATTGGGGACAATGTTCATCCTAAGTATAAGGGGAGGGTAAATGATGATACCTTATAGGATACCATTGCACTTGAGTTTGTTTGTTTGATGGTAGGTGTGTAATAAAACTAAGAGAAATATTTGTTAGTGAAATTTTAGCGCCAAATTTAAATTTTTTTACAACATTTAGGAGTGAAACTTTAGCCTTAGCAAGCGTCTCATGGATAGGAGTTGTATGACTAGCACAAAACCGTACCATTCAGAAAAATTTTCCACCCAAATATGTGATGTTCGCCTTTAGATTTGATAGGAAAATGATTCATTATTAGTGCTTATGAGTGTACCAGTAGCATTTAGATTCTAGAACTTGCGTTAGTGATGCATCCCGAGACCGCTAGTGAGACTACATTCGTGTAGTAGGATTTACTACATGATAAGATGCATTAGGATCACCCTTGTGTTAAACTCGGATCATAATTACTTGACCATTTAAGTCATATTACTTGACTAGTAAAGTCAATTAATTTTTCCCACACCTTAGCGTTGTACTCATTTTTAGTACACGAAACCCCTAGTACACCCCTCCGAGCCTATCTTTTCGTTTCTAACTTTAAGCATTTTACTTAAAGGAAGAATTTGTTACAACCCACCCAAATGTGCAACCAAATCTCCTTAGCCTTCTGTGTATGCACTCATCTTTAGTGCATTATTGTTATTTGTTTAAACCCTTAGTTAATTATCTAATTGATTACATGGTTGCTAAGTCGAGTCATATCTTGTACATATTGTTTTGGAAAGATTGGGACTCATGGGTAAAGTACTTGTGTTATGGAGTAATGGGGAAGAACATCATATATTACCCCCATATGTGCATTAATCTTAAAAAGTACTCCAAGTGTTTTGATTATCTTGATTCGAGTCATTAGATAAGTTTATTGTAAAGTATGTAAAAATTCAAGTGTAAGGGGAATGTACATTCCCTATGATGTAGTATTTTGGATGGTAGGGTAAGAATGTATGCAAAAAAAAAAAAAATAATAATAATAATAAAAAAGGAAAAGAAAAAGAGAAAAACATACGGACTACCATCCCGTTTCATTCTAATTTTGTTTTAAGTTTTTGTTATTTTTGATTTATTAACTTAAGTCGAGTCGAGTATTGGCTTAGCAACGCCATATTGTACATGTAATTAACCAAGATGATTAACTCGCCACCAGTAAATATTGCCTTTATCCAACAAAACCGTGTTTTCCATATCCCTACACCTGACGTTATAACCCTTTAAAAGACCTCTTTGATAGTTTATCCTAGGTGCTTACGCTAAGTGGTGGAGGTTTGATCCTTTCCCAAGCCTATGGTAATCTATTTGCTATGACAGGTAGTGAGAGATGTTTTCCATTTCCATATTGTGATATATATATATATATATATATATATATATATATATATATATATATATATATATATATATATATATATATATATATATATATATATATATATATATATATATTACACCCGAGAGATGTGAGTATCTAAACACTATTTGTGAGGTGCTAGTGTACGACCTCCGTGCCTGTTTTTGGTTTTTAGTGGAATGATTATTTATTGTAATTACTTTTATATTAGTGTTAAATGACCCCTAACTTGTATTTTGATTAGAATAAAAGCGCATTTGCTTGAGGACAAGCAAATCTCAAGTGTATGGGTATTTGACGAGGCGAAAAGTGTACCGCTTTTAAGGGGTCATTTAAGCCTGAATTCGAGATTATTTGATCAATTATTACCCTAAATCGTTCCTTTTGTCATTTTAGGTACTTTTAGAGAGAAATCTGGGAAAAGAAGCATTTTGGACGTTTTTGGAGCATAAAAGTGAAGAAAACGGCAAAGTCTCAAAATTACTTACTGGAACAGTACCTGACGACGTCAAGCTTCTACACGTGACGGCTTCAAGAGTGACAAAATGGGTGGATGTGGAACTTATAACGTGACGGCCCAGAAAGTTTTCAAGCTTATTGGCCTGACAGCGTCACCTAGGCCGTCAGGGTCCAAATACACGTGACGGCCCAGAGTATTATTCTACATGACGGCGTCAGAAGTGGATCTAGGCAATACGAATTTCATTATGGCAGCTAGTTGACGGCGTCACAAGCTATAACATGACGCCGTCAAGGTGTAAAATCTATATATAGTTTTCTAATTTTCATTAATTAGTGTGGAACTTTTGGTGCAACTTTGAGGGAATAAACCCTAGACAAATTTTACAGCTTTTTCAAGGGTTTCAACCCCATGATTCTTCCATGTTCAATTGAAGATAAGTACTTATTCAAATCATTCAATATGTCTATGTGTTGTGTGATTATATCTTACGCTTGTCTTCTCTTTAACATGTTAGGCTAGATTTTCATTGTGTTTGCTTAGATGTAGTGAAACCAAGATGTTGATTATGGGTTGATTGTTTGTTTATAATTGTTATGGATGATTGTATTCGATGTTAGGCTTAAGAAAACTAGCGGACTTCCATTGGTAACTTGCTTTAACGTCTTAAGAAACATGATCGAAAGTGTACTACGATTTTTGATTGTATTTAATGCGTACGAGAATTCTAATGATCCCATGTTAGGAGCTTCTAACGGCTCGACATAGGAGTGAAGTAGGATTTTATAGAGTTAGGGAATATTGTACACGGCCCTACGACTAGTATTAAGGAATATGGCCCGTCATCCATGCAATTGTAACAAGCTAATCAACCTGTAAAAGATATCTAGGGAGTAATGGAATCTAAGTAAACACAACTTTCCTCATTATTGTTTCCACCACATTAGTATAATAGTTTTATTTTCATTTTTGTTATTTTATTTTGATTGCATCTTTAGATTAATTGGGTTAGTTGGCTAGCAACTAATTCCGCCCACTCCTTCAAAACCAGAGATTTTTAATTGCTTTCCATAAAATATAAAAATATAAAAAGAATCATCCGTCACCCGTAGACCTAGGTAGACTTTCTAATCCTAGCAACACTATTCCTGAGTTGAACGATCAATCCCCCGGTACTTGTCATTATACTATACTACAACGATCAGGTACACTGCCTGATGGGGGTTGTAAGCTTCTCAAGATCCCTTGAGAGGTAAAACCTGTTGCGAGGGTGCAATTCCCGCATATCAAACTTGTTGAACACTATGACCTTTAGGTTCACATAAATAAGTCACATAAGTTAGTTGAAGTACTTAATGCGTGATTGAGGTCATTAGCATTGTGATCATCGAGTTAATTTACCAATATTCATAGATTTAGATGTTAGAGACCATCTAGTCAAGATTGCTTTAGAAATCACCAAGATAATCAATACACATAAAACAAAGAAAAATGAAAGCTAGGTAAACACATTTTATCCTTATTTGCGATAAACTCTAGAAATCTTTGATGTTTTATCTTGTTATTTAGGGACCGTTTGGTTTGAGCCTTTTGTCCAAAAGGTTTGGACTAAAAAAAAATTGTTTGTTTGCAATCCAAGGGGTTTGAAAATAGGCTTGGACCCACAAACGAAGGAATAGGCAATTCCAAGCTTATGTGCCTACTTTTGTCAAAATGTTGTGTGACACCCACTATATCCCCACTTTCTCTCTCTCTCTCTCTCTCTCTCTCTCTCTCTCTCTATATATATATATATATATATATATATATATATATATATATATATATATATTCATCTTTTGATTCTTCTTATTGGCTGCTTTCACATAAGTATGGCCTACGTTTTTTATACTTTATTATTTATTAATAAATTATATATTTTATAATATGTTTTCTCTCTTTTACCTTAAATCTAAATCCAAATGATAATCTAAATTCAAATCCAAATCCTAAACCCATCTACAGACCAAACGGACCTTTATTGTTTACGTTTATTTTAATTAATAATCAACCAACATTCGCTCGGAACAAAAACACTCCCCCTTATACTTGCTTTTATATTAGATTTGATTCATTATTTTTGTTAGACAACCGATTATTACACATCGTTCTCTTTGTGATTGACACTCGGACTAGCCGAATCTATATTACTATACGATTGGGTATGTTTGCTTGTATTCTGTAGAAATCCATGCACATATGTAAAAATCCAATTTATGAATTTAAAGCTTGTGATTTACACACATCAGTAGTTTGTCTTAAAAATGAACATACTATATTTAGGCGCATTTTTCTTTAATCAAGCTTTGAAACAATTTATGAGTACTTGAAATATGGATGGCAGATAGATGAAGCTTTACATGTTTATAAATTGTAAATACAGTTTTTACCTTTTATTTATATGAATCAATAAGGCTGGTCCCAATTGGGCTCAGTGAGGGATCGGCAAGGGAGGTCACGCAGCAAGATGGTTGGGCTCACGGCTAGGGGTGTAATCGAGTCGAGCCGAGCTCGAGCTTAACAGGGCTTGAGCTTGGCTTGAAATTTATAAGTTAAGCTTGAGCTTGGCTTGATAGCTTGACGAGCTTTAATCATCCAGGCTTGAGCTTGGCTTGAAAAATTTGATCAAAGTTTGAGCTAGGCTTGTAAAGCTTGAATGTATATAAAAATATTGTATCTAATAGCCAAACCCATCAATAGATATATGTATAAAGTAAAACAAACTTAAACCATAATAGCCAAACTCACTAGTGTGTTACACAAATGATAACACTATAACAGTCGACAGCCCAAGAAGTGTGAAGATACATAAAGTAGGATACAAAACGTTTGGATTAATTAGGTTTAAATAACCTTCTAAAATACATATTTAATTATTTACAACGAAAGTCGTTATAATTATGTTAATACTCAAATTATCCCTAGTTAGTTATATAAATTTATAATGGAAATATATTTATATTAAAGCTCAAAAAAGCTTGATTCGAACTCGAGCCGAGCTATCAAAAGCTTGAGCCAATCTAAATGACCTTCTAGAATACATGTTTAATTATTTACAACGTAAGTCATTATAATTATGTTAATACTCAAATTATCCCTAGTTGGTTATATAAATTTATAATGGAAATATATTTATATTAAAGCTCAAAAAAGCTTGATTCGAGCTCGAGCCGAGCTAACAAAAGCTTGAGCTTGGCTCGTTATATGTTTCGATCTATTTTTAGGCTTGAGCTTGGGCTTGAGCCTGATAAAAGTTTGATTTGATCGAGTCAAGCTCGAGATCGAGCTCGAGTTGCTTGATAAAAGCTTGACTTGATTGCAGCCCTACATACAGCGGGAAGAAGAAAAGCAAGAGACGAAAGGTGAAACTTTCACCTTTCGGGTTCCGTGCCCTTCAAATATTTTTGTTATTTGTTTGGAAGTGTGTTTGGAGCATTCAGTGGGATATTTTAATAAATAGAAAAATTTGTTGAAAGGTAAAGTGATGTGAGATGGTTGAGTGCGAAAAATGAGATGCTGGTAAAATAGAAAGAAAACTGATGTGACACTGAGCTGAAAAGTGAATTGGTGTAAGGGTTGAGACTAGCCTAAGAAAAATACGCATAATCCCTCGTACTTCTTGTAATAATTGTCCCACGCTACCACGAAAGTAGAAACATCGAATCAAATGTTTATATAATTACCAAACAAACTCTCATTGTTCATTACATATACTAGCAGGGTACCCGTGTTGCGGCGGCGGGCGCCTATAATAATTTTTTTTTGATGAGCGATATTTTTTGATTATATATTTTTTATGATTACAACTTTACGCATGACGATAACTTTAGGAAACAACTTTATCGCACACTCTTTCATAAAAAGAAAATAGCAGACAACCCGTGCATCGCGATGCAACGATGATACGAAAACTGAATATTACGAAGTTGTGATGATTGAAGGCCATATGTACTTGCGAGTCGGTTGATGTTATGTAATATTTATCACAATTTTATATAACATTTAAACATAGAGTATGTTAGACCTAAGACCTTGATAGATCTTTGAGCACTCGTGGATCGTTAGTTATGTTAATGTAATCACTAACACACTAAAAGAAAATCTCTGAAACTTGTATTCTAAAGCGGAAACAAACACAAGTATGAACAACTGAATACTAAGAACACTTGATCCTCTATGGATCTTTTAATAATACTAAAAGTGTTTTCTAAAAACGTGTGTATAATACATAATCGTGTGTTCCTTTTATACACAAGGAACCCTAAACCGTTTCACAAGAAACGTATCTTCTAAAAACTTTAAAAGATATGCATTATCATTTCCTAAATAAATTCATGCATATCCTAACTATATTACATAATATACGGAATATCTATTTTCGCAGAAACTAATAATACTGAAACTAGTCTTCAGCAGATACACTGCTTCAGCAGGAACCAACTCTTCAGCAGTATCCTTCAGCAGTAACCGTCGGCAGAATTCTCAATTAGCAGAATTCCCAACAATCCTCCCCTAATATTGAATTTGACAAGGTTAAGTTCAAGATTCTTGATAGATCTTGAAAGTTACAAACCAAGAGGATTGAAGTCGAACATCATCAGCAAAGAATCATCATCAGCAGGATCTCTATGATCAGCACAAACTTGAAAACACCATTCTTTGCAGCAACAAATGACCAAATGTACATCAAAACAGATTAGTTTCATACTATTCTCATCACATCCAGGTGTGTTAACTCCTGTGAGAGGTGAATCATTGAAAATAATGGATTTGATGTCTCTTTACCAATAGCCATCACTATTGGAGTAGCCAAATGTTTAAGTTCGAAAACTATGGTACACTGATGACCATATGATTTTTAGCAAATCATCAGCTATAAATGGATTTGAGTTGTCTTTACCTGTAGCCGTTTGCTCAGGACTAGTCAATTATTTGGTTGATTTAATCACCTTAGTAAATTGAATACCAAATATGGTTTTCCACTGCCTTTACCACAAGCCATACACTTGTGGGCTAGCCAATTATTGGGAATCCATAAAGGAAAAATCCATGGTCAATTGACAACCATCCAACTCTCAGCTGTTAAGCATGGGTGAGTTGAGTACCCAATAGTTTTTAGCAAACTATTACAGCAAGCAACAGATTTGACATGTCTTTACCAAAGTTGTACCCTTTGGACTAGCCGACTTTTTGATGTAATAGTCAACATCAGGTAAGTTGATAACTAGAGAAGGTGTGATATGAACCAACACCATAACCTGCATATAACATACACAATACTATACAAATCTGTTAGTTTGTTTTTTTTTTTTTTTTTTTTTAACTAAAAATAATAAGAAATAAAGAAATATATAACAAAATACCATCAAGTAGAAGCAGCTCTGGAAGTCCTGATCCTGAGTTTGAACAATTTAACCAGAGATTCAGCAAACAACCTAGCATTCCCAACTGGATCAGGAGGAATCTCCAACTTCTGTTGAAGCATTTTCTCCATGAGAGGTACTGTCAGAGGATACCTTTTCCCAAGGTCTCCAAAACATGAACATAGGGCATAGGATAAAACTTCCAACTCTGAACTTTCCCCCTTTGATTGTTTTTCCACACATCATAACCAGCACCAGTGGGAGTAGAAGAATCCATAAGCACTCTAAGATCACCCAATAGATACAATCCTGCACCTGTAGGAGTATGAGTAGCATAATATTTTTGAACCAACTCATTAAGAGTGACCAAGTCATGATGATCCACAAGACGTAGTATTTCAAGTAGGAATGTGAATGACAGAGAAGTTTTATCAAGTCTATAAATGGTATTGATCTGACCATTCTTAGATAATTCCCAATGAACCAAAACATCTCTAACACCCTAATGAGTGCTAAAACACTCATCATTTTTGGTCAATCTGAATTGCAAAAACATACAAAAACACTCAGAAATGCATCAAAATACTGAAAATATTCTAAAATTATGTTTTATATGTTTCAGATGCAAAATGAGTAAAAACAGATGAAAAATGCACAAAGTTTGCATAATTGGCAGTTTCAGTCCCCCAACTTTCAAAAATTGGCAAAAATAGTCCTTGAGCACTTATTTTAAAAGTAAAGTCACCAAAGGTCCTTTTGAAATCATAAGTTGTCATGTTTAGTCCTTTGGTGAAAAATTTCAAAAGTTTTGAGAATTTACAAGTTTAATCCCTAGAGTTCCAAAATTGACAGATTTGGTCCCTGGGAAATAATTTTTTGATAAAAAGTCAACTTTGGACCTTGGGAAATCACAAATTATCAAAAATAGTCCTTGGAATGAAAGTTTGAAAGAATTGCAAATTGGTCCCTCAAGTTTCAATGATTGACAGTTTTAGTCCCTGGAGGTCTGAAAGTGGAAAATTACATTCATGGACCTTGGATTATGGAAATATGACAGGGAAAACCTTTGAAACATATTTGGAGGATTTCCAAACCCACCCCTCAACTTTCAGAATTTGCAAGAATGGTCCTTGTGATTCACATAGCTAAAACCTAATGGACCCTTGTTTATTATTTCCAAAAATCCAAAACCCACTCAAATTACCAAATCCAGTCCAAATCCTAGGCCCATCCATCACCAGCCCACCTCCCGTTTTAATAATAAAAACTGGTCAAACACCCCTTTGAACACCTCCTTCACTCCCACTTGGCTGTAAAAACACTGTGTACCTCCCCCACCTTCTCCAACTCTGCAACTCACCCCACTCCTTGTCCCCCTTAGCCTCCAATTGAGTCCAAAAATCATTTATTGCCCTCAAACATCTACAAGCTAGCTGCAAAATGCAAAAGGGGTTTTTGGCGCCAAAAAGATCATTCAAGGGTCATGATTAAATCCAGTCATCCAAAGGCTAGGATTGATTGTGGGAAATGCTCAAGAAGTCAAGAAAACCCTAAGGGTTCCATATATATAGAAAGAGAAGGAGCAGAGCCGAGCAGTAGGATTTTTAGTTGTAGGAGTAGTTTTTAATTAATCATTAGTGTAATTGTTAATGTTTTGTTAGCCTAAGAAGATTTAAGCTTTTGTAATTCTTTAACTTAGTGTTCAATACAATTCCAATTTTAATTCTTGTTACAGCCATTTAAAATTCCATTTGCTTTAAATTTTAAGTTTTCCTATGTAAGCCTCTATTATTGTTCCTATAAGCTCAGTAAAGCTTAATTAGCTTGTTGAGAGCCTTTCCTTTCTTTTAAGTTGTTTTCAAAAGGTTTTACTCAAGTTTTCAGAAAAATCTCAAAAATACAAAAATAGCTTATTTTATTGTTTATTTGGCTTTTCTGGTTATTAAGTGCTTCTTTCATGCTTTTTTATGCTTATTCATGTTCCATGTTGTTGTTTATGCTTATTTGGTAACCTAGATAGTAGTGGTTTGTGGTTTTACTGCTTCACTGTCCATTTAGCTTAACTCAGCTTATTGGGATTAGCTTATTAAAAGTACTTATAACTTGGTCTTTACTGCTTATTCACACATAATATAGCTTAATATGTACCTAGCTTTCATTTTCAGAAGCATCCTAAGCCAGTTATAGTGTAAATCCAAAATCAGGTTCTATATAAGGGGTGTTTGGTTTAAGCTTAATCTGTGTGCTCTGGTTGTTTATTGGCCTTGTTTGTTGCATCACTAGTTTGCATTAGGGTAGAATAAACTAGTTTGGTCATAAAATTTGTAGTTTAAACAACAAAAGTCAAAATTAATTGCAGTCTCCATTATAGATTATCTGTTAGTGTTATAGGTTAGTATAATCACATATGTAGGTTCTTATCTTATTGCATTAGCTTAATTTAGTCCCTTAGGAGCTTATTATATCCTTCTTAATCATTAGATTCAGTCCAAACTTCAATTTAGTCAAACCAAGTGTTAAAATCAAAAAAGTCAATTTGCCCTTTGTGCAAAAAAGTCAGATCTTGGGAGATTTTTGGTGATTTTTGTGTTGAGTATTAGGCCTTCATCTTTTTAGGAATTATTATCTACCAGCTTAACTCTAGAATCTTACCATTGTCTTATTTTTATGAATTTTTGTAGTGCTTATTTTGTCTATTTACACTCTTTGTATATTTACCATCCTTGTTCATATTTTCTTATCATATAAAAACAAAACGGTTCCCGAAAACATTTTAAATCAGTTTTCAACGAACACAAAAACCCAAAAAGATTTTTTTTCTTCTCATTTGTACAAAATGTTTTCCAAAAACTCTAAAAATATTCACCTTTACCCTCTCACATCTTTGATTCTTCATCCCCACCCCTCTGTAAACCTTTGATTCTTTCTATGTCGTTTCCATACCATTGTGGTTCTCAATGGTGTGGTGGTCCTCATAATGGTGGGAATTGTCCTAGATGTAGCATGGTAGAGTCAGGAGATGGGTCTGTTTATAACCAAGCTCCCTATCCTTACCATGACACATCTGATTCATTCTACCAGCCACCACATCATGAGATACCGACATATCTGTGTGAGTTTTGTGGAGGTCCTCACCAAGGAGTTGAGTGTCAATTCGGAAACACGTTTGTCTATGAACAGTTTTTCGGTGATGCTCAGAATTTTGGTCATGACCAATATCCACATGATTCACCAGTCCAGACTCAACAGTTTAACTATTGTAAGTACTGTGGTGGTTCACACTACGGTTCTGATTGTCAATCAAGAAACACGCTTGTCTATGAGCAGGTTCCTGGTGACAATTATAACACATATTACTCACAGCCACATCAGTTTTACTGTTGTGATTACTGTGGAGGTCCACACTTCAGCTCAGATTGTCAAACAGGGAATCCAATTTCCTGTAACAATCTTGACACATCATATTATGACCAACCTCCACAGTACCAAATGAATCAAGCAATTCTTCCAGAAATTCAAAATGTACTGTAAATAGTTGATGATCTTAAGGGTTTAGTTAAAGACTTTGCCCAAAGAGACACTCATAAAAAATCCTTGGAAGAATTGCTGGCTGAAGAGTAGGCTGCTAGAATAAATTCCCAGGATGCCTATGAAAAATCTATTAGGGAATCAATTGCAAAAGAAAAAGCAGCCAAATCTAGCTCTCAGTACCGTTTCACTCCTGATGACAGTGGTGATGAAGATACCCTTGATATTCTTCAATTTTATAAAACTTCATCTAGCTCATCAGATACAATTCCTTCCATGGAAAATCAGGGGAAAAATAATGTGATGGAGAAATTACTAGCAGAAGATCAAATGGAACTCGTACAATCCATGAATGCTAGCTCCTCTCAACTCCCTCAGTCTGTTGTTATCACACCCGAAGTTCACACTCACACTCTGAACATGGGGGATGAGCATCTTAGCACTGTTCCTAAAAAGGAATCGGACGAATTCATAAAGTCTAGTGTTGAGAACCTTATCCCAATTCCAGGAGAGTCACAGGGAACTTTTGATCATGTGTGTGATTTACCTTCCCCTCTTGAGTGTCCAAAAGATCAATTTGAGACTTTCTCCGATTGTAGCGAAGATTGTGCATCTTATGGAGACATCGAGTATGTTGAGGCATCAGTTCCACATTTTGATGCTGATCATCTTCTTGAGGAGTTCGCCGATGAGCTCACTCACATCAATCCACTTCCAACAGGAAGTGACGATGATCTCTTTGACTTTGAAGCCGATCTAGGAGAAATTGAAAGTCTCTTATGTCATGATCCGTCACTCACTTCTTATCCCAACAGTCCAGAAGAGAATGTAGATCACCTTGTTCCTGAAACATTTAATACGACTTTCACCAACCCTCTATTTGAAATCGAATCTGAATTCACTGTGATTTCTAACAATCCAATCTTTGATGAGGAGAGTGATGAGTCTGTAATGGAACAAGAGTTCACAGATTCACATCATGTGAATGATTCTCTTCATGAGGAGTTCGCCGGTGAACTCACTCATATCATGACTCCTCCAGAGTATGATAGCCCGAGGGGAGATGCACTCAATCATGAGAATTTGCAAATTCCCACCCTCCCGCCCGGGATGTTTTCAAACCCAATGAGCTTAACAGTTGAAATCCAAATTCAGGCAAATGAGCCTGACCTTGAGGAAGAAGATTTTATCATGATTATCATCATGATCTTCTTTCTTTTCTTCACCTATCGGGTGACTTCTCCTATTCTTCACTCCTTCGGGAATGAAGACATTATCTTTGACCCCGGCATCACCGCTTATAGTTTATATTATCTTAAGCCAGGGTCTGTATATCTCATCGGTGTGGAACTTTCACGTGCTTCAAATGTTTGTCCAAACATCTTGAATGAAAGTCCGATGGAGATTGTTTCTTCCACATCTTGCTTCCCAAAGAACAAATGAATTCGGGGTCAAGTCAAGCTAGCGACTCGGTAAACAAAAACAGTAGCATACATATGGGGTTTTCACCCTAAGTGTGGGGGAATACCCCTTCTGTTGTTACCATGTATATATATCAATAAATAAAACAAAGTGAAAAATGGTGTTTCCACATTTAGCTTGTAATGTTGCCCTTTTACGTTCAAAGAGTCGACATAATAGCCGGGACTTTGAATATTGAGGACAATATTCAATTCTAAGTGTGGGGGGGGGGGGGTATTCTAGCGAATTTGATCACATTTTACCTTCTAGTACCCCCATTTTTAGCTAAAAATTTTAAAATTTTTTCACTTAAGTTTCAAAATTTTTGAGGTTATCAGTCCGCCATGTCTAAACGACAAAAGGATTGGCTAATCCAGCAGCAAACGGCTCTTGATAAAGATAACTCAAATCCGTTGATGGCTTACAATTTGCCCAAAATTGTATGGTATTCAACTCACCATATCCTAAAAAGTAAAAGAGTTAGCTAGCCCGCAAGGTTATGGCTTGTGGTAAAGGCAGTGGAAAACCATAATTGGTAATCAGCTCACCAAGATGATGATTATTCCATCAAGAGTTGGCTAGTCCAGAAGCAAACGGCTTCAGGTAAAGACAAATCAAATCTGTTTAAAGCTGGTGGTTTGCTCAAAATCACATGGTTATCAGTGTACCATGGTTCTTACTTGAACTGAAACATTTGGCTACTCCAGAAGTAATGGCTTTTGGTAAAGAGACATAAAATCCATTAAATTTTCAAAACAGTTTATTTTCTATATTGCTAGGGACTAGCAATAGTTTAGTGTGGGGGATTGATGAGTGCTCAAACACTTATCATTTTTGGTCAATCTGAACTGCAAAAACATACAAAAACACTCAGAAATGCATCTAAATACTGAAAATATTCTAAAATTGTGTTTTATATGTTTCAGATGCAAAATGAGTAAAAACAGATGAAAAACGCACAAAGTTTGCATAATTGGCAGTTTCAGTCCCCCAACTTTCAAAAATTGGCAAAAATAGTTCCTGAGCACTTATTTTAAAAGTAAAGTCACCAAAGGTCCTTTTGAAATCATAAGTTGTCATGTTTAGTCCTTTGGTGAAAAATTTCAAAAGTTTTGAGAATTTACAAGTTTAATCCCTGGAGTTCCAAAATTGACAAATTTGGTCCCTGGGAAATAATTTTTGGATAAAAAGTCAACTTTGGACCTTGGGAAGTCACAAATTATCAAAAACAGTCCTTGAAATGAAAGTTTGAAAGAATTGCAAATTGGTCCCTCAAGTTTCAATGATTGACAATTTTAGTCCCTAGAGGTCCGAAAGTGGAAAATTACATTCATGTACCTTGGATTATGGAAATATAACAGGAAAAACCTTTGAAAAATGTTTGGAGGATTGCCAAACCCACCCCTCAACTTTTAGAATTTGCAAGAATGGTCCTTGTGATTTACATAGCTAAAACCTAATGGACCCTTGTTTATTATTTCCAAAAATCCAAAACCCACCGAAATTACCAAATCCAGTCCAAATCCTAGGCCCATCCATCACCAGCCCACCTCCCGTTTTAATAATAAAAACGGGTCAAACACCCCTTTGACCACCTCCTTCACTCCCACTGGGCTGCAAAAACACTGTGTACCTCCCCCACCTCACCAACTCTGCAACTCACCCCACTCCTTGTCCCCCTTAGCCTCTAATTGAGTCCAAAAGTCATTTATTGCCCTCAAACATCTACAAGCTAGCTGCAAATTACAAAAGGGGTTTTTGGCGCCTAAAAGATCATTCAAGGGTCAGGATTAAATCCAGTCATCCAAAGGCTAGGATTGATTGTGGGAAATGCTCAAGAAGTCAAGAAAACCCTAGGGGTTCCATATATATAGAAAGAGAAGGAGCAGAGCCGAGCAGTAGGATTTTTAGCTGTAGGACTAGTTTTTAATTAATCATTAGTATAATTGTTAATGTTTTGTTAGCCTAAAAAGATTTCAGCTTTTGTAATTCTTTAACTTAGTGTTCAAGACAATTCCAATTTTAATTCTTGTTACATGATGAGGCGAAAAATGAACCACTTTTAGGGGGTCATTTAGGCCCGGAATTGACTTTATTTGATCAAATATTGCCCTAAATCGTTCCTTTTATGATTTTAGGTACTTTGGGAGAGAAATCTGGAAAAGGAAGCAATTCGGACGTTTTTGGAGCATAAGAGTGAAGAAAACGCCAAAGTCTTAATTTTCCTTGCTGGGAACAGTAGGTGACGGCGTCAAGAAGGAATTTCTGACGGCGTCAAGAGTAATTTCCATGACGACCCAGTACAGATTTGACGGCGTCACGAAGTAGGGCGTCAAGAGTAAAATTCATGACGGCCTGGAAATGCATAACACATGACGGCGTCAAAAGTAGATCAAGGCAGTCCGAGAAATATTTTGGCGGCGAGGTGACGGCGTCACAAGATTTGTCTTGACGCCGTCAGACCCTTTTTCCTATATATAGTTTTCTAATTTTCACATTAAAAGGAGAGAAGTTTGAGAGAAGTTTTGGAGAAACCCTAAGTACGAACTTGGTGCGAATTTTACAGGTTTTTCAAGGGTTCTATGCCCTTGATACCTTTCATGTGTAATTGAGATAAGTATTCTTTTAATTCAATCAATATGTCTATGTGTTGGTTGTCTATATCTTGTTCTTGTCTTAATTCCATCATGCTAGGCTAGATCTATCTTGTGTTTGCTTGGATCTAATGAAACCTAGATGTTAATTATGTGTTGATTACTTGTTTATAATTGTATTGGATGAATGAATTCGATGTTAGGCTTAAGAAAACTGGCAGATCTCCAAATGGTAACATGCTTGAACGTCTTAGGAAACATGAACTGATGTGCACTAGGTTTTATTGGTTGTATTTAATGCATGAGCCACTGTTTATAATCCCTATGGTTGTGCTGGGCATGGCATAGGAGGAGATAAGAGCTCATAGGATTGGGGAGTTAAGTGCGCCACCCCATGAATGGTATTAAGGAATACAATCCGTCATCCATGCAACTATAATAAGTAATTAACGTGTAAAAGATATCTAGGGAGTAGTGAAATCTAAGTAAACACATTTTCTCCACTTATTGCTCACAACCTTAGTATAATTTAGTTTATTTTCATTTCTTGTATTTTATTTTGATTGCATCCTTAGTATTGGGTTAGTTGACTAGCAACTAATTCCGCCCAAATCCTTCAAACCCGAGATTTTTACTTGCTTTCTAAAAAATAAAAAAATACAAAAATAATCATCCCTCACCATTAAAACTAGTATTTAGGTTTTCTAATCCTAGCGACACTATTCCTAGCTGAACGATCAATCCCCCGGTACTTGTCACTATACTATACTACAACGATCAGGTACACTGCCTGGTGGGGGTTGTAAGCTTCTCAAGATCCCTTGAGAGGTAAAGCCTGGTGCGATTCCCACGCATCAAGTTTTTGGCGCCGCAGCCTGGGGAATAGTTATTGTCTAGGTTAGAATTTCTTTTTATTAGGTCTACTTGCTAGATTCCTTTCTAGTGAGATTTTATTTTTATTTTTAGGTTTTCTTTAGTCTATCTTATTTCTTTGTGTCTTTGTTCGTAACTCTTCACCACCCGACATCATGGACGATGGGAACATCCTTGAACCCGTCATCCCACAACAACAAAACCCACCACTAGAACCTCTTAGGCCCCAAACCTTAGGAGAGTATTCCCGACCTAGCCACCAAGGCTACCGAAACACCATTGAGCTCACCGGAGCCAATGTGACCCCCTTGCGATCCGACACCATCCGGTTGGTGCAAAGCGGATGTGCATTCCGTGGACTTCATTCCGAAGATCCAAACCAACATCTTAAGGACTTCCTAAAAATTGTAGATTCCATAGACATAGATGTTGAAACTAGAGAGACAACCCGATTACGCCTATTCTAATTCTTTCTATGGGATCAAGCTAGTCAATGGCTTGAGCGTTTACCCGCGGGATCCATCACCACATGGGATGATCTCACCACTCGTTTCCTTGCTCAATTTTTCCCACCGGGGAGAACTACTAAGCTTAGAAATGACATCTTGATGTTCCAACAACGTCAAAATGAATCTCTTTATGAAGCATGGACTCGTTTGAAGGACTTACTCCAAAAATTCCCTCATCATGGCATAGATCTTTGGCTCCAAGTCCAAATCTTTTATGACCATATCGATCTCTCCACGAGGCGAGCCATTGACCAATCGGCCGGTGGTAAGCTACGTGATCTAAGTGCGGAACAATCATGGGAACTCATAGAAGATCTTGCTCTCTATGACAACGAAAGTTGGAATGATTCCCGTGATTTGAACAAAATGGTCAAGGCAATATCTTTGCCTTCGAACAATTCTAGCACTCCCGACCGTAGGATCATGGAACTTGAGGACCAAGTCAAGTTTCTCATGAAATCTTACAAAGCTCCTAAGCCTTCAAGCCAAGTGAACAAAATCACTTCTTCATGCGAATTATGTAGTGGTCCCCATGACATTCGTGATTGCGTGGAACTCCCCGGAACAGCTTTTGCGGACTACGCATCCTCGCGTACCGACGAAGCGGGAGATAAGTGGTACACTTTCAAGCCCGAGCCAAACACTTACGGTGATTCATACAACCCCTCTTTGAAAAATCACCCGAACCTTAGGTGGAGACAAAACCAACCCAATTCTTCCAATCTGCCTAATCGTTACCAACCAAACGGTCCACCATCCAACCGTACTTTCAACAACAATCCTTCTAACAACTATAGTAGTACCAACAATCTTGAAGGATTGATGTCAAAGTTTATCGCATCTCAAGAAGCTCGCATAGCTAGGTTTGAAACCGAATTCAACCAACAACAAACGGAGATGACCAACAAGATTGACAACTTGTTAAAGGCCCTCAACAACCAAGCGTTAGCCACACCTAGGAAGGACACTAGGGACGCCAATAGCGGAATCCAAATTAAGGACCCCTCGTCATCCAAACATGTCCACTTTGTCAATGTTGTCACCATTAAGCCGATAGATAAGGAGATAGAAGGGAGTGACAAAGATGAAGTTGGAGTAGAAACCAAGACTAGGGATGAAAGTAAGGAAGTTGAGGTTAAAAAGGAAGAGGAATTAGAGGAAGTAGAGCCTAAAGAAAAGTACTTTGATAAGTTGCCCACCAAGGAAGAACGGGAATACCATAAGGATTTATTCGATAGTCCTGAGAGACCATATATCCTTGGCACCCCTTATCAAAATGGGAGACCCCTCTAACATTAACATACCGTGCAATATCGGGCACATGCATATATGGAAAGCTTACATTGATCTTAGATCTCCCGTAAACATCATGACTAGGACTTATTTCAGTTGGGTAATGAAGAAACAACTTGATTTTAGGATGATGCCCTATACGAATTTGATAAGTAATTTTGCAGGAAGAGTAAAGGGATTACATGTGATTATAGGCAATCTCACTTATGAGATCGATTTTATGATAGTAGAAGACACTCGTCCGGTGATAGATGCTTGCCTAAGCCAAATAATATTTGGAAAACCATTTGTTGAGGCCACTAGGATGAGTTATGATCCAACTTTAGGGATAGTTAGATTCAAGGAAGAGAATGATGAGGTTGCCTATCAAATGCCTTACAAAATTGAGCAATACCGCCTTCTCTCTAATTTCGAAAAGGAACACAAGCAAGCGGCTTATTATAGGAATGAGGAGGATAGACGTAGAGGAGTAGAGTATGTAAAGAATAGGATGCTTGGTTTCTATAAAGAATGCTTGCAACTAGGTCCGGAATACAAAACTGGTTTAGAAGACGACCTAGAGAGTGGAACCAATGATGAGGTCACGTAGTAACCCATGACCTTGAGTCTAGCTACAAGACTCGTAAATAAAGAAAAGCGCTTCTAGGGAGGCAACCCATGTTTTGTGTGATTTTATTTTGTGTGTTTGTTATTTACTTCCGTATGCATGCTTTATTTTTATTGTTGGTAGATCATGTTTCTAAACTAAATAGTGGAAATACTTTACTTTGTTGTTTTGGCCTAGTCATAACTCCACCTAAAAGTATTTTTGCTAAAGATAAGTGTAAGGGGAAACCCCAAATATGTTTTTAAGAAACAAACCGATCATGATTCTCCACAATATTAAATGGACATGTATATTCGTATTTGTTAGAGTCAAATGCTTGTATTGAGTCATAATGAAGTTTTGCAGGATTTTCCAGGAAGTAGGACCAAGTTTTTCCAGAAATTTTCCGGAAACTTAACATAAGAATTTCTGCAGGTCACTTCTGACGACGTCACGAGTTAACTCTTGACGGCGTCACGTGTAAAAATCTGGAAATTTTACCAGTTTTGTTTTTCTAATGGAGTCTTATGGTTTTTGTGAATTATTAAGTTTTATAATCTCGAGGAAATCTGCAAACTTCATTCCACAAGCATTATATCTTATCTTGTTTTCTAGGGTTTAGTAACTTATATAGGATACCGCCGATTTTACGCGAGGTTGTTTTTGTTTGTTTTCTCAGATTTACAGGTTATGTATGACAAGAAGATGATTTATATTCTGTAAGGGAAGCTTTGATTGTTCATTTTCTTGGAGGAAGATCTAACCTGGCCACCTTATTATCCATACCGAGCGAATCAGGGGAGTATTTGATTTCATTCTTTTTACTTTTTAACTTTTACATTCTTTACTTGAACATTGGGGACAATGTTCATCTTAATTGTAAGGGGAGGGTAAAAAGATGATACCTTACATATGCACTTTCGCTTGAGTTTGTTCTGTTTAATGGTAGATGTGTAATAAAACTATGAGAAATACTTGTTAGTGTAATTTTAGCGCCAAATTTAAAATTTTTTACAACATTTAGGAGTGAAACTTTAGCCATAGCAAGCGTCTCATGGATAGGAGATTGTATGACTAGCACATAACCGTATCATTCAGAAAAATTTTCCACCCAAATATGTGAGGTTCGCCTTCAGATTTGATAGGAAAAGCATTTACTATTAGTGCTTATGAGTGTACCGGTAGCATTTAGATTCTAGAACTTGCGTTAGTGATGCATCCCGAGACCGCTAGTGAGACTACATTCGTGTAGTAGGATTTACTACATGATAAGAGGCATTAGGATCACCCTTGTGTTAAACCCGTATTATAATTACTTGACCATTTATGTCATATTACTTGGCTAGTTAAGTCAACTAATTTTTCCCATACCCTTAGCGTTGTACTCATTTTTAGTACACGAAACCCCTAGTACACCCCTCCGAGCCTATCTTTTCGTTTCTAACTTTAAGCATCTTACTTAATGGAAGAATTTGTTACACCCCACTTAAATGTACACCCAAATCTCTTTAGCCTTCCGTGTATACGCTCATTTTTAGTGCATTATTGTTATATGTTCAACCCTAAGCTAACTATCTAATTGATTACATGGTTGCTAAGTCGAGTCATATCCTTGTACATATTGTTTTGGGACGATTGGGACTTATGGGTAAAGTACTTATTTATGGAGTAATGGGGAAGAACATCATATTATTACCCCCCATATGTACGTTAATCTTAAAAGTGCTCCAAGTGTTTTGATTATCTTAATTCGAGTCATTAGATTAGTTTATTGTAAAGTATGTAAAAATTCAAGTGTAAGGGGAACGTTCATTCCCTATGATGTATTATTTCGGATGGTAGGGTAAGAGTGTATGCAAAAAAAAAAAAAAAAAAAAAAAAAAAAAAAAAAAAAAAAAAATCGAAAAAGAGATAGAAAAAGAGAAAAGAGAAAAAAACATACGGACTACCATCCCTTTTCATTCTATGTTCATTTTATGTTTTTGATATTTTTCATTTATTAGCTTAAGTCGAGTCTAGTCTTGGCTTAGCAATGCATATTGTACATGTAATTAACCAAGATTGTTAACTCGCCACTAGTAAAAACTTCCTTTTTCCAACAAAACCGTGTATTTCATATCCCTACACCTAACGTTACAACCCTTTAAAAGACCTCTTTGATAGTTTATCCTTTCCCATGTGGTGGAGGTTTGATCCTTTCCCAAGCCTATGGTAATCTATTTTGCTATGACAGGTAGTGAGAGATATCTTCCGTTTCCATATTGTAATTTGTACTTTATTACACCCGAGAGATGTGAGTATCTAAACACTATTTGTGAGGTGCTTGTGTATGACCTCCGTGCTTGTCTATTGGTCTTTAGTGGAACGATTATTTGTTGTAATTACTTTTATATTAGTGTTAAATGACTCCTAACTTGTATTTTGAGTAGAATAAAAGCGCATTTGCTTGAGGACAAGCAAATCTCAAGTGTAAAGGTATATGATGAGGCGAAAAATGAACCACTTTGAGGGGGTCATTTAAGCCCGGAATTGACTTTATTTGATCAAATATTGCCCTAAATCGTTCCTTTTGTGATTTTAGGTACTTTGGGAGAGAAATCTGGAAAAGGAAGCAATTCAGACGTTTTTGGAGCATAAATGTGAAGAAAACGCCAAAGTCTTAATTTTCCTTGCTGGGAACAGTAGGTGACGGCGTCAAGAAGGAATTTCTGACGGCGTCAAGAGTAATTTCCATGACGACCCAGTACAGATTTGACGGCGTCACGAAGTTGGGCGTCAAGAGTAAAATTCATGACGGCCTGGAAATGCATAACACATGACGGCGTCAAAAGTAGATCAAGGCAGTCCGAGAAATATTTTGGCGGCGAGGTGACGGCGTCACAAGATTTGTCTTGACGCCGTCAGACCCTTTTTCCTATATATAGTTTTCTAATTTTCACATTAAAAGGAGATAAGTTTTGGAGAAACCCTAAGTACAAACTTGGTGCGAATTTTACAGGTTTTTCAAGGGTTCTAAGCCCTTGATACCTTTCATGTGTAATTGAGATAAGTATTCTTTTAATTCAATCAATATGTCTATGTGTTGGTTGTCTATATCTTGTTCTTGTCTTCATTCCATCATGCTAGGCTAGATCTATCTTGTGTTTGCTTGGATCTAATGAAACCTAGATGTTAATTATGTGTTGATTACTTGTTTATATTTGTATTGGATGAATGAATTCGATGTTAGGCTTAAGAAAACTGGCAGATCTCCAAATGGTATCATGCTTGAACGTCTTAGGAAACATGAACTGATGTGCACTAGGTTTTATTGGTTGTATTTAATGCATGAGCCACTGCTTATAATCCCTATGGTTGTGCTGGGCATGGCATAGGAGGAGATAAGAGCTCATAGGATTGGGGAGTTAAGTGCGCCACCCCATGAATGGTATTAAGGAATACAATCCGTCATCCATGCAACTATAATAAGTAATTAACGTGTAAAAGATATCTAGGGAGTAGTGAAATCTAAGTAAACACATTTTCTCCACTTATTGCTCACAACCTTAGTATAATTTAGTTTATTTTCATTTCTTGTATTTTATTTTGATTGCATCCTTAGTATTGGGTTAGTTGACTAGCAACTAATTCCGCCCAAATCCTTCAAACCCGAGATTTTTACTTGCTTTCTAAAAAATAAAAAAATATAAAAATAATCATCCCTCACCTTTAGAACTAGTATTTAGGTTTTCTAATCCTAGCGACACTATTCCTAGCTGAATGATCAATCCCCCGGTACTTGTCACTATACTATACTACAACGATCAGGTACACTGCCTGGTGAGGGTTGTAAGCTTCTCAAGATCCCTTGAGAGGTAAAGCCTGGTGTGATTCCCACGTATCATTACAGCCATTTAAAATTCCATTTGCTTTAAATTTTAAGTTTTCCTATGTAAGCCTCTATTACTGTTCATATAAGCTCAATAAAGCTTAATTAGCTTGTTGAGAGCCTTTCCTTTCTTTTAAGTTGTTTTCAAAAGGATTTACTCAATTTTTCAGAAAAATTTCAAAAATACAAAAATAGCTTATTTTATTGTTTATTTGGCTTTCTGCTTATTAAGTGCTTCTTTCATGCTTTTTTATGCTTATTCATGTTCCATGTTGCTGTTTATGCTTATTTGGTAACCTAGATAGTAGTGGTTTGTGGTTTTACTGCTTCACTGTCCATTTAGCTTAACTCAGCTTATTAGGATTAGCTTATTAAAAGTACTTATAACTTGGTCTTTACTGCTTATTCACCCATAATATAGCTTAATATGTACCTAGCTTTCATTTTCAGAAGCATCCTAAGCCAGTTATAGTGTAAATCCAAAATCAGGTTCTATATAAAGGGTGTTTGGTTTAAGCTTAATCTGTGTGCTTTGTTTGTTTATTGGCCTTGTTTGTTGCATCACTAGTTTGCATTAGGGTAGAATAAACTAGTTTGGACATAAAACTTGTAGTTTAAACAACAAAAGTCAAAATTCATTGAAGTCTCCATTATAGATTATCTGTTAGTGTTATAGGTTAGTATAATCACATATGTAGGTTCTTATCTTATTGTATTATCTTAATTTAGTCCCTTAGCAGCTTATTATATCCTTCTCAATCATTAGATTCAGTCCAAGCTTCAATTTAGTCAAACCAAGTGTTAAAATCAAAAAAGTCAATTTGCCCTTTGTGCAAAAAAGTCAGATCTTGGGAGATTTTTGGTGATTTTTGTGTTGAGTATTAGGCCTTCATCTTTTTAGGGATTATTATCTACCAGCTTAACTCTAGAATCTTACCATTGTCTTATTTTTATGAATTTTTGTAGTTCTTATTTTGTCTTATCCTAGTAGCCTGCAAGGGAAGCATCTCCCCTGCACCACAGACCCTCACCAAAACACCAATTTTCATCTGTTTGCCCTGACCCCATCTGTGGGCCCCACACCATGATCTTTGGTTTATTGGAGAGCCAATAAGCCAAACTCCAAGAACCAGGGCTTATTTTGTAGTTTAGGGCCTATTTTCTAGGGCTGCTTGCCCTTTTCTTTTTGTCCCATCACACCCCATACACTGAGTGATCAGTGTTGACCACCCAAGTTCATGCCCTCCCCTAGTGCTTATTAGTGGGATTTAGGGACTGAACTTGGGCTTTTTAGACAGCCCTTCTTGGTGGCTTTTAAGATCAGGTTTTACTTTTGGCTTCCAAATTCCCTAGTGGGCCCCACAAGCCTGAATAGATTGCCAAATTTGGCCTGTTGCACTCAGTTTTGGTCCTTAGCTTATTTGTTTGTAATAGCTATTTAGTGTGCTTATTTCTTTCCTTGTTGCTTATTTCTAGTCACTAGCACCTGTCATAGCTTATTTCACCCTTGGCTCTCACTGTGTGGCTTATTGCAAGCTTATTCAAGATCTGACAAGTCCTAATAAGCCTTAAACTACAATCTGTTAAGCACTTTGGATTCCAAAGTGCTTATTTTTCATATCTAGCCAAAGTGTCTTCATTAAAGTTTCTTAATTTTAGTATTTAAATAGTTTTGTAAAAAGAAAAACCAAAAAAGCTCAATTTTATGAAAGTGATAGCTTCTATTTAAGAAGCTTATTACTTATTATCTTATTTTCCTTAAGCACTTAGTGTTTTTATATTTTTCTTAGGGTCCTGTATTTATTTAATAATTTTATAAAAAGTTTCAGATTTTTCTTAGCTTATTTAGTATTTATTAGCATTTTATTTAGTTTTAAAAGTATTTAATAAATAATTAAATAGTAATTAATTAGTAATAATTAGATAAATAGTGTGAAAAATATAATTCCAGTTTTAAAATAAGTTTTATAATATTTTAGATTTTTCTAAGTCATTATTTTATTTTTCTATGCTTATTTTACATTTTCTCATTTATTAGTGTATTATTAAATAGTTTAAATTAGTTTTTAATTAATAATAATTAGATAAAAAGTCTTAAAAATATAATTTTAAGTTTAAAATTAGTTTTATAGTATTTTAGATTTTTCCAAATTTAATTTTCATATTTTTAGAGTAATTCCATAATTAGTTATAATTTAGGTTAATTTAAATAATTAAAAAGTAATTAATAATTAGTAATTAATTAATAATAAATAATTAAATAGTGTAAAAATTAATTTTCTTTTTCTAAAAATCTTCTTTTATTATTAGGATTGTAAAAATGTAATTTTCATATTCGTAAGTATTTTATTTGTACAAAACTCGTATTTTATTTCGTACGTTCACGTAACTTTAATCTGAATGTACGCGTTTTTAGGTTTAAAACGTTTCTGTGTTTTCTAAGTTTACAATATTGTTATTATAGCTTATTTAAGCTATTTCATTGTATAAATCAGTAGTGTAATCATTCACAAACCCTTTCTGTCCAAATTCACCCGATCACAAACCCGTTTTCGTACCATCACACCTCGTCGGGACATAACGACCCGGGGAAACCCTGTACTTCCATGGAGATTGACTATAGGCAGTTTGACTTTGTTGACCAATCACTTGGTCAATTTAAGTTGACCGTTTGGAGCCAATCACACCCTCTGGCCAATCATCAGGGGATCCTTCTTTGATAAAGAAAGCATCAGGAGCATTAACATCTACTAGTCTTTGTGCTGAATGTGAAGTTCTCACTCTTGCCATTCTCTTGGCCCTTCTTCCAGGAATATAATTAGCATCATGTGGTAAAGAAGGTTCCCCAGGAGCTACATCCTCAGTAGATATATCTTCTGCAGCATTAGTTTCCACTGATGGAATATCCAAGTGTTCATCAGTAGAATCCTGAGGAGAAGCAAGTGCAGCAGATTCATATTGTTCATCCATGGCCTTCCTTATCTATTTAGCCTTAGCCGCTGCAAGCTCTACTTCTCTCTCCCTCTTTAAGCTCATGAAATCTTGCCATTTCAGCTTGTTGATCATCATCTAACCTTTTTGCAGCCTCTTCACCCAACATCTCCTCCTCCATTTGTTTTCTGGTTCTCTTTCTATAAGGAAGAGCTTCTATCTACAACTTTGACTTTACCTTTATCAACAACAGATGAAGCAGCAACAGTTGTCACATCAGCAGAAGTATCAGGTAAAGATATTTGATCAACAACAGGAACATCCACATCCATAGTAGAACCAGCATCAGCAGAAAATGATGGAGACCTAGCAGGCACATTAGAAGAAACAGCTTCATCAAGTTGGACTTTCTGAGAAGATGGTTCTGCATCATCAGCATGAATGGTAGAAACAAGCTTAGGAGCACTGATTGATGCTAAACCGTCAACTTATATTGACCAAGTAATGGTCAACAAAGTCAAATAGCCTAGGTCAATGCTCCGGGTAATATAAGGTATCACCAGGTCGTTAAGTCCCGTTGAAGTGTGAATTGTAACTTTAGCGTATTCGTGATAGGGTGATTATTCACAGAAAAGGGTTATGATCAGAATTATTTGGAAATTATTAACAAATATAGCTTAGGAAAGCTACGTGAGTGATTACGGGAATTTAGATTACAAAGATTTGAGCTAAAACCTAAAAACGTACGTTTTAATTAAAAAACGTATACAGACGAACAAAACAAAAAGTACAACTGACGATCAGAGAGGGTTAAAAGTGTAAAATTAATATTTTTACAATCCTAATAATTAAAGAAAATTTTAAGAAAAACAAAAACTATTTTTACACTATTTAATTATTTATTATTAATTAATTACTAATTATTTATTTATTACTAATTAAACTAATTAGAATTATTAAAAATACTAAAAAGGCTTAGAAAATTAAGACAAATTTTACAAATCTAATTAACCATCATGGGAATCCTAAAAAATTATAAAAAGTTAATTTTATGTATTTTCAAGCTAATTAACTAATTATTAATCTAATTACTTATTAATTTCTAATTAAACTAATTATATTATAAAAAATAGAAAATGAACAGTAAAAATTCTAAAAAAATTTATAAAAATGTTTTAACTAAAATAAAAGCTAGAAAAATTATAAAAACTAGGTTATACTATATAAAATCTAATTATGCTATTTAATTGATTAATATTAATTAAAACTAAATTAAACTAAAATTAATTAGAAAAACCACTAAAAGACAAAATAAAAATCTGGAAAATTTTATAAAATTATTTTAACCTAAAATAGAATTTCTAAAAATATAAAAATGATATATTGCTTTTAAATAAGCTAAAAAGAAAAATAAAATTGATAAATCCTATTAAATAGAAGCTATCACTAATATTAAAGTTGGTTTTTTGGTTTTTTTCTTTTTCTAAACTGATTATAAACTAAAAACAAGAACTTTTAACAAAAACACTTTTATTTTAACCCTAGAAATAAGCACTTGAAGTCCTTATTGATCCACAGTTGACTTTTGTTGACTGTGGAGGATTTTTAGCTCAAATGGGATGATGTGGGGTCCACAAGGATGAATTATGGTTTCTCTGAGTTCAATGAACAATAATAAGCAAGTATGGAACAAGGATTAAGCTTCAATAAGCCAATAAATCTGAAATAAGCTTTTGCTTATTGGAAATCTGAGTCAGATGTGGGACAAGTTTTAGGACCAAAAACAGGTGGGGTCCACTAGCCTAGGGGTCAAACAAAGAGTCAATTAGTCAACCCTGGTAGGAGGGGGTTGAGAGAACCAGCTTATGGGATGTGGGACCCACTCAGGTGGTCAGAAAACCACCACAAAGGTGGTGGTGTGGACTGGTTATCTGTGTGCAGAGCAGGGGTCTTCCCCTGCAGTCCACTTTGAGGGGCAATTTGGTCACCAAGAAAAAATCACAAAAATGTACAACTTATGGGAATCTAAAGTTAAGGTGGTAGAATAAGCACTCAACAAGTTTCAGCTTCCAATTCACAACACACAATTCATGAAAATTCACGCCATTTTGCCCAAAAATCATATTTTAAACCTTTTGACTTTTTCAAATACTAACACAGTTGACTTTGGCCAATTTTGATTGAGTGTAACTGACTTAAATGGATGTTTTAGGTTTCATGAAAGCTAAATTTAGCTAAAAGTACAAACTTTGAGCAAAGTGAGCAAGTTTTTGAGAGTCAAAACCTTGACAGTTAACTGTCAAGGTGTTTGAAGTTGATTTTTGACTTTCTGAAAGGTGAGTATTGGTTTTTAATGTCTAATTGAGCTATTACAACTTAAGGTAGCATGCATGAACTTTAAACAAGAGCCAACTCCCACTGATACACAGTGGGAGACCTTAAACCAAACACCCCTATATGTAATCTAAAAAAAAGAATTTCAAAGGTTTACACTAATCAAGCCCAGAATCCTGAAACCTAAAGCTATATTATGATGAAACAAACTTGTCTAAGCACAAATGCATATATAAATATAACAAATACTCATGAACTCTAATGAACTAATTTCTAGTGAATATGTGATTATGGAGCAGACCAGTATTCAAACAAGTATGCTTGCAATATTAAGCCTCAATTCCACTTAAGTATACTTAATGAACAGAATAAAACACAATTCTAAGCAGAATTAAGCATACAAATAGTAAAATGAAAAATTTATCAAAGTGCTTACAATTCTTTCCAAGCTGAGACCAAAGAACAAGGATACCAAAGTAACCACCTACAGCCTCCCACAAGGCACTAAAACCAGGTCCATCCAAGATTTAACCTGCTCCCATGCTCATTCTTGCTGTTCTTCTATTTTTTTTTATTTTTCTGTTTGTTTATTTATTTTATTTTTTTATTTATAGTTTTATTAGATTGGAAATGCACAACACAACATAAGTTTCTGAAACAAACTCTTTATTAATACAGAAATTAGTACATTACAACTGCAAACTTTGATTAAAATGAAAAGGTACAATATTAAAAATTACAATAAAAGTACTAAAAAAACTAGACTAGTGCTCCATTGCATCTTCTTCTTTTTATAGTCCAAAATTAGGGTTTAGGGTACCCATTTGTCTTTTCCCAGCAACAATTGGAGCCATTGGATGTGTAGAAGCAATCTTGGCCTTTAAATGGTTTTGGCGCCAAATTGCTTTTGTCAGTTTCTTGGATTCATTTGATGCCAGGGGTGGTATTTGGAGTGTAGCTATTGGCTTGGAGTACCAAGGGGGGGAAAGGTTGAGTGTGCAGGTGGTGAAGGGTAGGGGTGATGATGGTGAGTTTGGTTTGTAGCTGTAAGTGGGGAGGTGAGGTGGAGATGGAGAGTTGACCAGGTCAGCGGGGGTTTTATTATTTGAAACGGACGGGGTAAGGGTGTTGGGTTGTGAAATGGACTGGGCCAATGGGAGTTATAAGGAGTGGATCAGTTTTGGTTTTGGGTTTAATGATAATTAAGGGATCCGTTTGGTTTGTTGAAATTTAAACACAAGGACCAATTTGTAATTAGCCGAAACATGAGGGACCAAATCTGCCATTTTCCAAAATTTGTTTAAAGGACCACTTTTGCCAAGTTAAAATATCCCAAGGATCAAATATTGCATTTTTCCATTTTTTCAAATTCCCGGGGACTAAAATTGACAAGTTGCCAAACTTCGGGGACCAAACATGTAATTTCCACAAATATTTTACCCAAGGACCATTTTTAACACCTTTTGACTTTCCAAGGATAAAAATGATTTTTTCTTTCAAAATTATCCCACCAGGGACCAAATCTGCCAAATACTGAAACTCCAGGGACCTTTTATTGCAATTTTGGATTTTGAGGGGTAAAAGTGTAATTTTCTCAAACTTTTTCACCCAAGGACTTATTTTGATAATTTTTGACTTTTCTTTGTCTTGGGTTGACTTTTCTTTCATTTTAAACTTCCAGGGACTAGTTTTGCCAAATTTTGAAACTCGAGGGACTGAAACTGCCAATTATGCAAACTTTGTTCGTTTTTCATTTGTTTTTAAACATTTTGCATCTAAAACATATAAAACACACTTTTGGGATAAATTGTGTATTTTGATGCGTTTTTGGGTGTTTTTGGATGTTTTGGCAGTCCAGATACGATAAAAATGATGAGTGTTTGAGCACTCATCAAGCACTTATTCCATCCTTTTCACATCTAGACTTGATTCTATTATACTGAAGAACCAATTGTTCATCTGAAAGAGCCCAAACTTGTTTCCTAGTCCAAGCATTATTATATAGTGCACTGCTTTGACTTTTCACATAAGTTCTCATATAATCCCTTTGTTGTGCTTGAGTCATTGGTTTATCCCTTTTTGCTTTGGCAATTTTCTCATCTGCTTCTTTCTTCCTCAGCTTCATAAGCTTAACAATTTCAGAGGGCCAATCATCTTGACTCACATCCATTCCAAGAATAGCTGTAGCCAAACCAGGAGTAGCAATCACTTATCCACTAATATGCCGCCAATCTGATTCATCAAAATTTGAAATAGCAGCATCCAATTCTCTCTGTCTTTCAAGAGGTAGAGTAGAAGTATACTTGTTTTGAGTAGATTGAAACTCTTTTCATATTTAGCTTGCTCTTGCTTTGCCAAGTCTGTGCTCTTCTTGTGATCTTCCCATTCTTTCAAAAGTCGTTCTTGTTCAAGTCTTTCTTCTTCTGAGATAAGATCATCAACACATACTTCATCACCTTCAGCAGAATCATCATGAGGAATGACTAACTCTTCCATAGGATCAGCAGTTAAATCTTGAACATCTGAATTAAGTAGAGTATCAGCAGATCCTGTAGTCTGAAGAGTTGCAGTGGTGTCATCAGGAGAAACTTGCTTAAGAACAGATGGATCATGGTCAGGTGAATCCATATACTTTTTACTAGCTATAAAGAATGTATCTACTGATGCATGAATCCCATCAGTAGTCTTGTTAGCAGCAATATCACTAGTTGGTTCATTCTCCTGAAGAGTATCATCAGCATCTGTCATAAGAATCTCAGCACCACTAGACACCTTAGAAGATTCAACAACTTTCTTTTCCAAATACTGTCTTTTACTTCTTCTGCTGAACTGAATTGAGTCCTTAAGTTTGGAAACTTCAGCTACTTTGGGAGTGGAAGCATGAGTCTGTCTAGCAACTTCAGCCAAGATCTCAAGGGAGTCCAAATTTCCCTCCTCATGTACTTCATCAGCATCAATTACAACCTTTCTTTGCTTTTGCTGATCAAGTTGTGCTTCCAAATCCTGAACCTTGCTTTTCAGCATTTCAATCTCACCGCCAAGATTAGATTTGGTATCTGCAAGCTCCTTTTGAAGATCATCAGTCTTTTTGATATACCTGCAAAGCAAATCATGTATAGAGGTGAGAGTAACAGGGTCCTCTGCTCCACCAACAAATTGCTCATTGGTCATGGGAGCTTCATTGAACCTAACAGGAGAATCAGACATATGTACAACATTGGGAGAGCCTGCATCATATGGCTCTCTCACATGACTAGGTGTGGGTAGACTAGTAATCTCAGGTTCAAGAGGTGTAGGTACTTGGGTACCAAGAGACTGAATTGTCTCTTCAACCTCAGCAACAAGCTCATCAGGAGCAACCTGAGAAGGTCATGGAATAGGACTAGGTGACAGAGGTAAATGGGAAGGTTGAGGCTGGTCAGAAGAAACAGGCAATGGTTCAGCAGTTGTAGATGGCTCTCTCTCATTTACCACTGAAGGATTACCATCAGCAGCAACACCAGAAGATGATGGATTACCATCACTAGCAGCATTTGAAGAGGGCATATTACCAGTAGCATCACCCTCAACTGCATCATCATTGCCATGTGGCAACATAGCAGCTAATAGAGGGCGATGTTCCCATCATAGTTAGTTTGCATAGAGGCAAATAACTTGGAACCAAGACTCTTAATGGGTACATGAATTCTATCTACAGTGGTTATGTCTAAAATAATTTGTAGAAACCTAGGGTACATTAAAAACTTATGACTTTGCTTCTCAATATTTTCTATCTTATTAGCAAAAATAAACTTTGAGAAATTATAAGTTAACCCTTTAGAAAGACAGACAATACCACAACCCAGTTGGGTAGAGAACTGATCCCAGCCACCAGACTTATTGCTGATACATTGGAGCAGTAAATGCACCAAAAACCTCTACTTAGGACAGAACTGATTCTTCAGCCACTTAGTTGTGTCAGTGCTTTGGTAATCAGCTTCCCTCAACCCAGCAAGAATTTCTTCAGTGTTGGAGTGAAAAACTCCATTCTCATCATCCAGCTGAAGCTTTATCCTTATCAAACTTTCAATCACCACATACTCAGTTCCATCAATCGTAGCCACAATCTCTGTGTCAGATCTTTTCCTAGCAGATGCCCAAAATTGCTTCACCATAGATTCATATATCACATTTGGAGAATGTGTTAAAGCATAATGAATCTTTGAACGCTGTAGAAACTCCACCATTGAATCAAACAATTCATGTCCTTTAACCTTTTTCAGAACAGCAAACTTGTTATGATCTTTCTTGAATTCAAGTCGTGCCATTTGAATGATTTGTGAGAAACGGTTATGAATTATGCAAATGAATGATGGGTTTAAATGGAGTGATGGGAGAATAATTTAGTTTTGGCGAAGATATGCAAAGTAGGTTATATATGAAAGTTCCCCAATCGTGGTCAAAAAAATATCAGAACAAATCGTTGACCATATCTGACGTGTAAAGTGGATCCATCCAATTTCAAAATTACCCTTCAGCATAAACGAAGGTCAATCTGCTGATGAATGGTCAATCAGTAGAAACCACTCGCATTAATTATCATAAAGCCTTGACTTTGCCTATTTAATAACCCCCAAATCACACTTTTACAGATATCAATTACCCCCAATTCTTATCAAAACCCTAATTTCTCAATTAACCTCAATTCTTCACCAAATCATGTCTTCCAAACCAGAAATCATCGACCTAACCTCCTCCACTTCCTCCTCTTCATCATCAGAGGATCTTCCACCTTATCCTTCTGAGTTAGATGATTCAGATTATGCTAGAGAGCTGGAGAGACGATGGAATGCATTGGAGAGGGGGGAACCAAGCAATGCCCCCATTCCTGCTGAGAGACAATATGTCTCTC
This sequence comes from Artemisia argyi, assembly GCA_030686995.1. Taxonomy (NCBI): domain Eukaryota; kingdom Viridiplantae; phylum Streptophyta; class Magnoliopsida; order Asterales; family Asteraceae; genus Artemisia; species Artemisia argyi. The sequence continues at coordinate 153,449,319 of CM060680.1, read as the reverse complement.
CCTTCATCTTTACTTCTGATGAAGACTCTTCAGATGATGAAGACGAAGATCCATCATTTCTTCCTCCTTCCACACCAGAGAGATCCCAACTAAGGCCATGGAAGAGTAATCCATCTCTTCCAACATCACGGGGTGTGGTGTTGGGTCTTCCTGCTCCAGGATCTGGTGCTTCATACCATGGACACAGGGGAAAGGGCAAGAAGGCTGAGGTGGTGGGTAAGGGGAAAAGGAAAGTGGAGTAGTTGATGATGGGATGTTGCCAAGGACCAAAGATGTAAAACTAGGTTCTTGAGCATCTTCTTGCCTTGAACTAAAGATATAAAACTCGGTTCTTGAGCATCTTCGTCGTCATCATCATCATTCTCTTCTTTCCATTTTCACCTTCAGCTTCTTCATCGTACTGGTCATGCATATTCACCAGCCCTTTTGTAACAGATGATAGAAGCTTAGTATTGATTTGGTAGACTTAGCATAGGAATGATCTTTGTATTACACTTTGAAGTTGATTGTAAGCTGTAAATTGTTTCTTGAATGAATGAACAACTTTTCTTATTTGTCAATTTATGAATTTTACTTTAGTAGAAGCAATGAATCTCAGCATATTTGACTCTTCAGTAGAAACAATTCTTAGCAAACATGATCACATTCCCTTTGAAACAGCTCTTGGTGAATTTCAAATAAAGAGTAGCAACTTCACATAAGAACATTCTGCAAAACAGACACAGAGTAACAAACAAATCTTACAGAAACATTAGTTGGTTAGTGTTAGCCAAACAATAATATCATAAATTGCACAAAGTTTACAATGACGTTTACAATGACAATCCTCCCCTCAAACTTTGCAGTCAAGGGTTAAGCATACCAATATGGACCACTAAGTGTTGAAACCTAGGTCCACCAAAAGATTTAGTTAAAAGATCTGCCACATTATCATCTGTGTGAGTTTTAACCACTTTAATCAAATGTTTTTCATATGCATCCCTGATAAAGTGGTGCCTGATTTCAATATGTTTGGTTCTATTATGAAAAACTGGATTTTTAACAATGCAAATGGTACTTTGATTGTCACTAAAAATGGCGGTATTCATGAAATTAAACCCATAATCCAGCAATTGATTCTGAATCCATAGAACCTGTCCACAACAATTGGCAGTAGCAACATACTCTACTTCAGTAGAAGAGGTAGCAACAATGGTCTGTTTCTTGCATTGGCAACCTCCAGTTGTGGATCTCTTATCCATATTGGCACCAGCATAGTCACTATCACTAAATGCTTCCAACTTAAAAGGAGATTCTTTTGGGTACCAAAGACCTAATTTGGGTTGGCCTTTCAGGTACTTGAAGATCTTTTTGACAGCATTCAAGTGAGAAGTAAGTGGAGTGACTTGGTGCCTAGAACAAGCACTCACAACAAATGTAATGTCAGGTCTAGAAGCAGTCAAATACATCAAAGAACCAATCATGGACCTGTACAAATGGACATTCACAGGAAGACCAGGTTCAAGATTGTTCTTTGGTTTGGGAGCTTCATAGGGTGTAGTGGCAGTTCTGACATTGTCCATATCAAATTTCTTCAACATATCTCTTACATACTTATCCTGACAAATAAAGATACCATCAGGCTTCTGCTGAACTTGTAAACCCAAAAAGAAAGTGAGCTCCCCCATGGCACTCATCTGAAATTCTCCCTTCATCAAATCCTCAAACTCTCTACACCATTCTTCTTTAGTGGAACCAAATATGATGTCATCTACATAAACTTGCACTAGAATGATATCCCTGGAGTCTTTCTTAAGAAAGAGAGTCTTGTCAATGGCACCTCTTCTGTAACCATACTTCAGCAGAAATGCAGAAAGCCTAGCATACCAAGCTCTAGGAGCCTGATGTAGTCCATAGAGAGCTTTAACAACCTTATAAACATGATCAGGATGATCTGGGTCTTCAAAACCCTTGGGTTGAGTCACATAAACCTCCTCTTCAATCTCACCATACAGAAAAGCACCTTTTACATCCATCTGATATATCATAAAACCCATATAAGATGCATAGGCCAAGAATATCCTGATTGCTTCAACTCTAGCAACTGGTGCAAAGACTTCATCATAGTCTATGCCTTCCTCTTACCTGAACCCCTGAGCCACTAATCTTGCTTTGTTTTTCACCACAATACCCCTTGCATCTCTTTTATTCTTCAAAATCCATTTTGTCCCAATTGCAAATTTACCATCAGGAAGAGGTACCAGTATCCAAACCTGCTGATTCTTAAATTGCAACATCTCTTCTTGCATTGCTTCAAGCCAACTTGAATCAGCAAGTACTTGAGGAACACTGGTTAGCTCTATTTGAGAAAGGAAGCAAGCAAATAGACAATGTTTAAAGTCTGTATGATTGTCCCTTTGTTGATTGTAGACATAGGAAATGAAAGCAACTTCACCATATTTAGTGTTCTTCATAGTACTTCTAGTTCTAACAGGTGCTTAAGGATCTCCAATAACCTTTGATAGGGGATGAGCAATATTGATCCTCTTTGTTGCTGTGGGGTTGACATTGATGGTGGTGTCAAGGTTGTTCACAGTGGGTCCAAACTCACTATCATAGGAAGAGGAGTTGAAGATGCCCGCTTTGGGTTGGTAATTGCCAAGATCAGAAGGACTTGGAAATCTTGTAAATGGTTTCCCAAAGTCTGTAGACACTCCAGTAGAAATGAGAGATTGTGCAGCAGGACTATCAGCAGTTTTGATCACATCAGAAGGAACAGGAGAGCCTTCAGTAGAACTGTCAGCAGCATCCTGGTTTCCACTGACTGCTTGTGCTGATTGTTGGAGTAAGGCCTCAGTCTCTTTTGCAAATTTTTCACTGAGCCTCTTAGCTTCCTGAGTGGCTGCATGTTCTTGCTTCTTGAGTCTAGCAAGATCCTCTGCATAATGTGACTCATCTTCATGCTCATCAGCAGAATGATCACCTGCAAAATGATTAGGGGGAAAAGAAGGTACAACAATGGTTTGTTCATCTTTCTCAGAGTCACTCTCTGAGTCATCATCCAGGGTACATGCAGGGTTAGTAGGAGACTCTTTTGTACCTGAAAATTGGTTAGAAACATGTCTAGTATAACCCAAGTGATCATTTAAGTAATCCAGGTCAAAATACCAAGTATGACCTTGTCCTTGAACATTAAGCTGATCTTCTAGGAATCTTAGGTTAAGGGTCTCCTCTATCCTTTTAGCATTTAAATTGTACACCCTATATGCCTTGCTATGAGCTGAATAATCCACAATATATCCCTCATCAGCATTCCCATCAAACTTTCCCAGTGTATCACCAGTAATCAAAATGGTCACTTTACAACCAAAAGGTTTAAGGTAATGAATATCAGGAACTTTCCCAGTGAGAAGTTCATAAGGTGTCTTGACATGAGGTCTAGTGATGGATACCTTGTTCAAAACATAACAAGCAGTGCTTACTGCTTCAGTCCAGAACATAGTAGGTAATTTAGAGTCTGCAAGCATGGATCTTGCTGCCTCTATTAAGGTCCTATTCTTCCTTTCAGCAACCCCATTTTGTTGTGGGGTCCTTGGAGTGCTGTAGTCCCGTTTTATCCCTTTAAACTTACAAAGTTCTATTAATATGACTTTTTTGAACTCTGTCCCATTGTCACACCTAATGCCTTTAACCTTTTTATTTAGCTGGTTTTCAATCAGGGTAATGAATTCTTTTAAAATAGGAGTTGTTTTATCTTTAGTTTTCAAAAAGAATACCCAACAAAACCTGCTATAATCATCAGTGATAACCAGGCAGAAGTACTTATGATCAATACTTCTGATAGGAGTTGGACCAAAGAGATCCATGTGTAGCAACTGAAGAGGTTCTGAGATGGTGCTCACAGCTGTTATGGCTTTGTATGAGGCTCTGTGTTGCTTTCCTTTGTTGCAGGCAACACAGTTATGTTCATTGGTGAAGACTTTTAAAGGAAGTCCCTGAACCAGACCAAGTTTAGAAAGCTTGTTAATGGTCTTGAAATTCACATGAGCCATCCTCCTATGCCATCTTGTAGATTCATCCAGGGAAGCTTTGGCCACCAAACATGTTAGATCACCTTCAGGTTGAACTTCATTCAGATTGAATGTGTACAAATTGAAGGTTCTAGGAACTCTGAGCAAAATGGTTGTATCTTCTGGAAGTTTAAAGTCCTTTGAGAGCACAAGACATTCATCCTTAGAGAAGAAAACTTTATTCTTGGTGTCACATATTTGTGACACAGAGAACAGATTGAAGTGCTGAAGTTCCTTCACATAATATACATTCTCAAAATCCAACAGAGGTGTTTTAATAGTGCCTTTCCCAGTGATTTTGCCATCTCCTCCACAAAAAGTCACATTGCCTCCTCCTTCTATAGGTACAAATTCATGCATCTTATCCTTGTTCCCTGACATGCTTCTAGAACAACCACTATCTACTATGCCTACTTCAGTACTCTTCAGGGGATGATCCTACAACAACAACAAAATAATATACAAAAATTAGTACACTTTGGAGACTCAAGTCATTGCTGACTTGAGCCTGCCTTGTGGATCATAAAAGTTAGGCCATGTAGATGTATTAAATCCACCATTGTTCTTGGGCCTGTATTGAAAATTAGGTCCCTTCTTTGTCCAAGAACAACCTGCTGAGGGCTTCACAGCAGTATCCCAATACCCTCCACCAACATACATAGAGTCAAAATGTCTAGGCCAATAATCATTATGAAAGTAAGAACTAGTTGGTCGTACATATGGTCTAGTACCAGTTCTTCTCCATGAAGAATGTTTTTTAGCAGATTTTTGTTTCTGCTGATGTGGAACAAAAGATGGTATATCATTAACATTTTTCCACATTTGACTAGGTTTCCTTTGACTAGCACATACACCCATTCTTTGCTCATGAAAAGTACAATCCTTAATCAAATGAAATTTACTTCCACACACAAAGCATTTCTTCTTTTTAGAAGATTTATTCAAATTGAAAGATGTTCCATAACATGAAAAAGAATTAAAACCACAAACATTAACAGAATTGTTTTTGACAGAATTAAAAACATTGTTTTGCAAAGAATTAAATAACAAGTCTTCAGAAGAAACTTTCTTGGAATCAGCAGTAACTCAAACAGGCTTGTGGGGAGTCTTGGGTGATGTATTGGGTGTGGTCTTGGGAAGGTTTGACTTTTCACTTGAATCACAACTGGTATATGCAGTAGACCCTTAGTCAGAAGACTTGTCACTGTCAGAACAAGAGACAAAGTCAGTAGATTTAGAATCGAGGTCTGGCAAGTCAATTGACTTTTTGCCATAAAGATGGTGTGATCCATCAAAGTCAACAGTTATGGACAGGTCTGTGGGCATGTGTTCTCCTCTAATAGGTCCAGGTACAACATGTAATTTACCTTCTTTTACATAGTTAGCTAATCCTGCTGGTGTTGATTTACCTAGGTCATTCCTAGCTTCTAAACCAACATATTTTTTAAATCCTAAACCTATTCCAGAGTTCACAGCCTGACTACCATAAAGTACACTAGCTAAGTTATCACCTGATATTAACCAAGACTTATGTCTTGATACTTCTTCATCTAGTTTTTCTTTAAGCACTAGATTTTCTGAAACTACATCAGCTTTCTCTTTCTCAGTACGCCTTAAATCAATCTTAGCACATTCTAAATCACTTTCTAAAACTCTTATCTTTTCTTCATATTTAAGCTGATTCTTTTGAAACCATACCTTTTGTCTTTCTAAAGTTTTTAAAGCCTTTTTATAAGCCTCAACTTCTACATAACATTCATTATATTTAGGTTTCAATTCATCATATTCTTGTTTAAGTTCATTATATCTTACACTACAGCCAAAAACACAGTTATGTACCTGAGAGATGCCCATTAAGGGAACTTGATCCTTCTTATCCTCTGTGGGGCAGTATGCCAGCATATTCACTTGCTCAGAACCAGAAGTTTCCTCCTCAACAGGCTCATGAACAGTCGAATTGACATGTTCATCCACAGTCACCAAAGCTTTGGAAGTTCCAGCTTTAGAAGTTCCTGCTTCCACTAGATAGGAGCCATATCTAACTTCATCACCAGGCTTTCTATCCTTGCATTCTCTTGAGAAGTGACCCATCTGTCCACAAGTGTAGCACTTAACCTTCCTTCTATCAAATCTTGCTGCATCTCTTCCCTTGAAACCAAACTTTCTCCCGGACTTATTCTCAAACCTTTTGATATTCAGAGAAATCATTGCCAACTGCTATTTCAAGTTCATCTCTTCCATCTCCAATGGATCCAACTGTTTAAAATCCTCATAAGCTAGAAACTGCTTATGTTCATATTCAGCAACAAAAGAGTGAAGTACCTCTTCCATTATATTACTGGATTTTGATTGAAGAGTTGGTTTAGTGTGGGTATGAGAATAAGATGCTGAGGTGTAAGAGCTTGAGGCATGATGCACCGGATTGGATGTGGTGCTAACAAAGGCTAAGTGAGTGGATAGACGAATGGGACTTCTAACATCAGACTCAAGAGATTTAAGTTTGTTGTAGAGGTCATCAAAAGAGATCATGTCCAATCCACCTTTAGTTTTGAGAGCAATGCTTACTTGCAACCAAGATGGTGGCAAAGATCTTAGGAACTTAGCATTGCAGTCCTCATTATCTGGTCTAGCCTTCAGCTGATTAAGTTGACTCAAGATCTTGTGGAACCTGTCATAGCCCTTGTGGATTCCTTCTTCCTCAGATATCTGAAACTCTTGAAACTATTGCTTCAGCATTGATTTCTTCATCCTTCTTGACTCATCATTCCTACCAAATCTAGCCTTGATGGCCATCCAAATGTCCTTGGCATCTTCCATGAAGTGGAAGTCACCCATGTGGTCATCTGGTATAGCCTGAAGGAGAATTGTTCTGACTTTATTCTCCCTTTGCACGGCTAGAACTTCTTCAGCAGTTTTAGGACCTACGATGGTAACCACCCCATTAGCATCTTTGACATGTTTCTTCAAGTTGTTACTCTTACGGACAACTTCCCAAAGACTCCAGTCAATGTTTGTGATCCAGTTTTGCATCTTCAGGGACCACAATTCATACTCCTCTGCATTCTTAAGGTATGGGAATTTGGCATTACTGTTTGAGAGAGTGAGTTGTTGGAGAGAAGTGGTGTTTTGGTTTTGAGTTGCATCAGATTCATCATCTGTTCCAGGCATTTTTTTGGTTGTTTATGATTGAGAGGGTGTAAGATTGATGTTTCTTAGTATCACAGAGACTCTCCCGAGGCTCTGATACCACTTGTTAGACCTAAGACCTTGATAGATCTTTGAGCACTCGTGGATCGTTAGTTATGTCAATGTAATCATTAACACACTAAAAGAAAATCTCAGAAACTTGTATTCTAAAGCGGAAACAAACACAAGTATGAACAACTGAATACTAAGAACGCTTAATCCTCTATGGATCTTTTAATAATACTAAAAGTATTTTCTAAAAACGTGTGTACAATACATAATCGTGTGTTCCTTTTATACACAAGGAACCCTAAACCGTTTCACAAGAAACGTATATTCTAAAAACTTTAAAAGATATGCATTATCACTTCCTAAATAAACTCATGCATATCCTAACTATATTACATAATATACGAAATATCTATTTCCACATAAACTAATAATACTGAAACTAGTCTTCAGCAGATACACTGCTTCAGCAGGAACCAGCTCTTCAGCAGTATCCTTCAGTAGTAACCATCAGCAGAATTCTCAATTAGCAGAATTCCCAACAGAGTAATATACATTTATTAATGTAATATATGATCAGTGAATCTATATATGACAATACTTAATAAAAATAAATCACGGTATTTAAAAGTTACATATTTCCGTACTTTAAATTTATTTTAGATAGAATTTATTAGCAAAATAATTAGAATTTCACTAAGCTTTTATAGAAATACATAAATAAAAGATAAATGTTTTTTTCCTTTGTAATATGGAATTTTCAGAATTTTCAAAAATGTCCATAATCAAACAAAAAATTAGCATTAAACTTGCATCGATCAATGTTTTAAATAATTATGTATTGGAGAATTATTTGTTTAATATAATATAGCAAGGTACACGTGCGTTGCATCGATAGGTACCATCTAATTAAATAGTTCGGGATCAATATTTTTCGCTTATACATGTTTTACTCTTTATTTTATTTTATTTATTTATTTATTTTTACAATTCTCCTAGTATATACTTTTATTTGTGACAAATTTCATTAACAGAATTTTTGTGGAGAATGTTATCAATTAAAATGTTGACTAACCAAACATTTTTATATTTATTGATTTGATTAACCAATCTTTATCATTTGCATTATAACTTGTTTATCATGTAACTTGTTGAGACTGACATTCATTAAAGTTAAAGGTTGACCAGTCACTTGTTTTACATGTGTTGTGTTTAAACAATTTGTATAATCTATACTACCTATAAAGCAAAAATAGTCAAAGTAGAAAAGTGAAAAGTCAAAGGAATGTGAAATGTTGAAAAATTTTATTAAAGAAAATTATGAAATGTAATTAATACTCTTATTAAAACACCACATTACTTAAAAGTACAATGATTTATACACATTGTACAACCAATTAAAACAATTAATAAAAATCACAAACCGGGTTTACCCGGGACGCTTCAAACCCGACGGTTGAACCGGTTTAATTTGACCCATTTTCGACCCAACCTAGCAAGTTGACCCGGTTTAAATCGGCCAATTTTTCGACCGGAACGGTTCAACCGGTTGAACCACCCGGGTCGAACCGGGTTTTATAACATTATGTTTAATTCCCAAATCTATAAACTTTTTTTATCAATAAACTATCTGTCTCTATAAAATCCCGTTGCTATGCACGGGTACTTGTCTAGTTTGTTTAAAAACATGTATTACTTAACGTAAAATTTTGTTTTAGTAAGTGTTTTAATTGATTGTACCATTAACTTAATAAATTTGAATGTGACTCTACAAATTTATCCAAAGTAGTTGGAAACATAAGTTGTACAAAATAGCACATCGACACAAGCATGAATGTTTAAAAAGTTGTTTTTTTTTTCCTACATAGTTTCTTCTGAAAAGATTTATTATAAGAGAGCAATAAATGTCATTGAATCATATTAACCAAAAGATATGGAATGATTTCATAATTTATAGCGTTGATGTTTTTATGTTAACTTGTTGTAGAAACTTACTATATTTAAGCCTTTTTTTTTTTTTTTTTTTTTTTTAAGAATAGTAATCATATAGTAACTTACTATGTTTTTGTATGTGTGTGTGGTGATTAGTAAATCTATACTATTCTCACCACACACACATACAAAAACATGTTTCTATCACAAAACTGTGAACGCCTACAGATCTACAATTGTCTGTCCAACATTTCGACATAATGCACCGATCCCACTGTTCAAAGCTCCATTAAAATCTTCGGTTACCGATCCAACAAACACATTAGGCACTTTGATTCTATCTTTAAAACCAAACAAAATGCAATCAAAATCCCTTGCTTCTGCTTTAAACTCGAACCACAACAGTTTGGCTTCAAGATCTTTATGGTCTCGGGTAAGGGGTATGTGGGTTTCGTTTTTCTTTAAACCGAAACATAGAAGGAATGAAACAAGTTTGTTTTTGTTCTTTCTTACATTTTCAGATATTACAAAAGAAGCAATGCTTCACATAGATCTTCGAACAAACTGAGATCTTTTTGTCTATTTTTGTTGTTCGAGTCTTAATTGAGATTGAGTGATGTAAGATGGTTGAGTGCGAAAAATGAGATGCTAGTAAAATAGGAAGAAAACTGATGTGACGCTGACCTGGAAAGTGAATTGGTGTCAGGGTTGAGACTAGCCTAAGAAAAATACGCATAATCCCTAGTACTTCTTGTGATAATTGTCCCACGCTACCAAGAAAGTAGAAACATCAAATCAAATGTTTATATAATCACCAAACAAACTCTCATTGTTCATTACATATATTAAAAGAAAAACAGAACATTCAGTAGGGTTTGAGCAAAATTCAAAACCCAATGTAAACAATCTCGAATACTTAATTTAAAGAAAAAATACGCATTATACTAGTATAGGATCCCCAAGAAAAAATCGAAAAACAAAAAACTCATGGAGTCAAAGCAAACACTTTGGGTAGCATCATATAAAAGGCCAAAATCAACACTTTGGAAGATCCAAAGGTGGTGGAAGCAGCTTTTGGTTTGGGAGCTTACCATCCATAACAGCCCATGCCATTTTCAAACCCCAACTCAAATGAATCTCAATGTGACAATGCATAAACCAAACTCCTGGATTATCAGCCCGAAACCGGATAGCCACCCATCCACCTGCTGGCACACCAATTGTGTTCCTTTCAACAGGATCTACCAGATTGAAGTTAGCAGGATCAGTTGCTGAATTAAAATTCCCGGTCCCTTGACCCACAACATAAAAGTTGTAGCCGTGTAGATGAAGAGGATGGTTTTCGGCCCCCTGGATGCTAGTACCTTGCATCACTAGCTCCACAGTGGTGTTGTATGGTAGGGTTACCACTTTTGTTCCATGTGAAACCATGGTGTTGTTCGGCGGTGGGCCCGTGTAATTGAACGGATTAAGAGGGAATGTTGGGAAATTTGCGGCGAGTAAGTTAAGTTTCCTGGAGTATTGGGCTTGAAGAAGTGCAGTTGTTGGATTATTGAAAGAAACATTATTAACTGACGCTGAAAATTTGGTTCCGTTTGGACCTTGACATGTTTGGTTTTTTGGACATGGGTCGGTTCCAAGCCCGACCGTGAAAAAGTATTGCTTCTGAACAGTTTGTGGAACGTTTATGGGAAATTGTGAATTTCCTAAACTACGGAATTTGCTGGTCCAGTTGGCAACATATGATGTGGCATTGATAGCGGGTAGTGGAGGTAGGGCGAGGCCTTTGATGGAACTATTGGAGAATGGCTTGATATCATGGTTGTATTCCAAAACACCAACGACAGTTGTGTTATCAAAAGTTCCTGAAGCAGCTGTAGAATAGGGTCGAGCGGCCATCAAGAATTTTGCATTTGAGGAGAGGCTTTTGGTCTTCAAAAGAACATTGGTTGTTTGACCCGGTGTGATGAAGATTGTATCCGTTTGAAATGGCTTCACATAGCTTGCATCAGCATCAACAATTGTAAATGTATGGTTTGTAATTTTAAAGAAGAGTTCATCATTGAGGGCAGCATTGATCAATCGAAGGAGATAGGTCTTCCCGGGCTTCACTTTTAGTCGAAAAGTTTCTGCATGTGAATTAATGTTAGCTCTTATTAGTTCACAAAAAGTAAGATGGTACAAAAGAATACGATCATATAGAGTTAGTTACCCTTTGAACAATTGTATAACGGGCCCGGAAGCCCATTAATGGTATAAGCGTCTGAGATATTTGGGCCTGCTCCTGTTTGAAGGGCCTGGTTGATCACGGCCTCGGTGTCGTTGTTCCACCACTCTCCTATTATGTAAAAGGACACATTTTAGTATGCGAAAACAAGCTTTGCCCAAACCATTTAAAGGATAAGTTTCGGTTATTACCAAATATAATCGGGACTTCCTTGTAAGGCTTTACAAATGGGTAAGAAGTGTTAAGCCTAGGTAGAATGACAATTGGGCCATAAAGGGTTGACCTAATCCATGAAGCATGGGCATGATACCAAAGTGTTCCTGTTTGTCCGATAATGGTAAAGTTGTAAACATATGATTGGCCCGTTTGAATTGGGCATTGTGTTATGTATGCTGGCCCATCAGCCCATCCAGTTCGAAGTTGTCGAATTCCATGCCTGCCCTCATCAAAGAGACATATCAGTAAATACAATTTCTGGTCATTATGCCAACTTTTTAGAAACTGAAAAAAAAAAAAAAAAAAAAAAAAAAAAAAAAAAAAAAAAAGAAGAAGAAGAAGAAGAAGCGTACCAATGGATAGTGATATTATTTGAGACATGATTAACAACTTTGATCACCAATCGGTCACCTTCCCTAGCAATAATCCTCGGGCCTGGGAATTTCCCATTGACGGTTATTATGCTTTTTGTTTTACACAACCTCGTTACATTATGCAGCCGTATCTATAAACAAAAACAGATTTCAAATAAATGCAACTTATGAAAATCAATTTATAGTTATCTTAAGACTTACGTTGAATTTGTAGTGTCTGGTTACGCCCGTAGCAGCATTTTGGGCCATTGTCAATTCAGGGCACAAGCAAATAAAGCATGAAATGAAGAGAAAAGCAGCCAAGGAAGTTGCTGATACACCCATGTTGATTGCTTTTGATAGTACTTCGGAAAGATGATTATAACATTTGAAAGAGTTTTGGTATTTATAGTGATCTATCTAAGATATATGTATGATTGTAAAGAATACATATTTACCTACTTCATGAGGACCAAATGTACAATGGAGTGGTGTTAAAGTCAGTTTATCTGATTTGACATGTACATTCAGTTATCAGCAACTCTTCAAGTTTTAGTATGACATATTGACAGAGTTACCCTTGTTTATTTAGGACTTTGTAAGGCATATATGTTCTTGTATGTGTCATCCTCTCTTTAAAAACCTTTGGGTTATACTTTTGGGACATCCTAGAATGTAAATACTGTCTATAACTTTTTTTTATAATTTTCTAAAAAAATATCGACACTTTGGGTTAGGGTTATACTTTTTGGCCGTGAAATCTGTGATTTAATTTATATATAAACATATCAATGTATTGGTTGTCGTTTATAAATTCATTAGCCTTGGAGCAATATATATTCCAGATTCCTTAACTTTTGGCCATGATATACATGATACATGTCACATTGGATGAAAGTCCCCTGAATGGCTCAATTCATTAATATGCTTACAACATCTTTCTTTTTTATTCTTACTGGTACAAACTGCTGGTTAGAGAGTTTAGCTTGTCTGTGTTCGTTTTTTTTATTAATAGCCTTTACATGAGATATTGGAGTCAAAACCTTATAGCAATGCTGCAATATGGTAACATGTTCAAAGCACCCTTTATAACTTTACACAATGATAGAGGAAATGGTGTGTCTATTACTCGTAAGATATATAAGTGATCTTGTGAACTCAAAACAATTGTTCATAATAATGATAACTTATCATAAAAGAACTTATAATATCCATAAACATCTAAAAAGGGAAGAAAAAGAAATGATATATTCGGAGGGTACTTTGGGAAAGTTTGATATAGTTGGATTTGGCAAAGACTAGAAAACAGAAAATAAAAATGCATATATTGATTTCAACCGTTAGTCTTGTTAACTAAGGCAAAAAAAAAAAAAAAAAAACGGTTAGAATTAGTTAACCAATCAAATATGTTTGTTACAGGCAGGCTCTAATGATGATTATTGTAGGGTTATACAGGTTAGGTTGTGATGGCACATATATAACCAAACAGGGCCCTTATAAACTTCTATATCATTATTTTCTGATTGAATTGTTCTCCATAATAGTTTGATGAAAGAATCAAATCACTTGAAAATCATTTAAAGTGTTTGATACATCAAAAGGTTTAACACTAAGAAGTTACAAATAATTTTGTGAATTATGAAGAGATTAGATAAAAAAAAATAAAAATAAAAATAAATAATAAAAATAAATAAATAAAATTAGAACACGCATTCAATTTATTTTTTTATGTTATGGCATTTCTTTTCTTGTATACGTTTATCTTTATCTTTCCAAGTGATGTTCTCACTTTTGAAGCAACAACAACAAGAACGTACCCAATCTCGCAAGAGCGAGGTATGGGGTTCTCACTTTTGAAGCATATTATTATATATAGTAAAACCCAGAAGTTGCGTTTGCAACAGTAACGTTATCACAAATGTTATTACTGAAATGTTAGGGACAATTTTGTGGTCCATATTGAAGGAGTACAAGATTACTGTACATAGCACTATACAAAGTACACATGTTGCAAAAAGGTATTGGATAAAAAATAACGGGTACTGTTACTCCGTCCCGTAAGAGAACTGTGCGAAACATTGTTCATCAGCTAATTACCCCGTTATGTCTACTGTTCATCCCCGTAATGAAGCTGTAATGGTGGTGTTTCCTAGCTTTTTTGCCTTCACTTGGTGGGTAAATATCATACACTCATCTAATCTTTCAAAACCCAGAAACTTCTACATACATTCTCTTTCTCTAATTGCATCTACCATACCACCTTACACAGGTATGCACATCAAATTTTGTTGTGTAGTTTCTTATTGTACATATATAACTTCATGTGCCTTTTTTCCTCGCTTTTGTTGGTTAAAATCTGACTTAACGCAACTACAACATTCCAATTGAATTGAATTAGGGTTTTTTTATTTGTTTTTTTTGGGATTGTTGTTATCTTTTTAGTGTCGCCTGTGTGTTAATTTGCGTTCCAATTCAATCGAATTACGTTTTTTTAGGGTTTACTGTTAAAATTACGAATTCCACACAAATGGTTCATAAGATTTAGGGTTTCGATTAAATTTAAGGCTTCTTATGAAATTAGGGGTGTTTGGGATTGGGGTTTACATCAAGGTTGTTATGAAATTAACTGATTAGGTTTAATGGGGTTGCCTAATTAGATTTGCCATTGTGGTAGGTGTGTGGTCACAGGAAGTGACCTTATATGTTACCATAAATCGTGGCCGCAAATATATAGGCCACGATGGCAGTTACCATCGGATATAATAGATATAGATGGTTTGGTTGTTGGTTGTGCCGTTCACTTAGCTCTAATGATTGTTTAAATATATTGTCTTTGTGCAGAACGTGGAACGATGGTAAAGTGCAACAAACGGTTGCCTCGGAACGCAACTTCTGGGTTTTAGTATATATAATAATTTTAAATCGCTACTATAATAGAAAAAAAGGGTAAGCTCTCTGGTCTATTTGTTTGCAATCCTATGGTTATTAAAGTTGACAAACACTTCTTTAGGATCTTATGAAATTAAGTGTTTAGGGTTAATGGGGTTCGCTAATTACTTTTCCCGTTGTGGCAGGTGTGTGGTGACAAGAAGTCATCTTATACGCTGCTATAAATGATGGTCACAAATATATAGGCCGCGATCGCAGTTACCATTGGATATAATAGATATAAATGCTTTGGTTGTTCGTTGTGCCGTTCACTTGGCTCTAATGACCCTTTAAATATGTTGTCTTTGTGCAGAACGTGGAAGGACGGTAGAGTGCAACAAACAGTTGCCTCAGCAACCTCCACGTCTGCAGCCATGGTAGAATTCTGAATTTGAAAATTAAGGTTGCTTATGTTTTTTATAAGAGGCAATGATGAATTTGAACGTGTTTGATTAAAGGCGCGGACTTCCGTATCTTGGCGAGGCAAAGTGTCACATTTGCAGCCATGGCGGATGTATCCCCTTTTTGAGATTACCAATCAATCTGAGCCTCATATTATGAACTGAAATCAGTAACTTGACTTTTGGTTGTTATTGGGAAGTTTAATGATCGAATTGCTGCACGGATTGTTAAACTAATTGATGATCCAGGCCCTTTATAGTCTGTTCCTAAAAAACAGATATATGAAAAAAAAATTATTGATGCACGCTTTCTGTCTCCACCACATGAATCATGTTGGAGGATAGTTGACTTTCCTATCCATCATAGAGAACCGGCAGTTTTGCTGAAAAACAACCTCTAAGCTGCGTTTTCACAGATGATGGGCGAAAGTTAACTACACTTACAGAATGGTTTACATATAACGTATCCTTTACGTGCAAATCTTTCAAGATTTTGTATGGTTCATGTAGAGATCCTATGGTTCCTGTAACGAAAACCTTTGTGACAACGAACCAAAAGACACCTTCTTCCCAAAGTAGCAGCCAACATAAAAAACAAAGGTAAAGATTTTATTTTATTTTAGTTTATTTTATTTTATTCATCCGCTCAAGTAGAATCCGACATTACGATGAAAAGTATTATCTCAACGATGCTTTTCTCTGGCTTGCTTTTCAAAATTGCATTTAAAATTCTAATTGGATTAAGTACTTGAGAACTTACTTAGGGACATGGGCATAACTCAAAACGGTAGCGATTGTGATGACCCATTAAAATTTTATGTTTCTCTTTTTTGGTTCCCGTTATTTGTTCGCGAACCACAGGTTAAAAACCTCAATATCAGATAATGACAACTAACATGTTTTTGTGTAGGTTTTATTGAGGATTTCGGTGTTGTGGACTCACGTAATTAGGCACCATTTTTGTATTCCAGGTACCTCCATGGTTTATTTTTAGCACGTGTTGGTGTATTAATTTACATTTTTATTTTACGTTTATGGCCCCTTATGACCACATTTGTTGCACTGGAATCACACGTTCAGGGTCAACGATGGAAATACAAAAAAATGCAGGTTGAGGTGTGAATGTCGATGTGTTCATGTTTTCAATTTCAACTTATGTGTTTGATGTTATTTGGAGTCCTTGAATTCTTTTTTGATTATTTGTGCGAAAATATTAGTTTGCATGAATGAATAATTTTCGACAAGCAATTTTTCACTTTGTCATCTTATTGATATAATTTAATGTAAAAATGTAATTTTGTTCTTTCTTAACTGGTACAACAGTTTGTATATATAGGTTGTGATAAAAAAAAAAAAAAAAAAAAAAGGCGCATAAATTGCTACAGTTGTACAAACAGAGATTGCACAGTGACGAACCATTTCCATAGGTCTTCACTTGCGCAACACTTCTTCGCATAACAAATGCATTTTTTTCAATAACCCAATTAAGTATTGGCATTACCAATGATTTACTGCTATTTTTTTTTCACGGTTCTTTTTGTTGTGCAGGTTTGACGAAAAATCAGATTCCAGGGGCCACATTGGAAGGCAGAGCTCTTAATGGTATCTTGAACACCTGCAGGTCCATTGTAAGTCATATATAGTCAGGTAACAAATATAGTACTTGGAACGCTTATACAAAATTGTATTGGACGACTGGGATGGATGCGTCAGAATGGGTAAATTTTTTTTTTTTTTTTTTTTTTTTTTTTTTTTTTTTTTTTTTTTTTTTTTTTTTTTACCTTTTACAAACTTATCTTGAAGTATTTATGTAAATGCGGTTTTATTTTGGTGTCACTTGGATGAGATATTGACATGTTAAAATAGCCACAACTATAGCACCTCTTTCGGAAACAATACAATTTGTATGTATTTTTATTATTCTTGCCTAATTGGTGTAGCTTAAAATAGTGTCCGAAAATTAGTGTCACTTTAAATTGTAGTAACCAGTTTGGATGTATTTCGGAACATCCCCTTTTATGCAATTTTTTTGTTGTTACTATTCTGGGCTGATTGTCGTGGTTTGTGCTGGTATGCAGACGCAAAGGGATCAGTTGCATATTATAGAGTGGGTAGAGGCAGCTTTGAAGCCACTACAATGCAAATAAGGTGGAAAAGATATTCCTGCCAAACGGCGTGTATGGGGGTTTACCTTACTGTTATTGCATTCAACTAAAGATGACCCACCAATGACTACCTATTCATGTGCAGGTATGTTTATTTTTACTTTTCATTCTGGATCATGTATCTGTGTTACAACTGCTCTATGCTTTCATATAAAAATGAATGCCACTTTGCCTTTAAATTATTATATCATGCCTACAAATTACTGTTCAGTACTGGATACTATGTATGTTCCAAAATGTGGATTTACTAGCATAATTAATAACGTATTCCGAAATGTTGTCTTCTTTAATGCAATTTATCAAAGAATGTTTATACTCATCTTTTAGTTTGAAAAATACTGTTAAAACTGAGTGTGCTATTTGAAACTTCAATAACCATATTTGAAATTTAGCAACAGACCGTAGATATATTAATGTTTTCTCATTTGTTTATATAAGGGTTGTTTGGCCTTTTCGACACTGCTTATTGATACTGCCTATATAGTCATTGTCTAGGATTGGCTCTTTATTATCTATTTTTTGTTCCATTAACAGTTTAGTAAGTATTAATATATGGGTTGCTGAAAATTGTATCATGACTATACCATAAAGCTAAATAGCAGCAATAATTGCATTTTTTTTATGTTAAAATTGACACAAATTGCTTTCGTTAAATCAAACTAGAAAATTCCATTGGGTCATTCTTTTATGCATAGGATAGATACTTTGTTAATATCAATTTTAAAGCAATACAATTTAGTTACTAAAGGGATCAAATTTTTTAATTATTTATGCAGTGGATTTCCAATTTGGTTTAAGTATTTTCGTTGAATTAATTCAGAATTGATTCCCATATTAATTTAAAACAACCTGTAACTGAACCATGTGCAACTCCAACAACTTACGAGTTACTACTATTTGGATACTGAAATGGGTGCATTTGGGGGTACTGAAATAAGACCTAAAATGGGTGCGTTTGGGTTGGTTTGGGTGCTGAATACAGGGCTGAAATGGGTGTGTTTGGGTACTCGAATAGCTATGTTTAGGTGCTAAGATGAGCGAGCTTGAGTGCTCAAATGGGCGTGTTTTAGTGATGAATTTTGTACTGAAATGAGTGCATTTAGAAGCATAAAGGACATCAATTTCTATCTATATTTCCCACTGTATTAGACAAAAATATGGGAAAACAGAGTGCTAAAATGTCACCCCTTTAATTGGAATGTGTTTTATGATGATATTTATATGTTTTAAATATGTCATGAAATGAAAGATATTGATGTTTGATGTTTTTAGTTGCAGGGATACTCATAGATGGACAAGTTTGAAGCCATGCCAAAAGAAGAAACTCAACCTCCCATGAATTTGTAGTTGCATAACAACTCTAAGCTTTGTAGCTCAAGAAAGAAGTTCCAAGTATTTCGACTATGCACTTCTGAGAAAGAACGGAACTACATCTTTCATCAATTGTATATACACCTTTTTGTGATTAATCTCTTAACTAGATATCGTACTTGGTTTATTTGATGCAAATTAATTATCCCTTTTCTTGGAGTACTGAAAGTAGATTGGTCGATTTAAATTCTTACAAGTAAGTTTTGTGTGGTGATCATCAATTGTATATACGCCTTTAGTGTTTCATTGATGAGTGCTCAAACACTCATCATTTTTGATCAAATCTGAACTGCAAAACATACAAAAACAATCAAAAAGTCATCAAAATACTTAAATTATCCCAGGGATTATGTTTTATGTGTTTTAAATGCAAAATGAGCAAAAACAAATGAAAAATGATCAAAGTTTGCAATATTGGCAGTTTCAGTCCCCCAAGTTTCAAAACTTGTCAAAAATAGTCCCTATGCATTTATTTTTGAAAGAAAAGTCAACCCAAGTCTTTTGAAAGATAAAAATCACAAAATATGATACTTGAGTCATAAGTTTCAAAATTTACATGTTTGGTCCTTCAAGTTTCAAATTTGTCAAAAAGGGTCCCTGGGAATTTTGAAAAATGGGAAAATACAAAAATGGTTCTTGGATATTGATACTTGGAATGATTGGTCCTTGGTAACACTTTGGGAAATATACTACTTCAGTCCCTCAACTTTTGAGAAATTACAAAATTTGTCCTTGTGTGTTATCAAACCAAACCGGACCCTTTTAATATTAAAAACCAAACAACCAAATCCAATACCCAACCCCAATCCAACACCCCAGGCCCATTCCCTTTGCCCAGCCCAATCCCAAAATAATAACATGCAGGGTCAAACAGTCAACTGGTCAAAGGACCGGTCAACACCATCTTCCCCAAACAAACTCCCTTTTTTTCCCGCTCCCTGCTCCCCCCTCCTCCTCACCTTTTCACCATATTAGCCCCCCACAATTAATGAACCTCACCAACCAAACCAACCCCCACCATCCACCATTAATTACCCTCACCTGTCCCACTCATATTTTCCCATTTGATTTTGGTAGCAAAAACACAATCAAGGGTTCAAATGCTTCAAAGCCTAATTAGACAGCTAGGATTTGGTCAAGGGTCAAAGGAGAACCATTGGGAGTGCAAATATTCAAACAGGAAGCCATGTGGCCAGAGTGGTAGCTTAATTTAGCATCGATATATAAGTAGAAGCTCAATGAGCCTTGTAATGTATGTAGGAATATAATTTAGTTGTTGTAATATCTATTTCACCTTTCTGTAATCTATTTTCAGTTAATGCAATTCAAGTTTTAAGTTTTAATATCACTTTAAATTTTCAAAGTTTCAAGTTTATTGTTTAAGTTCCATCAAGTGTTTTCAAGTGTTAGTGTAGTCTCATAAGCTCAACCACTAAGCTTTTAGAAGCTTTATAAGCTTCTTTGACAACAAGAAGCAAGTTTTCAGAAAAATACTCAAAAATATAAGGAAAATAAAAATTAAATAAAAAAAAGGGTATGATATATTGAAGAATGCTGGAGCACAGTATATAAAGGATGGCTGTGGGTTAGAGACCTCATGGGAGGTCAATAGGGTGATTCATGGTCCTTGGTTCATGTTAATCAGCTTGGAAGGCTTTGTGAGTTCACCATTTAATTTTTAATATATTAGTGTACAAGTGTTTTTAATCTAGTTGCTTGTGTTAATTTAGCTTAATAATAAGTTATTAGATAAGTTTAAGTCATTAGGTTGTAATTTGGTTCATTTAAAACAAGTTCATTAAGTTTTCTGTTTTTCAAGGGGTGTTTGGAATTGTCTGTGTTGAGTGATACATTGAGCCTCATTGATCATTCATTGTTTGTATACTATACTCAGACCCTTAGAACACTAAAGAAGTCCAGGTTTCAGTTAGAAAAACTCCACAAGTCAAAACTCCACAAATTGTGGCCTTAAAACTGATCTGTGTGGATTTCTAGGTAGCATAAGCTACATTTCAACTCACAATTAAGTTTTGTCACCTATTTTGGTCTTAGTATAGCTTAATTAACTTATTTCAGTGTTTAAATCAAGATCAAAATCCATTAAAGTCAACTGAGGAACAATATTGGAAAAAGTCAAAATTACCTTATGTGAAAAATCCATTTCTTGGAGGAATTTTATAGAATTTTGTGTTGAGATTGAAGGTTTGAAATTTCTTAGGTGTAAAGTATCTCAGCTGAACTACATGATCCTATGAATGTCTTATTTTTTTGAATTTTGCACAAGCTTGTGCATAAGCTCAAAGTGAGCTGCAGGGGAAGCACCTCCCTTGTGCACTTCACTCAGTCCCATTAGCCTAACTTTAGTGGACCCCACAGGGCTAACCAGTGGGCCCCATACCTTGCTTTTTGGCTTATTAGAAAGCTAATAAGCCAGGCTTTCTAGAATTAAGCTTATTTTATGGATTGTAGTTGCTTAGCTAGGGCTGCAAGTGCTCTCTGGTTTGTCCCATTCCCTGACCAAAGCTGAGGAATCAGCTTTTGTACCCAAAGTCCTACCCCCCTCCTGGCTTCATCTGTGAGACCCAGTGACTAAACCTTTGCTTTTTATAAAGCCAATAAGCTCAGCTTATTGGCTTATCTCTTTGTTTGGACTTCCAAGGTCCCTAGTGGACCCTACAGGCTCTCAAAGGTGTCCTGTGAGACCTGTTTGGACTGTTTAAGTGTTGGACTGCTTATTGCTTATTTTTGTGCTTATTTCTTGTGATTATTTGTTCCATTCATCTTAATTTAAGTAGTTGTACATCTGTTTTAAGCTTGTTTGTGTTTTTAACATCATTTAGTAGCATTTACTAATCCATCAAAGGTCTATTAAGCTTAAAAGCTCATCTGTCATCACAATAAGCTCATCAAACTGCTTATTTTTTATCTCCAAACAAAGTACCTTCACAAAAGTTGCTTAAAATGAATAAATACTCAGTTGTGAAACAGAAAACTCCAAAAAATCTAATTTTAATAGAAGTGATAACTTCTATTTAAGCCAATTGGCTTATTACCTCAGCTTATTTATAAGCTAATCTCATTTTTATATTTTTCCTAGGCTTCTGGTATTTAAAAATAATTTTAGTAATTTTCTCAGATTTTTCTTGCATTATTTGGTATTTTTCTTAATTTAAATTAGTTTTTAATAATTATTAAATAGTTAATAATTAATATTAATTAATTAGAAAGTCAGAAAAATACAAATTTAGTTTTAAAATTAGTTATTATTAATTTTTCCAAATTTTATTTTTAATTTTCTAGTGTAATTTCATAATTAATTATAATTTAGGTTAATTTAAATAATTAAAAAGTAATTAATAAATAGTTAATAATTAGTAATAATTAATTAAAAAGTCTTAAAAATATATTTTCAGTTGTAAAATTAGTTTTATAGTATTTTAGATTTTTCTAAGCTTAAATTTTATTTTTCTAGGTAAATTTCATAATTATTTGTATTTTAGGTTAATTTAATTAATTAAAAGTAAACAGGAAATTAGTATTTAATTAATAATAATTATATAAATGGTGTAAAAATTAATTTTAGTTTTCCAAAAATTTTCTTTAATCATTGGGTTTGTAAAAATATCATTTTTATACCAGTAGCCTTTTCAGATAATCCCACTCACTTTTATTTACGTACGTTTGTTCTCGTTTTCAGCAAATGTACGGTTTGTAGGTTTTAAGTTCACTTCTTCTTAATCTAAATTCTAGTAATCAGTCATATAGCTTTCCTAAGCTATTTCTTTTTATAATTTTTAAATAATTCTCATCTCCACCCTTTTCTGTGAATAAACACCCGATCACTAGCACGCTCAGATACAATTCACACCTCGTCGGGGTATAACGACCTGGTGATTTCCTATATTACCCGGAGATTGACTCTAGGCCATTTACTTGGTTGACCATTCCCTGGTCAATTTAAGTTGACCGTTTAGCACCAATCAAATTTTGGCACCGCTGTCGGGGAGGTGTGCGCGTTTCTGCAACGTCTTTTGAGATTATTGTTATTTCACCTCGATCATTGTAAAAAATCCATCACTTTTGTAAATTTTGAAATCAAAACACAAAAAATTCATTAACACTTTTCCTAAAGTGTTAAAACACCAAAAAAATTAAAAACAACAAAACAGATCGTAACGTTTTCTGAATCGGTTTTCTTTTAAGGTGATTCTTAAAGAGAAACGATTTTAGATTACGGGATGATACCAAAAATATTGTCCAAAAGTTTTTCACCCATACACAAAAACCTAAAAACATCTGTCTTTTCTTGTGAATAATAATCATACAAAAAAAATAATAAACCGTCGCAAACCAAGACAGAACACCTACCAACTGGGGGTGTGGACATAATAAGTTCCCAAAACAAAGATTTAAAACTTGCCTTTGTATCCCTGTGAGTGGTGTACCTTTCTTAAAGAAGCCACTTGCTTGTGATTATTGGTTTAAGTTCACTGTGGATTTGCCTCAATTTTGTTTTGATTGGTTTTTATCCCTAGTGCATGCGCACTCGTTCTTCAAGGTCCATGATGAGTGCTCAAACACTCATCATTTTTGGTCAATCTGAACTGCAAAAACATTTAAAAACACTCAAAAAGGCATCAAAATACTGAAAATATTCCAAAATTGTGTTTTATATGTTTTGGATGCAAAATGAGTAAAAACAGCTGAAAAACGTACAAAGTTTGCATAATTGGCAGTTTCAGTCCACCAACTTTCAAAAATTGGCAAAAATAGTCCCTGAGTACTTATTTGGAAAGAAAAGTCACCGAAGGTCCTTTTGAAATCATAAGTTGTCATATTTAGTCCGTTGGTGAAAATTTTGAAAAGTTTGAGAAAATTACAATTTTGGTCCCTATACTTTCAAAATTGGCAGAAATGGCCCCTGAGCAATTAATTTGGATGGTAAAATCAACAAAGTTATTTGGAATATCAAAAGTTGGCTGACAAGGTCCTTGGGTGAAAGTTTTCATGAAATGGCAAAAATGGTCCATCGAGTTTGAAAAATGACATATTTGGTCCCTGGAATTTTAAAATTGGAAAATCAACAAACAAAGGGACCTTGAATCATTCATAACTTGGCAGGAGTTACCCTTACTTATACTTTGGGAAAGTTTCAATGGCAGCCCCTGGATTTTCAGATTGTTACAAATATGGTCCTTGTGTTATTTTACCTAAAACAAAACCAGACCAAAAATCCAAATCCAAATAACAAAACAACTCAACACCGCCCTCAAACCCAACCTTATATCTACTTGGCCCATTGCCCTTACCCACAGCCCAATCCACCACAAAACATCAAACAAAACCACCCCGTTATAATATAACCAGGGTCAACGCACCTTTTGACCATCCCCCTTTTCCCTCCCCCGTGACTTCTCCCCTGCCAAACCTACTCCAACACCATCATCACTTCTACAACCTACTCCTCTCCAACACTCCACCTCTGCCACACTTACCTTTCCACCACAAAACACCAAACACCCCCCCCCCCCCTGCCAAGAGCTAATTGACAAAATTGCAAATACCCCACTTTTCCTACCAAAATAAATCAAACGGCCAAGATTAAAATTAGTAATCCCACGGCTAAGAAAACTAGTGGGAAAGTGCCAGGGTTTCTTGTTGAAGCCTATAAATGAAGGAAGAATGGAAAGGAAAAGAGTTAGTTAGTGAGTAGCAAAGAAGTAGGTAGTAGAAGTAGTTTTAGTACAATTCATGATGTCTAATTAATGTAATTTTTATTCTAGTATTAATCTTAGCAAAAAAATTGTATTCTCAGCTCTGTTATTGTAATCTCAGTGTTATTTAATCAGAACCTTAAGTTTTCCAGTCATTTTCAAATTTACTCAATTTATTTGAAATTCTCATTATAGTTCAATAATAGTTAATATTGTTGTTTCATTGTTCCATAAGCTCCACTGAGCTTAGTATTAAGATTTCTATAAGTTATATAAGTCTCAAACAAGACTTCATCAAAAATCTCAAAATATCATAAAAATAAGAAAAATCATTGAAAAATAAAAAATTACAATAAGCCGAGGGTATAGAAGCTTGTATAAGCCAAGCCACCCTCTGGATAAGCTCATTAGGCTGCTCCATAGCTTTACTGAGCCTATCTCATCCTCAGTAACCTAGTTCATCTGCATCTCATTTCCATGTAAGTCTCTTTCAGATTTTTTTTTGAATCTTTATATTTATTAGTGGCTTATGTGTTTAGTCTGTTTATTCTAGCATAGTTTAGCTTATTATAGCTTAATTCATACTTGTAATGTAGTCTTGCAAGATCTAGATTAAGTTTGCATTTCCACTGCCTAGTTGAGCTTGATTTGCTGCTCTGTGTTCTTGGTGTTCAATGTTGGATTTTACTGAATAATTAGTGTTATATAGGGTTAAGTAATGTAGATTGGTCCTTAGATTGGTAGTTATAAGCTTAAAAATCAAAAGATAGTGTCAACTGCTAGTATTAAGGGTGTTTGGTTCAATTGGTTTTGCTGAGTTTATGTTGTTGTTATTGGATAAAAATTGTGTAGACATCTCTATTAGGCTCAAATTAACTCAGTTCAACTATTGCTTTGGTAACTTTCAAGCAAAAAGTCAAAATGAGCTTTAACTCTTCATAAGTCTAGAACTGTTGAAACATGGAGTTAGCATAATCTTCATTTTGACTCAAATCTTGTTTAGATTGCTGGAATTAGTCTCATTTTAGGTTATAACAACAATCTATGTAACATAGATCATTCAGGAACTCACCAAAGTCAAAGTTTACAAAAAATGAAAAAGGTCAAACTTGTATAACTTGTCAAAAATCCATTTTTGTTGGTATTTTTCATGATCTCATGTTTGATTCTCTGTCTTTGAAACTCTGGGAGATTAAAAGAGTAGAAGCTCAGCTTTTCAATCATATTTTTCTCTTAATTTTTTTATTTTTTTTAATAGCTTAATTTGTGCTTAAAGTTGACTGTTTGGCTACTTGTTGCCCTGCACCAATGGTTTTGTTCCACCAGTCCATGTTCAACAGCCCCTAGCCACTTCACTAGGCAAGCTCAACCTGAGCTTATGGAGATTTTGGGAAGCCTATAGTGCAGGGTTGATGGTTCAAGGCCTCATTTTGGTTTCTAAGCTTATTTGATAAGCTCCATAGTGGCCTGTAAGTAGCCCCTAGGCCTGGTTTAGTTCTTGCAGACATAAGTTAAGAGTAGCTTATTATAGCTTATTAGGGTTTTCTTGAATTGCTTATTCTCATGTCCCTTAGCTTAATTAGGTCTCCCTTATTAGCCTTAGTTCAATTTCTCACTAGGTAGCTTGTTGTTAGCTTATTACTAGCTTTTCACAGCCTCTAAATCATCTCCCCCTGAGCTGCAGGCTTGACTGATCAGTGGGATTCATAAGCTCATAGTGAGCTATTCTGTGGGTCCCACCTTGTGAAACTCAGCTATTTGGAAAGCTCATAAGCCCACCTTTCTGGTTTAAGGTCCAAATTAGCTTCTAGCTTATTAGATAAGCTAGAATTAAGGCCTGCTAAAGCCCTTGAACCTGTGTCAGTGCTGGGTGGGTTTGGATTTGCTTATCAGCTTATTGAAGCTTATTAGTGAATATCTTTGCATCTTTTTGCTTAGTTCCATTGTGCTTTTGTCTTTTGCAGCTTATTTATACCTTAGGTTCAGTTGTTAAGCTTATTATTAGCTTTTTTTCCGTTTCAAATAAACCTTTGTAGCTTATTTATTGTTAACTGTGGGAATCAAAAGCTCTTACTAAGCTTATTTTGGGATTTCATTTAAGTTGTTTTCATAAAAAGTTGTTCTTATTTAGTGTTTAATAGTTTTGCAAAAGAAAAAGTAAAAAATAAACATGTTTGTAAAATCTGCCACTTGTGGGACTTGAACACCTGACCTCTTGGTCACCTGGTGCAAAAACAGACCAAACCCATGCACCATCTCCCCCAAGCTTTCCTTAGTGTTTTTAGTTTCCCTTTTTATTTTTATACTAGTCTTTTTTTCTTTTAAGCCTATTTAGCTTATTTTAATATTTTTTGCTTATTTATAAGCTGTTCCACTTCTTTTGTATTTTTCTTAGATTACTAATACTACTAAGTATTTTTATAAAAAGTTTTAGATTTTCTACTGTTCATATAGTATTTATTATAATTTAAATTAGTTTTAATAGTTAAAAAATAGTTTTTAATTAATAATAATTAATTAAATAGGTGTAAAAATAATTTTAATTTTCCAATAATTTTCTTTTATTTTTAGGATTCCAAAAATATAATTTTCACATCCGTGGGAGTTGTATTGGACGGAATTCACGTTTTATTTTGCGCACTCGCGTTTTATTTAAATAACTTTTACGTTTTTAAATTTAGATTACGATAGTAAAAGTAGTTCGTAAAATAAAGAAAAAACCAAAAAAAATAATAAAAAAAAAAAAATAAATAAAAAATAAAAAAAGTGATAGCTTCTATTTAAGCCCTTTTGGCTTATTTTTCTGCTTATTTATAAGCAAACTCTAATTTCAAATTTAGATTACGTTTTAGGTTAATTGGGTTTCACGTTATTGTTAATATAGTTTGTTTAAATCGTTCTCATTCGTATTTCCTTAGTGTAATCATTCAAACCCTTATATACTCTTTCCTGTCCAAATTCACCCGATCACAAACCCGTTTGATTACCATCACACCTCGTCGGGACATAACGACCCGGGGAAACCCCTATACTTCCACGGAGATTGACTCTAAGCAGTTTGACCTTGTTGACCATTCACCTGGTCAATTTAGGTTGACCGTTTAGGAACAATCAGTCCACTAGCCCATTACGTGAGCTTGTCAGGAAACCTCGAAGACCTCGTAGACGTTCTGCACCAACAGTCGGATCTGAGATCCGTACTATTGCCACACCCACTGTCACCATGGCGGAAGACCGCCCCATGTGTGAGCTTCTCCAAGCACCCATTGAGGGTTACGGAGATGCCATTGTTTTTCCAGCCATCGTGGCTGATAATTTTGAGCTCAAAACCGGGTTACTCAATCTTGTAACCTCAAGCCAATTCTACGGTTTTGAGAGGGACGATCCTCATGCTCACATTCGATGGTTCAATAAAATCACATCGACCATTAAGTACAAGAATGTCCCTTGTGAAGCAATCAAACTTCTTCTCTTCCCATTCTCACTGGAAGGACAAGCTCGGATTTGGCTTGAAAAACAACCTCCTCGATCTATTGAGACATGGGAAGATCTTGTGAAAAATTTTGTGAATGAATTCTTCCCACCTTCCAAGACCACGAGTCTTAAGAACGAAATCACCAAGTTCACTCAGAAATATGATGAATCTTTTGGTGAAGCGTGGGATCATTTCAAAGAATTACTTCGCAAGTGTCCACATCATGGTTTCTCAAAGTTGATACAACTCGATACTTTCTACAATGGCGTGAGCCAAGCTGATCAGGATTCTCTCAATGCCTCCGCGGGAGGTAATTTCTTGAGTAGAACCACCAAAGAAGCTTTACAGATCATAGAAAACAAGTCCAAGGTCCGCTCTACACGAAGGAAACTGATTGTTTCTCAAATCAATGCGGGTCCTTCCACTTCATCTTCTGTGGGTCAATCTAGCACGGATGCTAAGATTGACAAGCTCACTGAAGCAATTCAAGCTTTGGTTCTCGCCCAAACAAAGAAAGTTTCATTTCCACAACATCCTCCACCTGCTAAGGTTAAAAAAGTGGAAGTCTGTGTGACTTGTGGTGGGCCGCATGCCTACTACAATTGCACAGCTACTGATGGTACTCCATATGAAGCTCATGCTGTTGTCGGGTCCCAAAATCAAGGAGGCAATCAGTACCGCCCTCCTATGGACCCGAACTATCGTCCTCACCATTATCCTGGACCTCCCGGTTTTAATCAAAACCAAAATGTCCAAAACCGTGGCCCAAATCAAAATAGAGTGAACCAAGGTTTTCAAAACCAAGGTAACTTCAATCAGGGTCATGGTTTTCAAAATCAAAATCAAGGTTTCCAACATCAAAATCAAGGAAACTTTAACCAGAACCAAGGTCAGGGTAATTTCAATCCCGGGAATTTTCATGGAAACAACCACCAGAATCAAGGGAATTTCCAACACCAAAATCAAGGAAATTTCTACCAAGGTCCCAATCCGAACAATCGAGCTCAAAATTTTCCTAATCCGAATCAAGCCATTGTTCCAACTGGGCCTTCATCTGACGAGTTGTTAAAGCAATTCATGAAGTCCCAAGAAGAGTTGAACAAGATGTCGGTCAGCCAGATTTCTGATATCAAGAAGTCTTTAAATGATCAACCCTCGGGCTCAGGTACTACTTTACCGAGCAACACGATCGCTAACCCGAGGGGCGATGCTAAGGTGATCACAACACGAAGTGGTGCTTCATATTATGAACCCGCGATTCCAACTACCTCTTCTTCCTCTCCTCCAAAGGTAGTGGAACGTGAACCTGAGGTGACAACGGACAAAGTGCAACCTACTAGCTCACGAAGTACAGCACACGTCCAACCTCAGGTCATTCCTGAAACCAGATGTAAGCCCGGAGTTGTCTTTGAACCATCAGAAACTCCAGTGGACAACCCTAAATCCAAAACTTCTATCCCTTATCCATCACGTCTCAATGAACAAAAGCTCCGCGAAAAGGCTAGTCACCAAATGGATAAATTTTTCCAAATCTTCCAAGATTTGCACTTTAACATTAGCTTCGTGAACGCTATTCTCTTGATGCCCAAGTTTGCATCAACAATCAAGAATCTGTTAAGTAATAAGGAAAAACTCTTCGAGATGGCAAGAACTCCTCTAAATGAGCACAGCTCAGCAGTTCTCTTGAAAAAGAGTCCTGTAAAGCTTGGAGACCCCGGGAAATTTCTCATTCCTTGTACTTTCCCGGGTATGGTTGAATGCTTCGCCTTGGCCGATCTAGGTGCTAGCATTAACCTGATGCCATATTTTTTGTGGAAGAAACTTTCTCTTCCCGAACTCACTCCCACGTACATGACTTTAGAGCTTGCCGATCGTTCGATTTCTCGTCCTCTTGGCATTGCCGAGGACGTATTCGTTAAAGTGGGAAAGTTCCATTTTCTGGTAGATTTTGTGATTGTTGACTTTGATGCTGATTCAAGGGTCCCTCTCATTCTTGGAAGGGGATTCCTTAGAACTGGGCGTGCTCTCATCGATGTATTTGAGCATGAGATCACATTACGTGTTGGAACGGAAGCCATCACCTTCCACCTAAATCAAACTTCGAGATACTCCTCCAATTATGACTCAGAATCGGTGAACCAAATGGATGTCATCGATATTGCTGCTGAGGAGTATGCGCAAGAGGTTTTAGGTTTCTTTAATGATTCTCCGAGAAAAAACCTCACTCCATCTTCTTGTCCCATCATTGCCAATTCTTCTCCTTCCCTCACTCCGTTTGAGGGAAGTGACTTCATCTTAGAAGAAATTGAGGCCTTTCTCAAAAATGATTCGATTCCCGATGGAATCGATAACCAAGGGATTGACCCCGAGAGGGATATTCTCCTGCTAGAGAAATTATTAAATGAAGATCCCTCTCCTCTTCCTGATCTACCACAAACACTTCATAAAGAGGAAGTCAAAAATGTTGAGAAAACTGACGACTTTCCTGAGGTTGAACTTAAGGACTTGCCGCCTCATCTTAAATATGCATTTCTGGAGGGTGATGATAAATTACCCGTCATAATTGCTAAAAATTTAAGCGTTGAGGAAAAGGTTGCTCTAATAAAGGTTTTGAAGTCACATAAACAAGCAATTGCTTGGTGACTCTCCGACATCAAGGGCATTGACCCTGAATTTTGTACCCACAAGATTTTAATGGAGGATGACTTCAAACCAGCAGTCCAACAACGAAGAAGGGTGAATCCAAAAATTCATGAGGTAATCAAACAAGAAGTCTTAAAACTTCTTGATGCCGGATTGATTTACCCTATCTCGGACAGTCCTTGGGTTAGCCAAATACATTGTGTTCCAAAAAAAGGTGGCATTACTGTTGTCACAAACGAGGAAAACGAGTTGATTCCAACTCGATTGGTTACAGGTTGGCGTGTCTGCATTGACTATCGTATGTTAAATGACGCCACCCGTAAAGACCATTTTCCTCTGCCCTTTGTGGATCAGATGCTCGAGAGACTAGCGGGGAATGAGTACTATTGCTTCCTCGATGGTTTCTCGGGTTACTTTCAGATTCCCATTGATCCGCAAGATCAGGAAAAGACCACTTTCACGTGCCCCTATGGAACTTTTGCTTATAAACGTATGCCATTTGGTTCATGTAATACCCCGGGCACGTTTCAAAGATGTATGATGGCCATATTTTCCGAAATGATCGGGAAAACTATGGAGGTCTTTATGGACGATTTTTCGGTCATTGGGGATTCGTTTCAGTCATGTCTCTCCCATTTAGACAATATGCTCAAACGTTGTGAAGACACAAAGTTATGTCTAAATTGGGAGAAGAGTCACTTTATGGTCAAAGAGGGCATTGTCCTCGGCCATAAAATTTCAAAGAACGGGATTGAGGTTGACAGAGCCAAAGTGGATGTCATTGCAAAATTGCCTCATCCCACAACCGTAAAAGGTGTTAGGAGCTTTTTGGGTCATGCCGGTTTCTATCGTAGGTTTATTCAAGATTTTTCTAAAATCGCCCAGCCTATGACCCATCTCCTCGAGAAGGATGCTCCTTTTATCTTCTCCCCCGAGTGCATCGAAGCTTTTGAAACATTAAAGAAAATGCTTACTGAGGCACCGATTCTTGTTGCCCCCAATTGTGACTTGCCCTTCGAGCTCATGTGTGATGCTAGTGATTATGCGATAGGGGCAGCCTTGGGGCAACGAAAAACAAAACACTTTCAGCCTATACACTATGCCAGCAAAACTATGACCGAGGCTCAAAGTCATTACACCACCACTGAAAAAGAATTATTAGCTGTGGTGTATGCCTTTGAAAAATTTCGGCCATACTTGATATTGACCAAGAGCATAGTGTATACGGATCACTCGGCTTTGAAGTATCTCATTGCAAAACAAGGTGCAAAGCCGAGACTCCTCCGTTGGGTCCTCCTCCTGCAAGAATTTGATATCATTATTCGTGATAAAAAAGGAGCTGAGAACCTAGCTGCTGATCATCTCTCCCGTTTGGAAAACCCCCACCAAGATGTCTTCGAGAAGAAAGAAATTAATGAAACATTTCCTCTCGAGACACTCAATGCGGTTACCTTTCGTGGAGACTCTACTACCCCATGGTTTGCCGATTTTTGCAAATTACCATGCGGGTAACTTTGTTGTGAAAGGGATGTCGTCCCAACAAAAGAATAAATTTTTCAAAGATGTAAAACACTATTTCTGGGACGACCCCTACCTGTTCAAAATCTGCGCGGATCAAGTCATCCGACGGTGTGTGTATGGTCAGGAAGCCACAGAAATTTTAAAGGCTTGCCATGCTGGTCCCACGGGGGGCCACCACAATCCCAACTACACCGCCAAAAAGGTGTTTGATTCCGGATTTTATTGGCCCACAATCTATAAGGATGCCCAAGAATTGGTCAAGTCCTGTGACGCTTGTCAACGTCACGGGTACATTTCACAAAAGAACGAAATGCCTCAAAATGCAATTCAAGTTTGTGAAATCTTTGATGTTTGGGGCATCGACTTTATGGGGCCATTTCCATCATCTCATGGAAATAAATATATACTCGTGGCGGTTGACTATTTGTCAAAATGGGTTGAAGCGAAAGCTTTACCCACAAATGATGCCCGAGTAGTTGTGAAATTTTTTAAAGCTCTTTTTGCCCGATTTGGAACTCGACGTGCTATTATTAGTGATCTTGGTACGCATTTCTGTAATGACAAATTCGACAAAGTCATGCAAAAGTATGGTGTAACTCACCGTCTTTCTATTGCGTACCACCCTCAAACAAGTGGACAAGTAAAAGTTTCCAATCGGGGCATTAAAAGAATTTTGGAAAGAACCGTAGGTGAAAATCGTGCATCGTGGTCGGATAAATTAGATGATGCACTCTGGGCTTTCCGTACGGCTTACAAAACACCCATCGGGTGTATGCCTTACAAACTTGTGTACGGGAAAGCGTGCCATCTACCGATCGAGCTTGAGCATAAAGCCTATTGGGCTCTCAAGCATGCAAATTTTGACCTCAAAACTGCGGGTGATCATAGGAAAGTTCAACTGAATGAATTAAATGAACTTCGTGATCAAGCTTACGAGAACTCTTTGATCTACAAAGAAAAGACAAAGAAGATTCATGACTCCAAAATCAAGAACCGCGTTTTTAACGTTGGTGATCGAGTCCTTCTTTTCAACTCTATACTCAAGATCTTCTCGGGAAAGCTAAAAACCCGTTGGACTGGTCCATTCACTATTGCGAAGGTTTATCCTTATGGCACCGTCGAATTATCTCAAAATGGCGGTCCGAATTTCAAAGTGAATGGACAACGATTGAAACATTACTTTGGAGAGGACAAACCATCCATGGTTGTCCCGGATCTCCAAACTTTCCCCAAGGACAATTGAATTCGGGGATCGAGTTAAGCTAGCGACTCGATGAACAAAAACAATAGCACAATACGGGTTTTCACCCATATCTCTGATTTCTTTCTACTTTTTACCATCTAAGTGTGGGGGAATGGCCACCCCCCTGATGTTTGAAATGTATATATGTACATTAAAAAAAAAAAAAAAAAAAAAAAAAAAAAAAAAAAAAAAAAGTATGTATAGAAATAAAGTGAAATATGGTGTTTCCACAATTAGATTCGAATATTGGCTTTTTCCATTCAAAGAGTCGGCATAATAGCCGAGACTTTAAATATTAAGGACAATATTCATTTCTAAGTGTGGGGGGGGGAAATTCTAGCGAATTTTATCACAATATATCTTCTAGTACCCCCGTTTTTGGCCAAAATTTTCAAAAATTTTTCACTTTATTTCAAAATTTTTGTGGTTATCAGTCCGCTATGTCTAACCGACAAAGGGATTGGCTAATCCAGGAGCAAACGGCTCTTGGTAAAGATAACTCAAATCCGTTGACGGCATGCAATTTGCCAAAAATTGTATGGTATCTCAACTCGCCATATCCTAAAAAGTGAAAGAGTTGCCTAGCCCGCAAGATTATGGCTTGTGGTAAAGGCAGTAGAAAGCCATAATTGGTAATCAGCTCACCAAGATGTCGACTGTGTCCATCAAAAGTTGGCTAGTCCAGAAGTAAACGGCTTCTGGTAAAGACAAATCAAATCCGTTTACAGCTGGTGGTTTGCTCAAAATCACATGGTTATCAGTGTACCATGGTTCTTACTTGAACTGAAACATTTAGCTACTCCAGAAGTAATGGCTTTTGGTAAAGAGATTCAAATCCATTAAGTTTTCTCAAAAAGATTGCTAGGGACTAGCAATAGTTTAGTGTGGGGGATTGATGAGTGCTCAAACACTCATCATTTTTGATCAAATCTGAACTGCAAAACATACAAAAACAATCAAAAAGTCATCAAAATACTTAAATTATCCCAGGGATTGTGTTTTATGTGTTTTAAATGCAAAATGAGCAAAAACAAATGAAAAATGATCAAAGTTTGCAATATTGGCAGTTTCAGTCCCCCAAGTTTCAAAACTTGTCAAAAATAGTCCCTATGCATTTATATTTGAAAGAAAAGTCAACCCAAGTCTTTTGAAAGATAAAAATCACAAAATATGATAATTGGGTCATAAGTTTCAAAATTTACATGTTTGGTCCTTCAAGTTTCAAATTTGTCAAAAAGGGTCCATAGGAATTTTGAAAAATGGGAAAATACAAAAATGGTTCTTGGATATTGATACTTGGCATGATTGGTCCTTGGTAACACTTTGGGAAATATACTACTTCAGTCCCTCAACTTTTGAGAAATTACAAAATTGGTCCTTGTATGTTATCAAACCAAACCGGACCCTTTTGATATTAAAAACCAAACAACCAAATCCAATACCCAACCCCAATCCAACACCCCAGGCCCATTCCCTTTGCCCAGCCCAATCCCAAAATAATAACATGCAGGGTCAAACAGTCAACCAGTCAAAGGACCGGTAAACACCATCTTCCCGAAACAAACTCCCCTTTTTCCCACTCCCTGCTCCCCCCTCCTCCTCACCTTTTCACCATATTAGCCCCCCACAATTAATGAACCTCACCAACCAAACCAACCCCCACCATCCACCATTAATTACCCTCACCCGTCCCACTCATATTTGCCCATTTGATTTTGCCGGCAAAAACACAATCAAGGGTTCAGATGCTTCAAAGCCTAATTGGACAGCTAGGATTTGGTCAAGGGTCAAAGGAGAACCATTGGGAGTGCAAATATTCAAACAGGAAACCATGTGGGAAGAGTGGTAGCTTAATTTAGCATCGATATATAAGTAGAAGCTCAATGAGCCTTGTAATGTATGTAGGAATATAATTTAGTTGTTGTAATATCTATTTCACCTTTCTATAATCTATTTTCAGTTAATGCAATTCAAGTTTGAAGTTTTAATATCACTTTAAATTTCAATGTTTCAATTTTATTGTTTAAGTTCCATCAAGTGTTTTCAAGTGTTAGTGTAGTCTCATAAGCTCAACCACTAAGCTTTTAGAAGCTTTATAAGCTTCTGTGACAACAAGAAGCAAGTTTTTAGAAAAATACTCAAAAATATAAGGAAAATAAAAATTAAATAAAAAAAAAAGGTATGATATATTGAAGAATGCTGGAGCACAGTCTATAAAGGATGGCTGTGGGTTAGAGACCTCATGGGAGGTCAATAGGGTGATTCATGGTCCTTGGTTCATGTTAATCAGCTTGGAAGGCTTTGTGAGTTCACCATTTAATTTTTAATATATTAGTATACAAGTGTTTTTAATCTAGTTGCTTGTGTTAATTTAGCTTAATAATCAGTTATTAGTTAAGTTTAAGTCATTAGGTTGTAATTTAGTTCATTTAGAACAAGTTCATTAAGTTTTCTGTTTTTCAAGGGGTGTTTGGAATTGTCTGTGTTGAGTGATACATTGAGCCTCATTGCTCATTCATTGTTTGTATACTATACTCAGACCCTTAGAACACTAAATAAGTCCAGGTTTTAGTTACAAAAACTCCACAAGTCAAAACTCCACAAATTGTGGCCTTAAAACTGATCTGTGTGGATTTCTAGGTAGCATAAGCTACATTTCAACTCACAATTAAGTTTTGTCACTTATTTTGGTCTTAGTATAGCTTAATTAAATTATTTCTGTGTTTAAATCAAGATCAAAATCCATTAAAGTCAACTGAGGAACAATATTGGAAAAAGTCAAAATTACCTTTTGTGAAAAATCCATTTCTTGGAGGAATTTTATAGAATTTTGTGTTGAGATTGAAGGTTTGAAATTTCTTGGGTGTAAAGTATCTCAGCTGAACTACATGATCCTATGAATGTCTTATTTTTGTGAATTTTGCACAAGCTTGTGCACAAGCTCAAAGTGAGCTGCAGGGGAAGCATCTCCCCTGTGCACTTCACTCAGTCCCATTAGCCCAACTTTAGTGGACCCCACATGGCTAACCAGTGGGCCCCATACCTTGCCTTTTGGCTTATTAGAAAGCTAATAAGCCAGGATTTCAGGAATTAAGCTTATTTTGTGGATTGTAGTTGCTTAGCTAGGGCTGCAAGTGCTCTCTAGTTTGTCCCATTCCCTGACCAAAGCTGAGGAATCAGCTTTTGTACCCAAAGTCCAACCCCCCCCCTCCTGGCTTCATCTGTGGGACCCAGTGACCAAACCTTTGCTTTTTACAAAGCTAATAAGCTCAGCTTATTGGCTTATCTCTATGTTTGGACTTCCAAGGTCCCTAGTGGACCCCACAGGCTCTCAAATGTGTCCTGTGAGACCTGTTTGGACTGTTTAAGTGTTGGACTGCTTATTGCTTATTTTTGTGCTTATTTCTTGTGATTATTTGTTCCATTCATCTTAATTTAAGTAGTTGTACATCCGTTTTAAGCTTGTTTGTGTTTTCAACATCATTTGGTAGCATTTACTAATCCATCAAAGGTCTATTAAGCTTAAAAGCTCATCTGTCATCACAATAAGCTCATCAAACTGCTTATTTTTTATCTCCAAACAAAGTACCTTCACAAAAGTTGCTTAAAATCAATAAATACTCAGTTGTGAAACAGAAAACTCCAAAAAAATCCAATTTTAATAGAAGTGATAGCTTCTATTTAAGCCAATTGGCTTATTACCTCAGCTTATTTATAAGCTAATCTCATTTTTATATTTTTCCTAAGCTTCTGGTATTTAAAAATAATTTTAGTAATTTTCTCAGATTTTTCTTGCATCATTTGGTGTTTTTCTTAATTTAAATTAGTTTTTAATAATTATTAAATAGTTAATAATTAATATTAATTAATTAGAAAGTCAGAAAAATACAAATTTAGTTTTAAAATTAGTTTTTAGTTATTTTTAATTTTTCCAAATTTTATTTTTAATTTTCTAGAGTAATTTCATAATTAATTAGAATTTAGGTTAATTTAAATAATTAAAAAGTAATTAATAAATAGTTAATAATTAGTAATAATTAATTAAAAAGTCTTAAAAATATATTTTTAGTTCTAAAATTAGTTTTATAGTATTTTAGATTTTTCTAAGTTTAAATTTTATTTTTCTAGGTAAATTTCATAATTATTTGTATTTTAGGTTAATTTAATTAATTAAAAGTAAAAAGGAAATTAGTATTTAATTAATAATAATTATATAAATAGTGTAAAAATTAATTTTAATTTTCCAAAAATTTTCTTTAATCATTGGGTTTGTAAAAATATCATTTTTATACCAGTAGCCTTTTCAGATAATCCCACTCACTTTTATTTACGTACGTTTGTTCTCGTTTTCAGCAAACGTACAGTTTGTAGGTTTTAAGTTCACTTCTTTTTAATCTAAATTCTAGTAATCAATCATATAGCTTTCCTAAGCTATTTCTTTTTATAATTTTCAAATAATTCTCATCACCACCCTTTTCTGTGAATAAACACCCGATCACAAGCACGCTGAGATACAATTCACACCTCGTCGGGGTATAACGACCTGGTGATTTCCTATATTACCCGGAGATTGACTCTAGGCTGTTTACTTGGTTGTCCATTCCTTGGTCAATTTAAGTTGACCGTTTAGCACCAATCATTCATACAAACGGGCTTCACTGGCGGTCTTAATCATAGCGCCCCCGCAGCAACGCGCGGGCTACCCCGCTCTTTATTACCTAATCTTTAGAATACGATTTATATTATTTTTTGATTTTATTTTCTCTGTTTCTGTTTTTTTTATCATTGTCAACAAATATTTGAAAAAATGATTTTATACATTCCGTTTGATGTTCTAGAAGCTCCCTCTCAGAAATATACATTAATAAATTCCGTTGAAGGATTTAAAATACATGTGCTTTCATAAAAATCAATTGTTTTTCAAAAAACTATTGCACATTTGTCTTTTCTTTTCGGACACTTAAATCTTTTAACCATTTGCACTTATGCAAATTAGAATCATTTAAGTGATCTCACAAAATTTGAATTTATCATTTAAGCTTCTCGATTTAAACCGGATTTGAACAGAAATGTTTAGAAGCCTAAGCGTTAAAGCTCTAAACTTAGAAATCTTTTTGAGGTTTTTATACCTGAGCTTCATTAAAAGACTTCTTTCATTTTAAATAAAGTTTTACTCTTAAAAGGAGCAAAAGCCAAAATATATTATAAATAAAGTTTTACTCTTAAAAGGAGCAAAAGCCAAAATATATTATTAGGCACAGTTCTGCACTGAGAAGTAAAAACCACTATGACATCAAAGTAGACAACAACGACTTTTGGTACAATCTAAGCACGGTGCCAACATGTTTACAAAGTTTGGAAACAGTGTACCCAACCCGCCCCACTCCCTCAAACCGATCCCCAAGTCAGCGGCTTGGAATAGTGTCGGCTCTCAAAACATTTTAATAAATGTTATATAGTATAATATCTTGTTGGATAATTTATGTGTTTATCAATAGATCCATTTATCTATAATTTTATACGCAAGATTTATTGTTAAGTAATGAATGTATGGGTGATCATCTTTATGTTTGATGCTTGAATCATAGTTACATGACCATTGCAGCTGTAGCTATAGAGGACCAAGTCTGTTGGTTAAATCAAGCATAGCTTAAGGTCATAGGTTACTGATTAATTGAGTGTAAATGACCATTTACATGAACTAAGTGAACAGTCTAGAGGTGGCAATTTGTGTCCAAAATCAAAAAAATGGGTTAAATGAGTAAATTTTTAAAAGATTTGGGTACATTTGTTCCCCCTCTTTTTTTTTTGAAATGGGCATATATTGCCCATTTAGAAATTAAATGGGCAAAATGGGCACATGTTTTTCTCTCGCATTAAATTATTTTTAATGAAAAACTTATGAATATAATATATTTAGTTACTTAAATATAAATGAGGTGTTACTTTTGAGGAATTTTTTTTGTTGTTTTAGGTCTTTTTTAAGACGATTCGTATAACATGCGCTCATTTGGCCCGCGTCCGTTTAGCCCGTGCCCGTTTAGCCCATAGTCCGTTTAGCCCGTAGACCGTTTAGCCCGTAGCCCGTGCCCGCCCGGTCCGCCCGTTTTGCCACCTCTAGTGAACACTATGACCTTTAGGTTCACATACATAAATCACATAAGTTAGTTGAAGTACCTAATGCATTATTGAGGTGGTTAGTATCGTGACCATCGAGTAAACTTACTGTTGGATCGATATACTCTGACCAAACTACTTCGTAGCTTGTAAGGGTTTAACAATATTGAGTAAACTCAACACTATTAATATTGAAACACTATTTAACCTTGTAAAGTATGCGGAATCTACTAACACAAAGCTTAAGAAGAACTTTTATATTAACCAAACTTTGAACCTGCTTTGTTACACAGATTCACTAACAATCCCTAACTATTTATCAACTTTGATCGACTTCTAAAACTTATGAGAACTTCTCTAAAACTTATGTTGACTAATACCTCTTAAGGCTCTTTATATAGATAACCTTAAGTCGGTTTACAACATATAATCCTTGAACGACAAGTCATTATCCATAACTAATTCTAGAATATTCGTTCAATGTTACACATTAATCCTTATCTAATATTGCACATCAGTCCTTGTTTCCTTCGAAGTACTTTAAACATTCTTCAATAACAGCAGTACTTTGACTTTATTCTTCATGCAGCAGTACTTTGACATCTAGAAGTACTTTGATATTTTATATCCCAACAATCCTCCCCTAACTTGAACTCCACTTTCTTGATTTCAAGTTTCTTTGTTATCTTTAATCTTCAAATCTTTAATCATTTAGAGAAATTGTTTCTTTATTTCTTTGTCTTCTATCTGTCATGTGTCAAAGTACTCTTCATCAGCATCTTGTCTTTCACTATATCTTCCCAGCAACTCAGCAACATTTTGGTACAAAGATCATCAAATCTTAAAAGTTTCATATTATTCTCATCACTTCCAGATGTGTTAACTCCTGTGAGAGGTGAATCATTGAAAATTATGATTTTTAGCAAATCATCAGCTATCAACGGATTTGATGTGTCTTTACCAATAGCCGTTTGCTATGGACTAGCCAACTCTTGATCACTTGGAGTATGATGAGTTGATAACCATATAGTTTTTGGTAAACTATCAACCATAAACGGATTTGATTATCACATCAGAGTCGTACCCTCATGATGAGTCAAACTCTTTCTTGTCTATTAAACATGGTGAGTTGATTACCATTTGTTGTGCAGTATAAATACTAACACCATGTGTTGCTTTTCAAATCCTTTTTCCTTTTCTTTTAAACATCAAAACATTTTATTTTTATTTTAAAGGACTTATACTGGTTTATATCAGCAAGCAGTACTTTGTTAAAGTACTGTTTGTTTTTGCAGTGCTTTGAAAAATACTTATTTTACAAAACAAATCATACCAGTATTATGCAATATTACTCTTCAGACTTGACCCATCTGATAAATAGCTTGATAACATCCAAAGCTACTTCAGATTCATCTTCAAGTTCCATTCCATGATCCAGCATTCTGAGCATAATTTCTCTAATCAATGGATATCTCCTCTCAGCCAGCATATGAATCATGGTACCATCTTCCATCTCTAGTGTATGAACTCCTGATGACTCAAAGAATCTCCATCTTGTTATTTCCCAATTCTCTTGATCATTCCACAGAGGATCAACACTTGTTTCTTCAGTTTCCCAGATGGTAATTAAGTCTCCAAGCAAAATTAATCCCACTCCTGAAGCTTCAATCTCTGCATAGTATGTCTGCACTTGCACATATAAGTCATACAAATCTGCCCTTGTAATACAGTGCAACACATCCCATAACATATTGAATGTTGTGAAGCTTTCATCTTCTCTGTGGATCATAAAATAATTACCTTCTTTTGATTCAACCACAGAAAATGAGATTATCTTGGACTTCTTTCCAGAATCTTCAATCTTCTTATTCTCAAAATCTACAACTCTGAAATAATTTCTAAGTTCATCAACTGTATCTTCTTAAATCATTTTCAGCCTTTTTGACAGTTGATCATCTTGAAGTGCTTTCTTCCTTTTCAATCTTCTTTCCTCAGCTTGTTCCTTTCTGATATCTTCTAATTTCTTCTTTCTATCAACTTCCATGGGCACAAAGCTTTCTACTTCTTTTCTGATATCTTCTTGTACTTTGTCCCACAGAGCTTTCACTTCTGGATACCTTTGTTTATGTAAATTCTTGTATCCCTTCTTTCTCAAGAAACTTATCATCCAGTTCCTTTCCTGAGCTTTGGTCATTGGCTTCTTTGTAATTGGCCTACTAACTTCTTCCAAATATTTAGCATCATATTCAGCTTGTTGCTTTCTAGCAAGCTCTAAATCTTCTGCAATCTCTAATTCTCTAATTTGTGCAAGAGAAAATTTCTTCTTTTTCTTCTTAGTATCTTTCTGAACCATTATACTTTTTCCTTTATCTTTAGGATCCAACTCTTCTGATTCAGAAGTACTTTCAACATCTTTTTGTGCAGGCTCAGAAATATGTATTCCTCTAGTAGGTCTCCTCAAATTCATCATAACTTGAGCAATTGTTTCATCATCACTTGCAGTGTGTACTCTTACTTCTTCTTGCTGTACAAAAGTAGAAGGACCAGCTTCATCTGCATAATTCATTGTAGAAGGTCTAGCTGTAGTGACTTCACTTTCATCAATATTTCTAGAAAAAG
The DNA here is from genome assembly GCA_030686995.1 of Artemisia argyi. NCBI lineage: Eukaryota > Viridiplantae > Streptophyta > Magnoliopsida > Asterales > Asteraceae > Artemisia > Artemisia argyi. The sequence continues at coordinate 153,407,150 of CM060680.1, read as the reverse complement.
TACTTTGCTCAGCAGTACCTTGCAGACTTATGTTTTTTGCAGCAGTACTTTGAACATTAGCACTTTGAATGTTCTGTGCATTTACATCCTGCTTAACATTTTCTTGCTCATCATCTTCTTACTCAGCATCTTTTTGCTCATTCTCTTTCTCTTGTGCAATATTCTCATCTTCTTGTGCAATATTCATATCCTCTTCAACATAGCTTTCTGGTATAAGAGTCTTTGGACTTTCTAGATATTGCCACAAATGAGCATCTTCTGAATTTTTAACTTCAGCATCATCTTTATCCAAATTCTCATCTTGATTCCTCCCCAATTTGGTAAATGATGACCTCATATGCTTCCTCTTGGATTTAGAAGACTTCTTTGAAGATTTTGACTTTGGCTTCTGAGACTGCTTCTTTTCTTTCACATAAAGCCTAAAATTTTGAACAAGAGGCCAAACAAATTTCTTCAACCTTCTGAACTTCTTTCTTAGCTTCTTGATTTCTTCAGCTTGAGCCTTAACAGTATTCTTCATCTTTTCCAAATCCTTAGCCAAAGCAGAAGTACTCTCAGCACCTTCAATTCCCTCATCTCCTCCAGGTGTTTGAAGCCCACCTGTGGAAGTATAATCATTGGGAGTAGGTACCTTTGAGTCCTCTGAAGCAGTACCTTTAGAAGAAGTACTTTGTGGAGAAGTACCTTGAGCAGAAACAGATGTATCTAAGGAAGCTGTTACTGAGGGAGTCCTCTCACTTGAAACAACATGCTGAGGAGAAACAATAGGTGGTATAGGAGTATATACGGAAGCAGAATGCTCAGAAGAATTAGGTTGATCATTAGTATTAGAATGTGCAGAACCACTATTGTTTTCTTCATCCCTAACAGCTTGAGCTACCTCTAACATATAAGCATTAAGAGGTGTATTCCTACTCGAAAAATTAACTCCCTTATGAGACATGAAAGTGAAAACTTTAGGTGGCATCCTAATGGTAGGTACATAATCCTGAGGTTTGGGTATCCCATCTAATGGATTCTCTAAAAGCAATTGAACAAATCTAGGATACATTAGAAAGGGTTTGCCAGCCTTAATATGAGTAAGCATACCTTCAAGGATCATGTATGAGAAATTGAAGGGTTGATTTGTAATGAGACCAACAAAGGCAGAAGCTATGGAATGGCTAAACTGATCCCAAGCAGTACTTTTAGGACTCAAACAATGAAGCAAAACATGAATGAGAAATTTCCAATGAGGACTAACCATAGCCTTCTGAAAAAGCTTAGTCAAAGGACCTTCATACCCAATGTCTCTGAGTGTGTTCCAAATCTCTTGTTTTCCAAACAAAACAGAGCCTCCTTCATCATCAAATAACAGAGCTTCTCTGATTGAAGTTTCTGTGACACGAATAGCTCTCCCAGCAACTGTAGCAGTAATGATATCCTCTTCATCTTCAACCTGTGACCTTGCTGTATCCCAAAAAGCTTGAATCCAAGGTCCAATAATCTCTGGGTTGACTAGGATTGAGTAACAGATGTTGGTTCCAGTGAGAAAGTCAATAATACCATGAAAGTCAAGGTTATCTTGGGTTTTCTCAAGGTTTGCTATCATGTTGTGTTTGGTGTTGGTGCGTCGATTTGCCATGGTGATTAGGGTTAGAGTGGGAAAAGTGATGATCGATGCAAAGTGGGTATGAGTTTAAATAACAGGAAAGGTGAATAAGGTGAATAAAAGGAAAAGATATGAGGTTTATATAAGGATAAGATACAAAAAATCACGGTTAATTAATGATTTTACCGTTATTTTTGGAAGTAAATATCCCTATATCTTTCGAAAGTTTGTTAACCGCAAATCTGACCGTTGGAACAGAATCTGACACGTCAGCGTACCCTTTAATAACACCAAGCAGTACGTTCCATATAATATGGAGCAGTACTTTCCGTTATAAACTCACACAGTATGTTGACCAAAGTACTTTCCTAAAAAAAATCTTGAATGTTGACCATTTGACCAAAATATCTTTGAAAGTCAACCATGATTAATGAGTATCTCCCCATATTAAATCCCAAAGCTACCATGGTAAGTGAACATCAATACACTTCATTAAATGCCCATTTACCTTTACTTTGCTTATAAAAGCAACCTTACCAACAACAACTCCATATCTTTCTCATAACACAGATACTAGTAAGCACAATGAGTCACATTCCAATTGTGAACATCTCTTCAGACTCAGATGGCACCACAGATTCAGAGATAAGTTACTACTCTGATTCTGAGTTTGAAGATCCAGGATGGTTAGACTATTTTCCTCCTCATGTACAATGGATGGGACTCCAAGAATCTTCCTCAGCATTAAGTGCTGCCAACTCTACCATAACTGATGCAGGTAGTACTACCAACAAAAAGCCCAAGAAGAAGAAAGTTGTCCCTGGTTCATCTTTGGCAAATGAGCTTCTACATGCTTTGACTCAAGCCCTGGAATCAGCAATTCAGAACATGAAGTGGCCTGCTCCAAGGAAAGAGAGACCTCCCAAACAGGTTCTTGGCTTGGCTTGCCCAAGAAAGCAGGCTTCTTTTGATGACAAGAGAAAAACTGCTCAAAAGGGAAAGCATAACTATGAGGGCAAGGGAAAAAGGCCTATGGAGTAGGGGTGTGGAGCTTGGTGGTAGTCTGTGGTAGTTGTTTGTTTGGTTTGTCTTGTCTTTTCTGTGTCTGAGTCTGTATCTTGATAACAATAATGGTGATGTATGAATCCTCTAAATGGTAGTTGTAATTTCAGTGTTGAAAGTTGAATAAACTTGTTTCTTTTGAATGATACATGTAGCCTCCCCTCAAATAATGACTAACTAATAACTACTAATGCCTCCCCTAAAAAATAGCTTACATATTAATCATGCCAATACTCACAACCAAAAAGGTAAATCTTGAAACATCAAAGCCCTTTGTGAGTAGACCTGCTACATTATCATCAGTATGAACTTTAACCACATTGATAAGCCTTTGTTCATAGCAATCTCTTATAAAGTGATGTCTAATCTGAATGTGCTTAGTCTTGGAATGATATAGTGGATTCTTGACAATACATATAGTACTCTCATTATCAATGTTGATAGGAGTATTCTTGAAATTGAATCGATAATCCAAAAGCTGATTCTGTAACCAAAGTACTTGTGCACAACAACTTGCAGCAGCTACATACTCTGCTTCAGTGGAAGAAGTTGCTGCAATTGTTTGCTTCTTACATTGCCATGACACTAATCTGCTTCCAAGGTACTGGCATCCTCCAGTTGTGGATCTTCTGTCATAGTTATCTCCAGCATAATCACCGTTTGAGAAAGCTTGGAGATGGAAAGGTGAATCTCTAGGATACCATAAGCCTAGCTTAGGTTGTTGCCTAAGATACCTGAAAATTATCTTGACAGCATTTAAGTGAGATACCTTTGGATTAACTTGATGTCTTGCACATAAACTGACAGCAAAAGTTATATTAGGTCTTGATGCAGTTAAATACATGAGACATCCAATCATAGACCTGTATACTATGACATCAACAGCTTCTCCATCTTCATCTTTTCCCAAAGGTTTGTTAGTATCCACTGGTGTAGATGTAGGCTTAACGATTGTGAAATTGAATCTCTTAAGAATATCTGCAACATACTTATCTTGACAAATATAAATTCCACTGCTTGACTGTTGCACTTGAAGTCCCAAGAAGAATGTTAATTCTCCCATTGAACTCATCTGAAACTCTTTCTGCATAAGATCTTCAAATTCCTTCACCATAGATTGCTTAGTAGCACCAGAAATAATATCATCTACATACACTTGGACAAGCATGATATCCTTCTTATCTCTCTTTATAAACAAAGTCTTGTCAATAGCTCCTCTTCTATAACCATGTTGTAGGAGAAAATTGGAAAGTCTTTCATACCATGCTCTTAGAGCTTGATGAAGGCCATACAGAGCCTTGATTACCTTGTAGACTTTGTTTGGATGTAAAGGGTCTTCAAAACCAGGAGGCTGTTTGACATAAACTTCTTCTGTGATTTTGCCATATAGAAAAGCACTTTTAACATCCATTTGATATACAGGGAATCCCATATAAGATGCAAAAGCCAAAAATAGCCTGATGGCTTCAAGCCTTGCCACAGGAGCAAAAACTTCATCATAGTCTACTCCTTCTTCCTGTCTATATCCTTGAGCCACTAACCTTGCCTTGTTCTTAATAACATTCCCTCTTTCATCTCTTTTTACCTTGAAGACCCATTTAGTTCCAATCAGTTTCTTTCCATCAGGTAAATCACATAATACCCAAACTTCTTGAAGTTTAAACTGTAGGAGTTCTTCTTGCATAGCTTCCACCCAACTTTCCTTGGCTAATGCTTGTTTGATATTCTTGGGCTCCTCCTGAGATAGAAAACAAGCAAATAAACACAACTTCTGATCCTTGTGATTCACCCTGTTTTGTTTGTAGATAAAACTAAGCAAAGAAGTATGTTGTTGAGACATATTCTTAGCCTTAGTCCTTGTGAGCACCCCTGAAGCTGAGGGTCCAATTATGTTGGTAACAGGATGAGTTTTGTGAATTCTGAGAGTAGGAGTTGGTGAGACTTCAAGATTATCTTCCAAATTAGTTATATCAGGATCTTCATTAGAATCTGAGAAAATGCCTTCTTGATCCAATTCATCATCAGTGTCTTCTAAAGTAATCTTGTTTGAATCATCAGTATCTTCTAAGTCAGGCATATTAGAATCATTAACAGCATCAGTGTTTATCCAATTTGAAGCATCTAAAGGTTGAAAAGTACTTTCAAATGGATTAGCAGTACTTTGGGGTAAAGTACTGGCTGTTTCTTTTTCCTTCTTCTTTTCTGCTTCATAAGCTCTCCTTTGTTCATCTTCATACGACTTAGCCATTGTTTCTTGAAAAAGCATCCTAGAAAGTTCATCTTGAATGGCTTGATCTTCTGCAGATACTGGGATTTGTGGTGGAACAATACTTTGAGGATCAGCAGTATTGTTAGGTTTAGTAGTACCTTGAGGCTCAGAAGTACTCTTCTGCTCATCATTGGCATTATCCTTTGGCTCATCTTCAGATCTTAAATTAACATCATGAACAATGTACTGTGCTTCTTCTTCTGTTGGAGCAGCTTGATTTTCTTCTCTTACAGGTACATAATTCATTGATGAAGACATTAAATCAAGATCAAACATCCAATCAGGACCTTTTCCTTTAGAATTTTCTTGTTCTTCCAGAAAATCAACATGAAGACATTCTTGAACCTTTTTGGTAGCCCTGTTGTACACTCTGAATCCTTTACTATTGGTACAATATCCCAATAAATATCCTTCATCTGACTTCCCATCAAATTTGCCCAAATTATCAGCAGTATTTAGGATGGTTAGGGGACATCCAAAAGGTTTCATAAACTTGATGCTTGGCTTCTTTCCCATGAGTAACTCATAAGGTGTCTTCATTTGAGGTTTAGTCACTGATACTCTATTCAACACATAACAAGCAGCACTTACAGCCTCAGCCCAGAATGGAATAGGTAATTGAGAGTCTACAAGCATTGTCCTTGCTACTTCTATAAGAGTTCTATTCTTTCTTTCTGCAACTCCATTTTGCTGAGGAGTTCTAGCAATACTGAACTCTCTTTTAATTCCTTTCTTGGCACAAAATTCATCCATTAGCTGATTCTTGAACTCAGTCCCATTATCACATCTAATGCCTCTAACCTTGAGTCTTAACTGATTTTCAAGTGCTATTATAAGATCATGAATAGCATCAAAAGTTTCATCTTTAAAGCATAAGAAAAAGACCCAACTAAATCTGCTACAGTCATCTGTTACAACCAAGCAGTACTTCTTCTTGTTCAGACTAACAACTGAAACAGGTCCAAACAGATCCATGTGCAGCAATTCCAAAGGCTCTCTAATGGTTTTCTCATCAATCTTTTTACAAGAAGCCTTGTGCTGTTTACCCTTCTTACAAGCAAGACATGAGTGATCATTCTTGAATGTTTTAGAAGGTAAACCTCTAACTAAATTACCTCTGACCAGCTTATTGATGTTCTTAAAATTAACATGCCCCAATCTTCTGTGCCATTGATGTGCTTCTTCCATAGTTGCTCTTGCAATCAAACATGTTGCTCTTTCAACAGAATTTACATTCTTTAAGTCTATGCTATACACATCATTAGTTCTTGGTGCTCTCAGCAACACCAAGTTTCTATCTTCTAACTTGAAATCAGGAGAAAGTATAAGACATTCTGTGTCAAAGAATAACACAGGGTACTTCTTATCACAAATCTGAGAGACTAACAAAAGATTGAATTTGAGCTCCTTCACATATTTAACATCTTCAAAATCAATGTTTCCTGCCTTGATAGTTCCTTTGCCAGTAATTCTTCCTCCATCAGGATCATTCCCAAATGCAACTTTTCCTCCAAAATAAGCTTTAAAATCTGACAAGAGCTCCTTTTCTCCTGTCATACTGCCAGAGCAACCACTATCTACAATAAGATGATCTTTAAGCTCCTCCTCTGGGTTGCCCTGCATTCACATGAAAAAGGTTAGTTATTTTTAGGAACCCAAGCCATTACTGACTTGTGTTCCCCTTGTGGAGTGACATACTCAAAATTTTTGAGTATGTAATCACCACTTTCTTTGAAAGCATGATCAAGAATTAAGGTTTTTGTTTCCAAAACTGTTGTTTGTTCAAGATCAGTTTTCCCTTTTTCACCCTTAATCTCTGAAAGTACTGGTTCTACCCCAGCAGTACTTTCTTTCTTAACCAATTTAGTTGTAATTTAGGAGTTGGGTTCTGTGTTCTAGCATCTTTTCTTGTGTTATAAGGCCTTCTAGGGTTGTAGTGATTGTACCTCCTAGGTCTTACATTTGAGTGTTTGCTAGAGACATCTTGGTTAGGGAACTTTCTATCAGTACTTTGTGAAGGTACTGAGGGTTTGGAGTATGACCTTTTCTGATAAGGGTACCTATAGTCCTTTGAGAAATTACTATGGTTAACCCTATTTGTATAATTCCAAACTGGTTTGTTGTCCCTTGGCTTATTCTCCCTATGACTTGGTTGTGCAGTTCTGGTCTTTGGATATTTACTTAGGTATTCTGAATGATAATCACAGTCTTTAATCAAATGATGAGGACTATAACAAACATAACAAACCTTTGGACCAATATCCCCAAATCCCCTTCCATAAGAGTTTCTAAAATTAGCAGTATTTTGAAATAATTTTCTTTGAGGTACTGCTGAGTAATCAGCAGTACTTTGAAAAGTGTTTGAAGGTACTGCTTGTTTTGAAAACTTGGTCTCTTCAACCTTAGGTGCTTCAACAGACTTTTCTAAAGTTTCAGGGTTAGATTTACTTTTAAGCTTTTTCCTAAACTCTAGATTGTCTACACCATAACAGTCAACATCTTTCCTATGTGGTTGAAAGCTACCTGGGGGGTGAGGAACTGCATTATATCCCTTTTCTTTCTTAAATTCAGGAGGTGTTGGAATAGGGGATTCCTCATCACTAGAAGTGTTTTCATCTAGACTTATGAACTCTTCATCACTAGTGGAGGTATCTACTGTAAGATTTAGTTCCTTGCCTTCATTGTTATCATTATCATAACTTAGGCATGTCTTAATATTTGATGTTCTTTGCTTTTCAACAAATTGAACATGTGACAGACCTGCCTCATTCCATACAACAAGTTTTTCTAACAACTTATCCCTTTCAGCAGTCACTTTCTCTAGTTCAGACACCTTACAACCTAGTTTCCATTCATGTAACTTAACTAGGTAATCCTGTTGTTTATATGTTTCAAGCCATGCTACTTCATTGTTTTCATGTGTAATGATTTTGGCCTCCATTGACTCTAAAGTCAATTGATAACCAGTTATCTCAGCCCTAGCCTTTTGAAATTTATCTCTTTCAGCTACATATTCACTAAGTAACTTTTGATACATATCATTACACTTAGAGCATACCTCAGATTTAGTGGATGAACTTGGTGAAGCAGCTACCATAGCAAGCTGAACAGGTGCTTCTTCAAACTCCATGCTCCAATCAAAGCTTCCTAGACCATCTCTTGACTCCAAAGCAGCATATCCAGGCTCTTCATCAAATGTTGTGCTCCAGTCTTCCAATGCAACCATTGAATAGGTTACAGGTTCATCATCAAACTCATTGGACCAATCAATCTCTGACAGATTCTCTTGAGCAACCAAAGCTTTTGGTTTTGGTTCAGTAATTGGAATCTCTTTTCTCTCAGGCTTGGGTGGTTCAATCATCTTGTTTGCTTGAAACTTTGCAAATTTGCATTCCCTTGCAAAGTGACCAGTCCTTAGACAGTTGAAGCACTCAATCTTGGACTTATCAAATGTTATTCCCTGTTTAGCTCTGAAGTTGATGCCTTTTCCTGTCTTATTCACATACTTCTTGATCCTTGCAGTGAGCATGGCAACTTGCCATCTGATATCAATTTCTTCCAAAGCATCATCATCTATTTGCAATACATCTTCTTGATAAGTGACAGGGAGAGATGCTTGTTAAGCAAAGAATGAACATAGAACTTCATCTGAGGTGGGGGTAAGTGATTGTGATGAATTGGTGGTGACCATTGTTGTACATGGAACCTGTGTTTCAATCACAGTACTTTGAACAGGATAAGCAGTACCTTTATTAGAAGTACTACTTCTTTTTTCAGAAGAGACAAAAGCAACGTTTTGGGGTTGCTGATGTGTGCTTGAACCTGTAGTACCATTCATCTCATGCTCATACACCTTCAGATTGTTGTAGAGATCATCAAAGTCCATAGTATCCATCCCTGGTTGTCCTCTAATCATAGTAGCAACTACATGCCATGCTGATGGCAAACTTCTCAAGAACTTTAAATTAGCATCTTCAACTGATGCCTCAGCATCATATAGTTCTAGCATACTCAGAAGATGTTGGAATCTTTCATAAGCAGAATCAAGACCTTCTCTTTCTCCAATAGTGAAAGTTTCAAATTGTTGCTTCAGCAAATTCCTATGCATCTTCTTGGAAGCATCATTACCTCCAAACTTCTTCTTTATTGCAGCCCATAGTTGTTTGGCATCCTTGGCATCATGAAACTTTAATACGTGACCATCAGGAATAGCAGAAAGCAGTATGTTGAGAGCTTTGTCTTGATTTCTTTTGGTAGCAGCAGGTACAGTAATTTTAGGTGGTGTTGGTTGTCCAGGTACCTCTACTGGTTCATCAATTTGCATGTTACCATTGACAATCACATCCCATAGTGCATGGTCTGTGATGGCAATGTACTGCCTCATCTTCATGGCCCATAGGTTGTATTCTCCCTTCTTAACAATAGGGATTCTAACAGCAGTGATTGAGGGATCAGGTGCAGCTTCAGTCGACATCTTGAAGGGTTTGTAGTGAAATCGGTTTAAAGGTTTGTCTTCTTAATCAGAGTTTCCAACACAAGCTCTGATACCACTTGTTGGATCGATATACTCTGACCAAACTACTTTGTAGCTTGTAAGGGTTTAACAATATTGAGTAAACTCAACACTATTAATATTGAAATACTGTTTAACCTTGTAAAGTATGCGGAATCTACTAACACAAAGCTTAAGAAGAACTTTTATATTAACCAAACTTTGAACCTGCTTTGTTACACAGATTCACTAACAATCCCTAACTATTTATCAACTTTGATCGACTTCTAAAACTTATGAGAACTTCTCTAAAACTTATGTCGACTAATACCTCTTAACGCTCTTTATATAGATAACCTTAAGTCGGTTTACAACATATAATCCTTGAACGACAAGTCATTATCCCTAACTAATTCTAGAATATTCGTTCAATGTTACACATTAATCCTTATCTAATATTGCACATCAGTCCTTGTTTCCTTCGAAGTACTTTAAACATTCTTCAATAACAGCAGTACTTTGACTTCTTCCTTCAGCAGTACTTTGACTTTATTCTTCATGCAGCAGTACTTTGACATCTAGAAGTACTTTGATATTTTATATCCCAACACTTACCAATATTTATAGATCTAGATGTTAGTGAGCATCTTGTCTAAATTGCTTTAGAAATCACGAGCAAGTTAATCAATACACATTGCACGAATCAAATTGTAGTTAAAACAAAGGAAAATGAAAACTAAGTGAACACGTTTTTATCCTTATTTGCTTTAAACTTTAGAAATCTATGATGGTTTATCTTGTTATGTATTGCTTTCAATTATTTTAATCAATAATCAACCAACGTCCGCTCGTAACTAAAGCGCTCCCTTTTACTTGCTTCTTCATTAGATTTAATTCATTATTTTAGTTAGACAACGAATTATTACACATCATTCTCCTTGTAATTGACACTCGGACTAGCCGAATCTATATTACTATACGATCGGTATACTTGCATATATTGTGTAGAAATCCATACACATAGATAAAATCCAGTTTATAAATTTAAAGTTTGTGATTTACACACATATGTAGTTTGCCTAAAGAAAATAAAAATACTATATTTAGGTGCATTTTTCGTTAATCAAGCTTTGATACTATTCATGAGTACATGAAATATGGATGGCGGATAGATGAAGTTTACATGTCTATAACTTATAAGTACAATTTCTACTCTTAATTTATGATTTAAGTTTATCTATATACCAATAAGTTACTCATATACCAAGAAATCAATAATAACCATTCCGTTTTTTTATAAAATAAAAGACCCACTTTGTCACACCCTGCCGAATGACAGAAACGCGCGGTGTGACATAACCAATATACATCCCAAAAGATAATAGGACAATACCAAACATAGTATCATAAAAATATTTCCAACAATTACATCATTATTTTAAGGTTTACATGTCTAGATAACATCATAATTACTTTAAAATGAGATAAACAAAGATAGATGATTGCTTTTAGTCTCACACATGACTAATATAAAAGTCCATGAAAATGCATCACTTAGGTTCCACTTTCACCTAATAACCTCAAAAGCATGATAAAAACGGTCAACTATGAAATAGTCGGTGAGTATTTTAGAATTTTGTACACCGAAAAATAGTTCCATAAATCTTTTCCAAAGAGTCTAATATCGTACCAAAATGGTTTCCAAAAAATAGTTTCAGAATATGTCTCAAAATAACCCTCAAGAAAACTCCCATCTTCAAGTAAAATCATCAAAAGCCTACGGCTAAGTAATA